>VWZN01016290.1:57697-91257 GCA_013396955.1 Regulus satrapa | reverse complement strand
AATTGAAAAATAATTATATATTCTCTTTGTATCATGATTGATTTGTCCTCTGGAAAAGAGCATAATCTTTCTTTGTCAGCCATTCCTGACCATCCACAGGAAAAGTCTCCCATAGACTCCATAGAGCTCTGCTTAAATTACTCACCTCAGGTCTGAGGGAATGAATATTGAATCAGATTATAGAGGGAATCAGCAACAATTTAGAAAGGAATAGAACAAACTTACAGAAATGCTAATTCCCAATGGAACTATACAAAACCAAGTCAATTCCATCTGACTATCCCTTCAGTGAAGACTGAAAATTTGAAAGCAAATCTTAGAAATCTGGGCTTAACTCTTTTATACTAAGTAGTGAAAATGTAAAAGCCATGAAAAATAAATGGAACAGATAGTTTAAGAGCAGATAGCATATCTCTCCACAGATAAGGGGATAGATAGTGTTTCCATTAAGCTTAGCAGTTTGTAATTCGGAACTGCCAAAGGAAGGAGGAATACAGACAGCCTAGCCTAGACTATTTAGCTGTTCTGCCCAGAAGGAAGACTATTGTAGCAATCAAATCTCAGTTGTCCAGCAAAGCCTAGACCTCCCACAATGCTAGAAACAATATGCAATATATGTATTTGACAAGAGCATAGACATGTCTAAGCATCCGTAGATTACTCTAAGAAATAGCCAGAAATCGTGTTGGTTTAAACCATGGTATTGGTTTAAAAATTCACTTGATTTGATCTACAAGGAAGACAAACTGATATCTTGGAAATCCCCTTTCTAGCAGAATTACTGCTTTCTGTGGTTTTCTGCCAAAAGCAAATTGATTACAGGTGTGGTTTACTATTGGACTTCTTTGATGCTCCTTCCTCCATGATGTCTACCCGATGTCACAGGCTCTAGAGAGCACACAAAGTCCCTCCCTCCTACACTCCAAGATGATACTGAAGCCATCCTTGCAGCACACTCTGGAACTCCTCTCAGTCCATAGACAGGGGTTGAACAGCTAGAGTGAATAAAGATCTGGAGCTAGAGCAAGGGAAATTACAGCAACTTACTGCCAACAGAGGAACAAGACAAGTAGTAGGCAGAGGACAGGCTCCATAGGGATTGTAAGAAAATCAGCTGTGGTCACTGTCAGAGATTCCATTGCCAACACCTCTCACTGCTGTTAAAGATTTCAAGCTCCTCCTCTTACAGTGGTCATCTGTAGGGAAAGTCACTGGACATGGGAACTGTAAGCAAATGTTATGTACAAAAGGCACTCTGGGCAGTTCTGGAGATGTCAAAATGATGGTCTGTAGTCACCATTAAACACCTGCTATCCATGATGTAAGTCTGCCCTTGGGCCTGACCAGACAAGAGCAGGGCATAAATCAGTTGTACTGCAAAAATAGCTAGCACAGCCACAGAGATTATGCCCCTTTTCCTGTAACACCTGAAGGCTCGGAAAATATTGGACTGGAATAATCTATTAAAAACTCACTGCAAGGCTTATTACCTGTTTTGTGGCAAAGTATTGTTTAATAATGTCCCCTAATCCCTTAATCTCTGAGAAGTTATCCTTTTAGGCAAACATTAAGAAATGCACAATTTGAAAATCACGGCAATCAAAGGGCACATGTGTGCATGCATGTTCTTTCCTTAGGAAAAAAAAAACCCCAAATTTAATCTCTCTCCATCACATGGCTGGCTAAATATTTAGGTCTAGAGGATGTAATTCCCGCCCCGCAACTAGGCAATGTATCCCACATGAAAAGTNAAGACTATGAAATGCTAAATTGTTATGAAAGAAAAAAAAAGAATTTATTTAAGCCAAGAAAGCTAAAAATATTTTAAATGCATTCTGGTTTAGATATAATTATATTTTAATCCTTCTGGCTGGCCTTCCTCATACTAAGGTATTATTAAATAGAAATTGTTATAAATTTCACATGTGAAAATTTGCAAGCACTTGTGTTTCTGCCAACATTTTTTTTTAATAGACTGGATCACTTAACACAGAGATGTCTAGTATTTCCTGTGATTTAATTTGTTAAAATGGTACAAAACACTTAGTAAAACACCAAAAAAAGTTTTGAGCCAGAAGAAATTTAGTAATTTACAGCTGTATTCATGGAGAATACAAGCAAATGTTCTAAGTGATTAATGAGACCCAGAATATTTATTTAAATTAGATCAATCAGAGTCAATTACATGAAGTAACTAACAGGCAATTTACATGTGAGAAACTAAATACAATTTGTTGCCAGAAGTAGCTCTGGATCTGGGAAGGGTGGGGACATTTATAAAAAGAAAATTTGGCTTTGCCTCTTTCAAAGAGCAGCTTAATCTTTTTGTTTGGTTACAACTCATCTGTGATTGGGATCCCTAGAAAACAATATCCCTTAGATACTCCTTAGGATCATTGTGGTGGTTGCACCACATTTTCCTGTTTTAATTGTATCATAAACTGTGATTTGTTTTCAAATGTGTGAGATCCTTTGTCTTGCTTGTTTTGTCCTGGGTCAGGTGCAAATGTCTAGAAGAGTTTCTCTTCTTGAAAGAAACCATTTGTCTTTCTGACTGACACCCTGACCTCAGGATTCCAAAAGCAGACCTCAGAATTGATAGAAAAGGTGACATCCAAGACTTTCCAGCAAGACCACGCAGAGTTTGTGCAGCTAGGAAAGCCTTTTAAAATCTGACTCTAAAGAAACAGATAAAGTTTCTGCCCTAGAAAAGACACAGACGGCAAGTGAAAAGATGAGTTTTCAGGCTTTTTGTTAAGGTTTTTTATCACATTAAAATCTGTACAACCTTAGACCCTGATCTAAGTTTCTAATTGGTCCTTCCTTGCAGCAATGACTAGAAAAAAAAATCCAAACTTCCCTTCCAGCCTAACTTATTCTACTATGTCCTATGTCCTTTGATGGGAAGACTTGCATTTTCATTCATAACATGAATGTAGCACAAAGAACTGTAATGGAAATAAAGAAATAAACAAATCAGCTCTACTAATTCAATATGTGCAAGGATCTTTTTAAAGGTTCTGAAAAACACAGCAATTCATTTATTGACCCATGGTAAAGCCTCCCATCTCCTACCACTTGCCACTGTCAGTGAGGACCTTGCAGCATCTGTGACTGCAGGTTACATTCCTACCACCAAAAGGACAAACAGATTCAATCTTCTTGACAGAATAAGGGGAAAAATCCCACCCAAATGTTTACAAGCTGTATAATATTGGTATACTAGAAACTTCTGTGCAAATACTTTCTCTTAAAGTCACTGGATAAAAAAATTGGAAAGCAAGAATCTGTTAGACTGATCTACCCAATTAATTTCATTAAAAGTGCCTGTGAAATTTTGCATACTGGATATTCACTTCTATTATTAGAAATATAATTAAGACTTTCAAAGCTCTCTATTTTTAATCTGAAAATCAGCCATGCCCTGAAATCTATAACAGAAAGGTTCCTCAGAAAACCATTAGGTCAACCCAAGAACAGACAAATTTAGAAAAAATGTCGTATCACTGCCAGTGAAGTGATCGAGTATTTTGCCTAGTATCATTTTAAGTTACTGAAGATACAGAGATTTGTTTCTTCCACTAGAAGACTATTCTAACTTGCTGGATCTGACTGAAAGGAATTTTTTTCCATCTAGTGCAAAGTTAAATTCATGCCGTTTCTTCCCATGTATGAAGTCAAATTAATTAAAATAATTAGGTAGATGTATTGGAAAGGGAAGCAGTGAAACACTAACTTATTTCTCAAAGTACTTTTATAGAAATTAGAAAGGAAATCTTGTGAAGCTTAAACACTATGCAAGAGTATCACTAGGTAGCTCTCCGGAACATATGGAAGGGATAAGATAAGGTCCATTTCAAGGACCAATAAATTGTAGAGCTTTGGTCTATGGTTCTTCTGGTTCATATGCCAGTCATTGGCAAATGTTCACCAGTAGGAAACCAAGAAATCTCAGTGAAATTGCTTCTACACATACAAGCAATAACTTACATGGAAGTAAAGTACATAAAATAAGCCCACTGCTCTGGACAATGAGCTACATCCACAAACCCCAGTGACAATAATTGTTGAGTAGGCATTGCCCATATTCCTAGATGCCTGGTTTCCACAGCTGTCTCTAGATGTTTAGGCTAAATGCATTGGCTCCCTACTTTGTTTATGTAGCTAGGTGTCTCAGAGAGGGAAAAATAACAAGCATGTTCAGCAACAACTTGCCAAGATTCAGACATAGAACATGAAAACAAACTGAGCAGAATTACTACATCTGCTTTATTACAAAACTTTCTAACTTAGTGCTCCAGAATAAAAGTAAACTTCAGTTATTGTATTGGGCCCCACTTGTAGCACAGAGCCAGGCATTTCTACAGAGAACTGGTATTTAAAACCTATTTCTTTCCTCACTTCTTCACTAATCAATGCACCCTGTCCTGAAACATACACAGTGGACAACAGAATTCCTCCAACCACTCAGTAAAGTCAGGATTTTTTCATTTCCTCGTTCTGCTGAAGAGTGGAAACATTTCAAAAGGGAGACTTGAGAGTAGTGTACGATCTTAAGTTTCATCTCTGTCTAGGGAGGTGGAGGTGTGGGCTTGAAGCATTCAGAGGCAAACAGTACTCTGTGCCCAGGTCTCCTCTAGGCTAAAGGGCTATTTGGACAGAGAGGACAATAGTCCACAATCTCCACATTTATAAACAGAAGAGGAATGTCTATGTAGACTAACTGAATTCACACACATCTGAAGGGTATGAGAGAGGCACTGTGTGCCTGGACTGAAAACCAAACGTACGTGGTGTATCATGAACCCTGATCAGAGACTATAGAATAGGTATTTTCAGAGCACATTTGCTTGTGTGCATTTTTCAAGCAAGCGAGATCAAGAACTACTCAGTCTTCAGATTCAGATTTGTCTTATGGGGAGGTAAACACTATGCAGCCATGTCAAGTCTGACAGCAATGTCACAGCATTTGTGTTCCTGACACAGCTACACACTCTCAAGAAGCAAGGTATACTGCCTGCACCAAAATCCCTTATTCTGTGACTGCTTTGCCAGTGGTGACTTACCTCAGCTCTAACGTGCAGCCTGCTCATGTCTCTGTCTATGACACAGCAGCCACTTGTCTGCCTGCATTGTGACGCTGGAACAGCTTCATGTCTCTGCAGCACACACAGAGAAGGATCCCATGGCTCTTCAGAAACCCATGTGATCCTCAAGAGCACTCTGGCTCTTACACGCTTGCAGGACTTGGCAGCTATTAATCAGGATGTTTAAACTCTTCACTTGGGACTGAGAGATCTGAGTTCTGTTATCTAACCTTCAGCAAAGTCCTTTTTTTTTGGGATCTAGCAATGTGTAATAATGCTGAAGCTGAGTAAATGTTAGATACTCTCATTAAATTATAAAATAATATAAATTTTTAATAGTAGAGTCAAAAAGGAAAGATCATACAGTCTATCCTATTCCTTTAAACCAGGATCAAGTCTAAATGCACCATTTTTAACATTTGTCAGAAGTGCTTTTAAAGTTCATCTGTTGCTGAAATTACGTGACATTTCTATGCAGTCCTATTTCAGTGCTTGGCTGTTCTCACCATAAGAAAATGCTCATTATGCTAAACTAAATCCTTAATGTGACTAGAGACTATACTCGATAAATTATATAATTCATATACTTTATCATGCAGATAATTGGTTTTTTGGAATATGCTTTTCTTCTTTAAAAATATTTAAAGTACTTCAATTTTTGTGTTTCTTTCATACAGGATTTTTTAATGTGATCCAAATTATTTATTTCAGAAAATTTCTTAATTTTATTACTGGAATATTCTTAATAAAATTTACTTTTTTATGCCAGAGTATTCTCATAATGTCCAGTGTGTGTTTGCATAAAAAAAAAATAAATCCTTGTCCCAAAATAGGCAGGCAAAAGCATAACAGGCATTTCAATAATGTTTTAATGAATTTCTGAAAGCCTGGTTTAACATTTCCATTTCTTTTAGGATTAGCTGTTATCTAACAGCTGTCAAAGGTGTTCAGAACTAAGGTCTGATTTACTTACTGAGCCATCTTTTACACTGCAAGATGAAAAATGGGGTTTTTTTCCTATGTCCTCGATGGCATTACACATGTGTACACATGTCCTCAGAATTTGAAAGAACCTAGTCCTGTAGTCTCTTTAAGTTTGGACAGACAAATCTAGTTTCTTTTCTTCTAGGTAGTTCAACAACAGTAATGATAGGTCCAATTATTCCCAGTAGCAAACAATTTGGAATATATGAATTAGGAAAATTGCAGAAATATTTTTGCATTTCTCTGTCCCATTTAGAAAAAATGTAAAGTCAGATAATTTCACTTTCAGTATCTATCTTGCTTATCATCTCGTTCCAGTAGTTTTCCTTCTATATTGATACATTTTGTTGAAGTGAATTTGTACTTGTTTCTAGTTTTGTTGTTTTGCTGGTTTAGTTTTTGTTTTCAATTTTACTTGGTCATTCAAATAAGAGGATAAAAAATTTCAGCTATTTCTGTACTAGTGAAAAATTTTGCAAGTGAAGACGTTGACAGTGGTTTTTTTTAATGTTATTGCAGTATCTGACTGAAAACTTCAAATGTGAAAATTGATTATGTGACAGAAGGATAAGATGCTCATTATGGATGGGTTTTGCATTAGCTTTTGAACTAAGAACTTAATTACTTGAATAAAGAATTGAACCATTTGACAAAAGTTTCAAAGATATCATGTTTTGGTTATTTGAAAACCATCTATTTCCCTATTATCTGTAGCTTTATGTTTTAAAAATTATATCTATAACTATAACTTAGCTATAAGAACATTTTAAATATCACCAATATCAACTAAACTCAATTTCCCACAAAGAAAATTTGCAAATATGCATCTTTACTGCTGAATCTTAGACAGATCAGATTTGGTGTTCTTGTAAGGTTTTTCTAAGTCTGTGTTAACTTCCTTTGAAAAAGCTGATGGCAGTGCAGGGCTGAACCAATGGGTCTACAGCCATTCAGGTGCACACTGCCTTGTGTACGGGAATATGTGCAAGTGAGACACACTCTCAGGCAGAAACTCCAAGGAATTCATAAAGCATTCTAATTCTGAGCATATGAGGAAAAATTAAACAAGCACCTCACACTCCAGAGAGAGCACCAATGCCCCTGACTTTAGCACTGTCCACATTTCAGTTTTGGAGAAGGGAAGGAAAGGCTATTCCTGAGGTAACAAAAAGCACTTTTACAGTATTTCATATTATACACTATGTCCTTTCTAGCTACTTTCCTTCATATTATAGTGTGCAGAGGACTTTATAAGCTTTAGGGCAATTTAGATCATCAGATCAGATGCCTACTAAATATAAAAGAAACAAATCTGTCTCATTCAGATGCAATATAGCAAAAATGAAGTTTCTAGGAGATAAACCAAGATGACCAGTCCAATTTCTAGAATATTCATTAGTTCCTTGCCTAATGTAAACTCAGCTTTAGAAATCCTCCAGTAGGTTGAAGTTTCTGCTTCTCTCATTCCTCTCCTTTCATTCCCCACTTAGCTTCAATCCAGAAAATTTTCAATAAAGAAAACCTTGTATAATCAGTGTTTAAACTATTTGTGTCATAATTGGCACAAGAAATTAAGTCAGAAAAGTATAACTCCTCCAAAGAAACCCTTCTCTTTACTTATGTATCAGAAAGGTAAATCTCTCTCTCAACGGGACTGCAATTTTTCTCATCAGTTGTTGCAGCAAACTTGGAAGAGGGTATAAATTACATTGACACTACTCCAGTAATTTTTATAAGTGCCAGGGTATATATTTAAGGCTGAGATCTGCTAGTGTAGATACTTGTCCATTTTAATAATGACTTATAATGAATGTTTATGTATAAGGATCTATTAAAAAAATTCAGAGGACACAATAACTTGCTTTATCTAGTAGAGTATTATCACAGAGACCTAATTCTAACAATCTTAAAATGAAAAAACATTTTTTTCAAGACTACACAAGTAGAAGAATATAAATATTTCATTTTTTATGGCAATATAAGTCTTTTTCCTAAATTGAATGCAAAGCACAGAATGTTCACACATTTCACATGTTCACACATGTTCAGAGAAAACACCTCTACAAAGGCAGTAGTAGTGAGGGAATTTCGTCTCCATTTTCTAATGTTCACAGGTTGTTGAATATGCTAAGAGAATTACATCATCAAATTTGAAAAGGTGTATTAGACTTTAATGGCCTCTTTTTTAAACAATTATGAACTAATAGACATTTTAGTTTCTAAATATTTGCACAATGGACTAAATCGCTAGACTACCTCTGGCCATTTTTTTAGTATTCTGCTATCCACAAAGCAGTAAGTCATTGTAAGGAATAGAGCATGTATTAAAGTTTTCATGGGAAATTGATAAGGAGTATTTTTAGAATTCTTTTCTAGGCTAATTAATCTGCCTTGAGCAGTCTGTATATGTAAGTAGGAGGCATTTAATCATCCTTCTGAAGCAGAAAGTACAAGTTTTGTAACATGCATCCACTCGTCAAAAGCAACCACGCACCTTTAAAACAGAGCCTTATTTTTAAAGCTTAAAAGATGGACAGCCCTGAGCTTAGTGAAATACATGAAATTTAAAATAAACCCCAAAATAGCTCACTTAAATATAATTAGGTGCCCAAATCCCTGCAACTCTATTGTCATTGCTGTCTACACCTTTACTATTCTGAAAACTTCCAGTCTAAGGAGAGCAAACCAGAAATATTCCCTCATTTATTACAGAATGGAAATGCCCTTAGCTTACTGCCTAATTTACCATGTAACAGGATTAATGTATCTTTTTGTATCTCACAATGTTGACATAGAAAAAATAGTACACAGATGTGTTTATTAGGATTTGAGGGAAATCTCTGAAAATATCAGTGGCATCTGCCTCCAAGGTGTGGGTGGATTATATTCATAAAAATTACATATGTTCAAATAAACTAAAAAATCACATTTCACATAAACTTCTGGATTTAAACTTTTACTATTTTAGCTTTCCTGAATTTCTGTACAAAGTCCTAATATCACTATGGAGAGAAACACCAGCCTTATTTTCCCTGAGACCTCATAAGTCCTATGTAAGGATGGGGGTGAGATACATAACTCCAAGACAACTGTTTAAGATAAGATGCAATTGGGTTAAGAATGTGAAAAACAGAATGAAATTTTTAGGTACCATGCACTTCTAAATGCAATTTCCTGTACTGCAGAATAAATTTATTGTTCATTAAATACTACAGCCAAAATGTCAAAAAGGTTAGAGGAAAAATTATATCTATAAGAAAATTGACACAAATGAACCCATGGATATGACTTCTCATCTACCTAAAATTTACCCTGTACTACCTCTTGCAAACTTAAAATAGCAGAAAAGGATAATTATTACAAACCCAAGGGCATGGATAAAGTGTCTGCCACCTTATACATACTAAATGTCAAAGAACAAAGACTGAAATTACTGACTACAACAACTGATTCTCATCCTGTTAAAACTTTGCAAATATTGAATAATGAATATGATTTCCGTAGTTATAACATTACACCTCTCCTATCCATTTTTCATTAAAAAGTGGTAACAAAAGGATTTCAGCAGTACTGTATGCCACAGTCCTTCCAGCCACAAGGTCTTATTCAGTAATGGTGGAGATTTTTATCTAAACAAGTGACTTATGTTGTTTTCCTTTAGTAGCCATACCTGATAACTCCATTGGTATATGTCTTAAACAACTTAATTTATATTTTCTTAACACTATAGGATGGTTCAGACACTAAAGAGTGCTATTCAAAACATGAGCTTAATCCCAAAAGTACTAATAAATTCCAGACATTGCCTGGAAATTTTTCTGAAGAAGCCAAATAATTCTTTTTTCTTGATTTTATTGGGTTTATTCTTCTTTGGTTTTGAATAAATATTGTTTGTATAAATATTGTTTTTCATCCCGTCATGAAACACCTCATTTTCTTTAGACTGCATTTTCTTCTGTGATATACTAATAGGAATCTAAAAATGTCTTACATATCAATCAGAAGAAAAACATATAATCCTTTGGGGAAAAAAAGAAAACAAACATTATTATATGCCTTGATAATGTAAATTAAAGAATTTTTTCATCCAATTCAACTTTTACCTCTATATTCTGCCAAGGTGAGTTTCCCTTTGGTGTGCTGCATGGCAGTCTGGAAGCCTTGTCATCATATATCCTGTGCTTAATGCTGGAGCAGGAGCAACACCCAGGGATATAATTTGCATTAACTAGTGACATAATTTCTTTCTACATCTTTCTCAGAAGAAAGGATAGTCCTTGCTTCTCTTGTAGCTGCTTTGCTTTTGTTTACCAGAAATAGCTGCTTATGCAATTAGATTTTCACAGTGTATTTTTTGTATTTTCCCTGAAAGCAGGATCAGATATGATCCCATATATAAGGTATCAGACATTATATTAACTGATCAAACTGATTGATGAACTGATAGAAGCTAAAAAATTTTTCATTACTACAATGTAAATGATCCTGACTGAAGTTTCATTATGTATAGAACATAAACTCCAAATGCCAACTTGCTAAGTTCCAGTGTTTTTGTGCACTGTTTCCTTAAGGTCAATTCTATCCCCTTGTCTTCTAAATCAGCATGAATGCATGGAGCACCAGATATTTTCATTTCATTATTACCCATTTCTAGTGTCTTGATTCTAGCTGTTGACCAATGTCATGTCATTCCCCAGCTATATATGACAAATATTTTCAGATTTTCCACCGACAAAATTGTTAGACAACAAAATTGTTTGTTTTTCTACAAAAAAAGATATTTTATTAATTAGTCTTAGTTATTAAAATATTTTATTGATATCACAAAATTGGTACATAATTAGAAAAAACACAGCATAATTTTAGGGCAGAAATGTCCACTTCAAGAATGAGAGTGTGATTAATCTTTCTTCAATATATGAGATCAGTGCATGATATGACATTGAAAGAATAGTTACTCCTTATTATAGACAACCAAACCATAGAAGAGAAACTAAATGGGTACTCACAAAATTTCCTTCTTCAATAGTAAGGGATTAAGTAAAAATTTAACAAAATCTTATAGAAAGCACTCTTCCTGTTTTACTTTCAAATAAACCTTTAATCACTGCACTTGTGTCTGAGGTGACACTACAGTTTTCCTGATGTGAGAAAGACTAAACCAGTTGTTCTGTTTCAGTCAAAGAACAACAGTACTTTCAAAATATGGTTATTTAAACATTAAAAAATACCAGCAGGTTAAAGTAAATTCAATGTATAGCAAAGATATCAAATTCACTCTAATGTCCAGCTATCTTTTTTTTTCCTTGTCTGGTTACTGAAGAAAAAGTTATTTTGGTTTCATCTGTCTGCACTAAGGAAATAGGGCTACAAGCAAGCAAGTGGAATGGTCATAGTTACAGCATAATGTCCTTTTCAACAGAAAAAAAAGTAGGCATTCTTGATGCTTTGCAACTTACGAAGACCAACTTTCTTAAGGAATAAATCTTGTGTTTCCATGTAAAATCTCCGTATTCTTCCTTACATAGAAAAGCACCAAACTAGAAAGTCTCACCTGCCTTATGAAGATAATTCTGGATCATTGGTTTAATTTTTTGGTTCACAAGAGCTATTCATCAAACAACACTGTAAAGCAAAAAAGGTACATAAAATATTATTAGATAACCAAGTCATCTAACTTTTAAAAATGTAAGTTTTTGAAGTATAAGCACATTGATCAATTAAGCAGTTTAAGGAATCTGCCATCTTGCATCAGTAATATTTTCTAAATGAAGTCATATTCAGTATAAAAGCCTTATTATTATTCAGAACACTTCTCTGCTACAGCTGTAAGATTTGATTAAATCAGTATGTGCCTAGTAGGAACAGCTGAGAAAAGCAGTGTGAAAATACTTGCAATGTTCACAGTTCAAGAGGAACAAAATGCCAGGCTAAATTCCACAGATAAAATCAAAGTATGTATTAAACTCTACCTTTCTGAGATGTTTCCTATATTAATGAAAAGTTTTTCTCAAGGATAGACTGTTAAAATTATCAAAAATAATATAATTTTCACCATTACTGTGCATATAGTCCTGCAGCAGTCTCTCTGGCTATTTTTGCTTCCTGCACACCAAAGCATGAAAGCTGATATAAAATTAGAGGCATGAGAAATGAGAGGTCATAGAATCACAGAATGGTGGAAATTGAAACAGACCTCCAAAGGTCACATTGCCCAAACCTCTGGGTAGAGCAGACCCATTTAAAGCAGTTTGCTGAAGACCACATCCAGGCAGCTCTTCAATATCTCCAAGGACAGAGATCTCACACATCCTCGGGGGACCTGTGCCAGTGACCAGTCACCCTCACAGTGAAAAAGTCTTTTCTGATATTCATCTTGAGTGTTCTCTGTTCCACCTGGTGTTCACTGCCTCTTGTTTTGGCTGAGCACACCTGAGAAGAGCCCGACTCATTCCCTCGTGCCCTCTCTCTTCAGGTACTTGTACATACTGCTGAGAGCACCCCAAGGTTTTCTAAACTAAACAGTGCCTGCTTTCTCAGCTTTTCCTAGTACAAGGAATACTCTAGGCTATTCACCACTTTGGTTGCCCTCTGCTGAACTCTCTCCTGTATGTCCATGTCTCTTTTGTGCCAGAGAAGCTAGAACTGGATGCAGCACTCCGGCTGTGGCCTCACCAGGGCTCTAAGCAGAGGGGAAGAGTCATCTCCCTCAACTTACTGGCACCGTTTCCACTGTAGTATTAACATTCTTAGTCCAAGTGCAGATTGGTTGTTTATGTTCAGCTTGGATACCACCAGGATCTCCAAGTTCTTTCTCAAAGCTACTTCCCAGCAAGTTGCTCCCTAGCATGTATGGCTGCCTGGGGTTTTTTCCTTCCCAGGTGCAGGACTGCATTTGGTTGAACTTCATGGAGTTCCTGACAGCTCATTTTCCAGCCTTGCAGAGGTCCTCCTGGATGCCAGCATGTCCCTCTGGCATATTAGTTATTCCAGCCAATTTTGTGTCATCTCCAGAATTCAATGCTCATTCATAATAGTAGGACACCAAATTCACCTGAATATGAAGAAGCAACAGTTTCAATTAGCAATGTCAAAATTTTATTTTGATCTGCAGATATTTTCTGATTTAAAACAAAATATGTCTTATTTATGTTGAGAAAGCAGAGTTTCTGGCATTTATTGTAAAAAATAGATTTTCAGGAGCAGCCACTTGTAATTAAAAATATCCACGCCTAGGTGCAGGTCAACAGGATTGATATGTATTCCTAAAAGATCAGCCTACATAACACGGAAGTTATAATGTATCTAAGAAAGGCTTATCAATGTACTATGCTAATATTCCTTAGAATCTCTTCCAAAATAGGTATGCATTTTTTGAACCATCATGCAGGTGTTGCTAAGAAACTGAAGCATATTATTTTTATGTTTAGTATGAAAGACGCAAAGTCTTTTATACCACTTTCATTACTCCTCTATTTTACCATTAAGTTGCCTTACCCACAGGAAATTCAAGTCAAACACAAGAGAAACATGAGATAGACATGATAAATCAGCATCAAGTTAACTATAACCTTGAAAGAAACTCCATGTATGTAGATAAGTATGTATGTGGAAAAATATTTTTGTACAGATTGAAAGACTGGGGAAAAAAATATAAAGGAAACTGGCATGATTCAATATTGAAGGAAATATCCAAACATTTTTTTTTTTTTGCATATTTCGAAAGACCCCATGAAATCCAAAAGAGATTACAAAAATTGTTTAAAATGCTTCTAATCAAGAGAGATTGCTGTGCTCTAGGGAGTTGCCCACAGTAACAGTACAAGTATAAATGAGATAGATGCTTATCACTTTCCTGCCCCAGCACTAGAACAAGGATTCTGCCTCAGGAAAAGGAGGTCTTTGGAAATCAGTTCATGATGCACAATGACACTTTGGCATGGCCTGCTGATACAATGGGAAGAGCAGAGATGCTCAGATATACAAATAGAACCACTACACACACCATTTTACGTCATGGTTCTATAAATGCTTCACTCTGTTCCTCAGGATATATTATCTGGAGCATTATAAATTCAATAAAGTCAATTAATGTGAACTATTTCTAGGTAGACCACTCTTAAAAATCATGGATTTAAGTCTAAATAATGTCCACTTTTCCAGATCATGTTCTCTTTTGTATCAGAGATAAATAACAGATTCTGACGCAAAAGAGGGAGCTAGTATTCTATTTTAAATTCAAGCCTAATTTAAAAAATATAACCTCCAGCAACTTCCCTGTCACTACAATCAATCAAAGTGATAGCCTTGGAACTGCAAACCACTTCCTCAGTCACATCTGCTACTGGAATATTTATGAATTGCTTTCCCCATCATAGCAATTTAACTGGTACTGCTATTACAGAGACAAGAACAGTCTAATACCAGCTATCATAACTAATACTTTTATTTTCAAAATATTTAAATTATTCTTGAATTATAAAACATATAGGCTATTTTTAAAGTATAAATACCACCAAAAAAAAAAAACCAAAAACTTACACTCATGTGCATGCACATAAATATGCTGACATGTGTACATTTTTTTTTTCTATCAGCTAAAGGTCAGTGCTGTTTTAAGCTAAAAAAGCTCCTTCATTCTCTTTAATTGAGGAGGAATATGTGCAGTGTTGTCTTCCTGATTTATAAGCTAGAACAGATGAGAAGGGAAGCAATACTCTGTGTCATAAACACAACATATGCATTAATTCCATGGTACCTCTCAGCAGTTAGAGCTACCTTCCAGGAAGGACACAATTGCCTTTAAGCCCAGGGATGAGAACCCTAAATGCTCCATGTCTGGTTCTTGAAGACGATTTCAAAGCCTGAAGGGAGTGCACAAAAGAGCCACAGGGATTGGGATCCAAGTACATCTGGCCATGAGGAAGTAAACAGTGCTGCTCCCAAGCTTCATGCTTGTGTACGTGCCTGAAAAGAAGTGTAAATTGAAGCTATGATCAGAAGACATTCTGAGCTCAGAATCCACTCCTGGAACAATCACTTGAAAGCTCAGATCTCTTGCACAATTATTTTGAGCCTGGTAATCTTATTTCCATCTAATTCTGACCTTTGATTTTTATTCTGGGTTATTTTTAAAACACCTGAAGAACAACAGTCATTGGTCACAGCCAGCTCAGCTTCATGAGAGGAAAAACCCAGCTTATCAAACATGATTTCCTCTTATGACCAGGTAACCCATTTAGCTATCAAGGGAAACCAGTTCATGTAATCTGTTACATGGATTTCAATAAAGGTTATGATACTGTCTCTCAGAGGATTGTTCTGGACAAAATATCCAGCACATATTTGAATAAAAACAACATGGGATGGGTGAGCAACTAGCTCACAGGTCAGGCACATAGGGTTATAGTGAATGGGGTGACATCAGACCCATCACTAGTGGGGTTCCACAGGGCATCTTCAACATCTTCATTAGTGGTACAGCAGGACTGGGTGGCATACTGAGCATGTCTACAGCTGATCCAAAATTGGAAGGAGCTCTTGACTCCCTCAATGGCAGAGAGGCCCTGTAGAGATACCTTTTCCAATCAGAGGACTGGGAAATCACCCACCATATGAAGTTCAACAAGGAAAAATGCTGCATTCTGTAACCCTGGATGTGTGTACAAACTTGGAGATTCTGGAAAGCAGTGCTATGGAAATGAGATCCTAGAGGTCCTGGTCCTGAGCCAGCAATGCCCTGGCAGCCAGGAGGGCCAAGCGTGTCCCAGGCCCAGCCTGACCAGCCAGGAAAGGGAGGGGGATTGTCCTGCTCTGCTCTGAACTGGGACAGCCTCGTCTCGAACATTGTGTGCAGTTTGGGGCACCACAGGGTAAGAAGGATCTAAAGCTGCTAGAAAGTGTCCAAAGGAGGGCAACAAAGATGGGGAAGGGCCTTGAGGGGAAGCTGTATGAGGAGTGGCTGAGGTCACTTGATCTGTTCAGCCTGGAGGAGACTGAGGGGAGACCTCACTGCAGTTACAGCGTCCTCATGAGGGGAAGGAGAGGGGCAGACACTGATCTCTTCTTTATGGTGACTGGCAAGAAGACTCAAGGGAATAGCCTCCCCTATGTCAGGGGAGGCTTAGGTTGGATTTTAGGAGAAGATTTTTCAGCCACCCAGGGGGTGTTTGGGTACCAAAACAGGCTCCCCAGGGAAGTGGTCACCGCACCAAACCTGACAGAACTCAGTAAGTGTTTCAGAATATCAAGGGGTGGACAATACATCTGGACACCCCCATAACTCTTGGGGATTGGGTTGTGCAGGGCCGGGAACTGGACTCAATGATCCTTGTGGTCCCTTCCCACTTAGCTTGTTCTGTGATTCTGGGATTATTTTTATTGTTTATATCTATCATTTATTTGCAAGTCCCATTAAAAAAATGCAGCAATCCCACACTGTTCTTATAGCCATGATTGCTGGTGAGTAGAATTTGCAAGATTTATAAGTCATTTGGGAGCACTGGCAGTTTGCTAAACAAGGATTTCACCAGAGCTGCCCACTGCATTGTCTTGTTGTAACTTAAACATATATAAGCCAGCCAAGACTGATCCGTGGCTTAGACTTCAATGGAATAATAAAACATGATTAGTTCTCAGTGTCATTGCAATTATCAGACATTTCAGAAAGGACCCAGACAAAGAATGGGGATTGCAGCTCTCTTCTGACTGATTTCACCTTTATCAGACTTTTGTAAAATATTACACTGGAATCTTACACCTGTGTTAAACACAGTTTTACGTTTTCTCAAGATAGTAGAGGTTACAGGCATTTTTTTTTCCTTTTCTAATTTATTTTTAATTCTTTGAAATTCCTTATAACTACAAAACAGCTTGACTGAAATCCAAAAGGATTAGTAAAATTGCGTGTATCCATACAAAACTTTTGATTCCTGTGCTTTAGCTCTTGTCTAACACAAGTAAATATGTTGTGTGTATTCAAACAAGAGCCAGGACAGAACTCCAAAACTGGAGTGCCATCCTGATTATGCTGTGTTCACAGCAAAATCACACAAGCAGAAAAAACACGGCTTCCTGTCAGACTGGCTGCTGCACCTGAAGTTTTAAAACTTAAAAGCCTAAATTTAAGTAGGTTGCAACAGTTCCACCCTTCCTTCTGGAGCTAAGTATATTTAGACACTGATGACAGTCCCTTTGAGAGCAGGCCCTGAAGTACAGTCTTTTTTTTTTATTTACCAGAAACAGTATGATAAGCAGTATAATACATAAACACTGCCCTGATATAATCATATAATTATTAAAGTTGATTTGTATTATCTGCAAATACACGGGCAAGATCCCTCTGACCCCAACTTCTTATGCTTTTGCTTTTTTCAATAGATGCTGAAAAGACTGCAACTTTAAAATCTCATTAGTGTACTACTGATGGGGCTTGAAGGAATTTGTCTGTGACAGACTTGTCAGATCATTTCCCTCCCAAAACCTTGTTGAACAATGGAGAATAGAAGTCCACTTCTTTGAAACGATATAAACTGTACAACTTTACAGTTCAACATACTTTACTTTTATTAACTAGAGACTATGATATAGCCCAGTCTTGGTTGATTAAAAATTATCTCCCAGTTTTTGTGCTTTTCTTCAAGTAGGGATTATGGCAGACCAAGTGAGATGATCCTCCCTCTCTACTCTGCTCTCTTGACACCCCATCTGGAGTACTGTGTCTCACTCTGGGGTCCTCAGCACAGGACGAATATGGACCTACTGGAGTGAGTCCAGAGGAAGCAGCAAAGATGAACAGAGGGATGGACCACTTGTCCCATGAAGACAGGATGACAGGAAGGCTTCAAGGAAACCTTATAGAAACTTCCAATACTTAAACCTCTTCAAGAAAGTTGGAGAGGGAATTTTTTACAAGGGTGTGTAGCAAAAGGACTAATGCTTTTAACTGAAAGAGAGTAGGTTTAGGTAGGAGTTAGGAAGAAATTCTTTACCTGTGGGGGTGGTGAGGTGCTGAAAGGTTGTCCAGAGAAACCGTGGATGTCCCATCCCCAGAAGTGTTCAAGGCCAGGTTGCATGGGACTCTGGGCAACCCGGTCTAATGCAACTGGTCTCTGTCCACTGTAGGGGGGCTGGCAATAGGCTATCTTTAATAAGACCCAAAACATTCTGTGATACTATAATATCACACCACAAGGAAAACAAAGGAAAATAACCTATTTCTCCTCATTTTTGCTTCACTGCTCCACTGAAGTCTATTTGCCATAGGCTCATCATAACCTTTTGTTCAACGCATTTGACAGAATGTGTTCTATCACTGTTGTTGTTTCATTCCTTGTAGAAAGCGATGCCCTAGGCATAAAAAAATAAAAAAGGGATTTAAGTATAAATTCAGGGGATAAAATAGCAGTTCTTATAGATGGAAACAGTCATTGACAGTATCATTCAAATATCCAACCTTTAAACACTTTTATTGTCAGAATTTCCAGTGAACTAGCTCTTCTGCCTCAGATTGAAAGATGTTTGTTCCCTTGATAGTTCACAATTATGTACATCAATTATCCTTACCAGAAAGGGGCTTTGTTTACATACCCGCCCTCTTGCGTATGCGTTTGATTACAACTTGGCAAAGCATTTCAGCACTTCCTTGCTCATTATGATTTTTACCATTGTATCTAATGACTCTTATTTTTAATTATATATTGTAAAACAGCTACACTTAACTAATTTCTTTATTATTATTGTTACTATTTTAGTAATAGTAACCTAATAATAATTTCCTACATGCTTTCAAAAAGTTTAAATTCACAGTTCTCATATTTCTAGTTCTTGGATATTCAGTTCATCTTAAAGAAGAACTGTCTCAGGAGCCCCAAAACCATGAGTAACCATTCTTGTTTACAACTGTCTTTCTCATGCTGCTACTTATGGCATAAAAAAGCCACAAAAATAAGATGGAACACTTAAGATAAAGGCTGAAAAGTGAAAATAAATCACCAAAAATTTCAAGAATTTACCTTTTACTTTTACAAAAGCCTTAAAGGCGGGGGTGCGGGGGGCGGAGGATTAGTTTCATAAAATATACTTGCCATATGTGTTACACAAAGATAGAAAATACATGAAAAAAACAGCATGGTGTTCAAGGAATAAAACCTAAAATCTACTTTCATTTCTCTTTTCTGTTCATCACCTTTGTAGTTCTTACTTTCAAATGTTTTTCCTAAGACTGCCAGTGTCCAACACCACTGCTGTCTTGGAAGACACTTTGACACCCTGTTCTGATTGTTGTCTTCTCAGTATCACAGCCCACTTAAAGAAGAAATTCTTATCATTTTGGTGGCGCCAGAATGAGAAATGTAATTTTTTTGCATGCACAGGTAAAGTGAAAAGTTTTTGTACTTCATCCTTGCTCTTTATTGTTAATCATGTACGCTTAAATACCTGCAAGAAAAGAAAACAGAAATATGGAAGAAGGAATAGATATGACATTTTGCTTTTACTGCTCAGCTTCTCTGTTTGCAATATGTGTGTGTGTGCATGCATACACACAAAAGAAGAAATAAAGAATTAATGTAACTGGAAACTTTCTGTTCTGATAAGAAGAAACATGGCACTAGAGGATTTCTGACCCAGCATCTTCCATCTGTTTTGCATCAATATCCACAGAAAATTTACTGCTCAGACAGTTGAAAAAATACAGACTAAAGGCTGAGACCAAAGGTACTTTTCCTTCTTTCAATATTCACAGAGCACCTAACAAAATATGGGCATTGATTGTTCAGGTCCACCAGATGCTTCTATAGTAACAGAAACAATAGTTTACACAGCAGTGCCATACTTACTAGCAGACAATCTGGGAAGCAGTTTAGAAAATCATGCTATTCTAACCTCCCATTTACTTTTCCAAAGGAAATTCAAAACATACTGACTCATTTTCAATTAATTTTCATATAGGCTTGTTTTGTTTTGTTTCTTTTGTCTCTCAACTGTTAAAATGGGAAAACTAAATTTGCAGCTTTAGGCTATCCCATCTGACTTCTAATACAGATATACACATGCCTGAAAAAAAAAAAATCATTGTGCTAAATTTGTCTATTTGATTTCCCCCTGAGTTCAGAGTTCCCAAAACTGAAGACCACTCTCTTTCAGCAATATCTAAATGCAAATTAGTTTAACTCTAAGGGATAAGTAAATTAGGAAACATGGTGGTTCTCCTTAAGTTTTCAGACTTTAAAAATTTTTCTTCACTGTAAAAGCCTAGTTTTAATGTCCATTATAGAATATATAGTGATAAAATATGATCTCTGGTTTGGAAAATTTGTGGTCATTTTGCCTTCCTCGCTGCCCTACTTTCTGCCAAAACTTGCTGGCAGTAATAACTGGGATATTTTCTTTATTGTCCAGCATTAACCTATATAGAGAGTACATCAAACTCAAATCATACATCCTTCAGTTGTGAGATGCCTTTTTGGGCACCAGGTAAAAGCCTGCATACACCATCAGCAGATGAAGACTCCTTTGTCTGCCAAGCAAAGACAGTTTTCATTCCTACTTCATGTAGCATTGCTTACATATCCAGTACCAGTGGACACAAGAAAACACAGATAAGTGAATGAGATGCCTAAGAGTTGCAGCTTTTTACACAAATAAATATAAAGATATCTTTTATTTCCTTTTCATGTCAGACATTAAAAATATATCAATATTTATTTCTGGTAAATAAATTAGAGAAATTAATGGATAACAGCAATAAAATAAAATAGAACACATCACTTATCTTATAAGAAATTAAATCTTAATTAAATCTAAATAAAATTATGGTTGTAATAATTTTAAAACTATTTTTACCTACAAATTCTTGACTGACAAAAAGTGCAGAATGAAAGAATCAGTATCTAACATATTATTTTAAAAATACACCACACATTATTGTATGGATTTTTAATGAAATTAAATAAAACCTTTTCATTAAAAGTAAATTTTTGATCATTCTGTTCAATTAATATGAAAAATGAAATTACAATTATTTACTTTTTGTACTGTAATACAAAAACATAAACATACGGAAATTTTTCCCCGAATTATGGCATACAAATTATGTAGTAGCCTGATTAGAATCCTATTCTGGCAGTTCACAAAATAATTTCAAATAGCAACAGGATGTGTTGCCTACCAGAGAAGTAAGACTTTATGTTGCAGTTTGGCAATCCAAATGCCAAAATTACATTCTGTTTTGAAAGGTATAGGGGAAAATTAATCAGACATGATAAACAGACAATTCCTCTCAGCAGTATCTTCTTTAATTACTGAGTTCTATCATATATCACTAGAGAGATTTTTATTTTCTTCCTAAAAAAATAAGGAAAAGAAGACTACATCTAAGCATTAGGATATGTTTTTCTTTTCAGAAAACTATAAACTGTTTCAGTTGCCTTACAATCTGAAGTAGAGTGGGAGAGATTTTTATGTAGCCACAAAGTGTTTCTAAATGCTACTTTACCATGGATTTGCCACAGGAAAATTAGACATAAACACCAGAGAAATCCNGCAACTATTACAGGCTACTTTTGAGTAGCCTGGATCCATCATTTGGCCTCCAATGGGTGACAGGAGCAGAAATTAGGAGTTTAGCTAAACCAACATGACATTGATTGATAATAGGGATAGGTGCTTTGATCAATTTATAAGAAAATGAGGTGTTTGAAGCATCATGAAAAGAATATTTTCAGCAATAAATCTTCAAGAGGCTTTCAGAACTGTGATTACCAGAGGGTTCATTTTCTACTGTATCATACAGTAGACTTTACAGGCCTTTTCTTGAAATTCTAAGTACATGGAGCTGGACCAGAAGCCAACAATGAAGGATGCCTTGGAAATAGCCCATATGTGGGTTTTAAAGCTCCTTTCCCTAGCTTTCATATCTATGAAATTAAATTATTTAAAATTATCTGTTCAAAACAATACCTTCAGGAACACCATTCTATCTAAGCACTTCCTTTATCTACTGTTATCTGTTTCTTCAGCTCCTTGCTTTTTAAATAGTTTTTCAGCTAGTTTCAACTTTCTCCAGCTTCAAAGTAATTTTCTCTTGTCATTACAGCACATATTTTATTACTCAGACATAGGACTATGTACCATGTAAACTCCGTCCAGCTTTCCGTATTAAAGAAAGATAATATAGTATATCATACCCCATTTTTCAAATCTCCATTTCTTTAACTACTTTTCATTCAAGTTAGATATGCCAAATATATACTTGAGAATAGCTACTTCCAATAATAGATACCCAAGAACTACAGGAAGAAATGATTGTTCAAAACTAATTCTGTGTTTTCATCCTTTTCCTGCATTTCTTAAAGGCTATTGCAACAATAGAGTGGGGATACAGCTAAGCAAGTAGAATTATGCTGAAGTTCTTGACTTTCCTATGTGTTTCTACCTCTGACCACTGTACAATTCCAATATCCAATCTAGCTTTAGATTATTTCATTGGATAGAAATGGAAAGGGTAGATAACTAAAACTAAACAAAGAGAACATTAAACCAAAACTAAAAATCTAACACAAATGCTTCCTGGCATATTTAATCCTTATTTAAATATCCTGTCTGAAATCTAATTTCATTAATTTATTTGAGGAGTGAAAATATTTTGCTATAATCATCACCAATATGATATCCTGTTCCTGGTTTCTTCCTCCTTATTTTATGTCTGAGGCTTTGATGCATGTTTTTACCTATTTAACATTTTTTTTTTGGCTCTGTGGAGTTAAATCAAAGAGATCTGCTAGCCCTAATGAGCAGAAAACAAAGTAATGTCATCATCAGGGTATCTTCAATCAGAATACTAGAACTCCTCAGGGGAAATAATTGGTGAATCAGTCAGTAAGAAATATCTTTCACCAGCCCAAAACTCAAGGTTAGAAAGCCCACTGATTTGTTTAGAACCTTAGCCTTGAGGAAAGAAGAGGGGAACTTGCAACAGGAAGAGTCACAGGAAGAGGAAAGTCTGTCTCAGTGTCAAGTTCAAGAGAGGCCATTGCAATGGTGTGGCAATGAGTTAAGGCCATTTCTCAAGACTTCAGATCTCAAATCAGTGTCACAGTCGGTAAACCCCAGGCTGTTTGCATCCTATGTAATTTGGGGGTGAATAAAAAGTGCATCTATTTAAAAGATGCTATTCCGTATCTCTATAATTAATTACTCACACACCCAGGCCTTCTGGAAGGAAGAAAGAGTCCTTTAACATTAACCATGTTGTGCTCTCACATTTAGAGGATTTCAAACACGTGAGAGAGCTCCATCCTGAAACTGAAGATTTGTAGGGATCCACACAGAAAGATTTTAATACATCAAGGACGGATACCTAGAGATTGTTACTTCTCTTAAAAAATAAAAATAAATAAACAAAAAACAAATAAAAACCACAGAAACACAAAGGAAGACTACAAAGCCCTCTTTTACCACTAATCAGACTGAGGACAAGCAGTGTTATCAAGTCATCTACCTGGGTTAGAAAGGTTACCCCAGCAAAAGAACCAACAAGACAGAATCTAGAAGAGAGCTCAGAGGTGCAATTTACCCATAAGCAGTCAAAAGAAAAGAAGATGTGAAAAAAGAATGACTTCATATGAAATATTTTGATATAACAGAAATGAAACAGAAATGTAAAATAATTCATTTTGACACATTCCTGTCAAAAATGGGGTTAGAAGTGATGCAGTCCCACAAGATGGTTCTGTTTTCTTTAGAAAAATGCTGTTTTGTCAGAATTGCTCACTGTGATACTTTTCATCCAGATTTACAGCTGTGGCAGTAGCTGCCTCTTGACTTTAATATTTTTCGTCCATAACATCTGTCAATCTCTAGATATTTTGCTACAACAGTATCATCACCAAATACCATCACTACTGTCTTGTTTTACAAATAGAAGAAAGACATAGATGGGGGAAAAAAACAATGGTTCTTGTACCTGGGTCCTTCATCAAAGGAAACAGAAATGGAAACAATATTTGTGCCGTACCCAGAGGACCAGACCATAGAAGGACTGTCACAGCTGCCTTGTGGGCAGCCACTGGCTCCCCTGGCACCATTTACCCTGCTTGCCCCCACATACTAGTGTGGCTTCCACAGCACCAGGGACCTCAAGTCCTCTTGCTACTCCCTCACTTCCCAAGTGAAACTACCCATACAAACTATTAGTAAGGTTTTGGTTTTTTTTAAAAAAGGACACAACCTATATTCACAATCAAGGCAAGAAAGAAGATATCCTTGCCAGTTACAGTAAAGGTCATCTAGAACTATGTATCATTTCTCTTAGTTCTGTAAATTAAACACAGCAGAGGAAGTATTACTGGGATACATGAAACACAGAATCTCCTGCAGCCATCTCCCCATCCACCCAGCACTACAGCACCCCAAAGGGCAAAGTTCCAATTTGCACTTGATACTTCAAGGTATTCAGAGGCTGGGACTACACTAAGTCCAGGACCATTTAAATTTCTAAATTTTAATTTCTAATAATTTACTGTGTGGAAAACCATTCAGCAGACCCAGGTGACATCTGCTGCCAGTATTCACTAGCACAGAGAACAAGAACCACAACTTTATTTCTATACATATTTTCTGTTAGAAAACATTCAAAATTCCTTAGTTTTCTGAAAAAGTTTATTTGTTGATATGTCTCAGCTTTCCATGCTGAAATCCCATGTGTGTATATATATATAATATCTATGTGTGTATATATATATATATCTGTTAATATAATATAAATTATATATATAACTCTTTTTTTATATAATATATAATTATATATTATATATCTCTGTTAAATTTTTTTTCTTTTTTTTTCCTCATTTTAGACTAAGACATGATATGCACTTACATGGTGCATTTAGCTATGCAACTCCAAATTCAACAAAACCCTAGAGTTACTTATAACATTGTAAGCTGCTATTTTGATGGCAGTGTTTTTAAGTGATGGTATTAAAAGAGAAAGCTCTCTTTTAAATAATCTTTTTTTCTTTTTGGTGAACTTTCTGCCAAAGTCCAAGCAACTTATTTGTCTATTTCACAAGTTTTATGTGTACTAGCCAAACTAGATCAGGACACTCCTTTTAGCAAATCCAGATTTGCTCTCTTCATGATAACATCTCCAGATTTGTAAATTAATGTTCTAGCATATATCTTCTCTTAGTTAGAAAACAAGCTCAAGTTCAAACAATATCAGAATTTTTAAAATGTAAAATTATCATATTAAAAGCTGGGAGTTCTATTAAAATCAAAAACATAATACAAATTATTCTGGAACATTCAGTTTTACAATTTTACCCCTCAATGAGAAAAGGCTGACATGCCATAAGCAGAGAGAGCATGAAGTACCAGATACAGCAGAGTAAAAACTGTGCAACAACAAACAGTGAATCTTCTGATAGCATGGGGCAAATGTGTATAAAAATGTCAAATGTAAACATTTAAAAAAAAATTTTAAAAAACCCCACGAGGAAGGCAGACAAGGTAAAAATCAGACACTAGAAATATTTGAGTATTTTTTCATTTTTTGGATAATAATCTTATCTGACAGACCTGTAAGCTTTTTTCCTAGTTGTTGTTTATGCATTCGTAAATAAAATCTGTCACAGTATTCATCTTCAGTGAAGACTCAGAATCATTATATTTTTGGATGGCATCATTAGCACTGGTCTCATTTGTGTCTAGAAATGTTTTGGTTGCTATGGAATACAATGCATTAATAAGAAATTTCTCTCCCAATTACAGTGCAAAAGATTTGGTTGGTGCTACAATAATTCATCAAAGAACTTGGGGCAGGGGGGGGGGGGGGGGGGAAACAACAGAAAGCAATTAAAAATTAACAACAACCCAGCATTTCTCAAATGGGAGTTCATTAACATATGCTCTTATAAACTGACTGCTTTATTTTAAAAGGCCTTTGTAGAAGGGCTTGATGCCACCTACAGCAAGGCAGGTGGTGCCAGTTCAGCCAGCTTGCCATTGATTGCTTCTTGCTTGCCAGAGTCTGCTATGGGTAGGGCAAAAAAAAAACCACAAAAGCTGATCTTTTGCTCAGGGGTACTGAAATGTCACCCATCAAATCTAGGTATCCAAAAATAAATTTAGCTTCTTGAAGCATAGTTTTGACAGACATCTCTCAAACTGAAGCTATGGTCTGAAGGCCCCTGTTTGTTCATGTAACCAATGCTTAGCATGCAGTCACAGCAGAGATCAGACACGGTTGGTTTTCCTCATATAAGTTGGAGAAAGGATCAGAATCCGAGTCTATCTGTATCTAGAATTTGGGATGATCACTAGGCTTCAGCATCAGGTTTCCTGTCTCTGAAATATCATATTATTAGCTGCAAAAGGTTCAGTCCAGACAGGTTAGTTAAACTCTTCTGGGTAAGGTTACTCTCCTGACAGAGAAAATGTGAGGTTTATCTCAGTCAGAGAAGGTATTGAATATTCATCTTCCACATCTTTTGGCAATCGTGAGGCTAAAAGCAAAAAATGAGCTTGGGTCAGTTATTTGCAAGCTCAGTAGATGTCTCAATTTTCAAGTCTTACCAGTGTGGCTGAGAACAAAACCAAGTTCTTGTACCCATTAGGATAGTCAGCTCGTCTCACTGGCTGCTCATGATTGCTACCCATAGTGATTGTAACTCACCCAGGTCCTGTTCTGAGGAGCCTCAGAATCTGCCTATGTGGGCAGATGGAACTGAGATTTACCAGCACCCTGAGCTCCTCAGACATTACTCAAGTCACTAAAGATGCTTTATTTAAGTGCTGTGGTTATTAAAGCTGAACCAGGACCCAGACCAATCACTAAAGGGTTTCAGCAGAGCCAAAATCAAAGATTGTGTGGCCTATCTTTGTCTCTTACCATTGTGTGCAACTTCAAGGCACAACCAGCCCATTTAGTGGTAGGCAGAACCATGCCATAATCCATTAGAGGATGTTACCTTTCCATTTAATTACACTAATGCAGAAATATATTGCATTCAGGCTTACTAATCAGTCACCATAAAAATATCTTGGCCAAAGTCCTGTTGCTTAACAACGGTAATAGCCTTGCTTTCTACATAGCTTCTAGGATAATTTACAAAACAATTCTAATAACTTTAGCCAAGGAAAAAGCAATACTTCACTGACAATAGTAACTAAATAGTTGCCATGTCTTCCATTTCACAAATGAAATATTTTCTTTTTTTTTAATCACTGTCTTCCTAAAGAAGCAAGGTTTCCATTTCATCCCTATGCACATGCACAAACAAGTGGGAATATTTATCTTCTGTCTTTTGGTTCCTTCCTAAACTCTTTCAAACCTGTAGGAAATCTTAAGCACACTGGGAAAATAGCAAGAGATTGAACAGGTATTGTCATTTTGCAATCAGCAACACAGAGGAAGAGAATGAGCCTTGAGGGGACAAACAGAGCATGAAATTACTTTCCTTTACATCACATAACATCTGTACGGGGGGAAACATTTTGAATGTCCCAAACACAAGGATAACTTTGATCAGCTGCAACAGACTGCTAAAAACTTGACTACAAGACACATCTGTCCATCTTCACTCCATTTGAACCACAGCTGATGAAGGCACAAGCAGACATGAAGACATAATGGATATGACTGGATGACTGGCTTTTCTCTCTTTCTACCCCTAGTAGGAATGTTATGTCACCAGCATAGTACCTGTGATGCCTGAGCTGAAGAGGACTAAGGGGAGATACTGTTACCTGGTTTCTGAGGAGGTTTTCTCAGTCTGAACACAACACTGAGCTAATGTTAGTGAAAGTGGGGTCTCCAAGGTCTCAGATCTGCTTTCTCACAGGTGGGAAGAAAGAGCAGGAGATAGGACAGATAAAAGTCTTTGCTTCATTAGAATATAAGACATAAGAACAGGAAACAGAAAAGTGATTAAAAGAACAGAACATTAGTATTTTCTTCCTGATGGGGCTGATAATTTCAAGCACTGCCTCTGTGGCTGGAAACAGTTAATTACAGTAGTAATAGAGAAAATTAAAATTGCTATTGCCTTTTCACAGAATATTCACAACTGCTTAAAACAGAATATGAAACATGCACAGTAAAAAATGAGAAATAATGGCTGTTTCAATATTCATCACCAGTGCTGTAAACAGTGACTTATAGAACAGAAATGAGAAAGAGTAATTTAAAAGATCAGTTATGGACAAATATTAAATTAGCCTTATTTAAGAAAAATCCTGAAATATCAGAGTGACTTCACACACTCATCTACATTCTGCAGCTTGACAATATCTGACCGGCTCTTCCAGCATGGCAATTACTTCTGTCATGTCATCCATTAGATCCAATGTCCTCCCTATTCTTAATGAAATTCTTTACCTTCAGTGGGTAGATATATGATATCATCCCATTTGCACAATTTTTCTGTTATATTGGGGGGATTTGACCATGGTTTCAACAAAAAAACAAACTTGGCAAGACAGAGCTTGACCATCCCCTTACTCCTTTTCTACTAGTCTAATCCGTTGCTCTGCTCATTCTACATCACTGCTTCCTGTGCAATTTTTTTTTAATAGAACTTATTCAGGGTCATATCCAACTCTGTCTGCATCTTAATAATATTCTGGAAAATTTCCTTTTTGGCTGTTGTTCAAAGATAAATGTCATCAATGGATTTAACTCTATTAGGTAAAGGCCTGAGCTGCATAGTCTCTAGCAGAAAGTTCTGTACCATTTGGTCCAGCAAGACCAGTGGCTCTATGTATTTGAGGATTAGTTAATTTTTCTTATCTTACAATCCAGGAAGAATCTCTAAATAACTCATTCCCAGCAGCTATTTAATACTCCTCCAAGACATGTAAATATGTTTCTTTCACTTCCTATGTGCTGAGAGGTAGCTGGGCTTATTAGAGATGACAACAGATATTTCAGTTCAGCTGAGGTTTGCTGAGTGTGAAAGAGGAGGTTCTGATCCTCTCCTTTCACCCTCCTCCTATACTCTAGCTTCTAGATCAGTCTCAGGAAAATAGTAGAACTCAATCCTGGTAGCTAAAAAGGGAAATTTAATAATCGATCTGATTTACCATGCAACCAGCACAAGAGAAGGAGGGAAATCTGGTCCTGAAGGAAGAGAATATAGCAAGGAAAAGAAGACTGAAAATTCCATAGAACTGTTAACTCAGCCTATACCATTAA
Source organism: Regulus satrapa (assembly GCA_013396955.1). NCBI lineage: Eukaryota > Metazoa > Chordata > Aves > Passeriformes > Regulidae > Regulus > Regulus satrapa. The sequence goes on along the minus strand of VWZN01016290.1, from coordinate 61,992 downwards.
GTTATGTTGTGCAACCTCATCCTAATATATGAATCATTTATATTAAAATATACTTCACTTGGACAATATTGAACAAAGCACATTGGGCAATTTCTGCTCTTTTCCCATAAATTCTGAATTAAACTTGACTTGACTTTGATACTATTCCATTTAGAAAGGCAGTAGAAGAGACTGTAGAATGGCATGAACGCACAATCTGATCAGCTTACAAGCCACTTAAATCAGAAAAAACAAAAATGCTAGCAAAAGCCATAAGGGCTTCATAAACATGTAACTTGCTCCTTCCGTTTAGCTTAAATTTTTTTTTTAAATTATGTTTGCAGTGATCAAGGCAACATATATTTCAATACATAGCTGGATTTTCATATTTTAAATCTAATGAAGTGAACTTTGAAATAGCAGAATCTTTTATGATCTCTCAAACAATAAGAAAATACCACAACATCCAATAAATTCCCCAGTGACACTATTTCTGTTCTGCATCTCTTGAGACTGATTTTCAGAAGAATAAATGTTTAACAGAAATTTATTTTTGCTTGTAAATAATACTCTGTCAGAAAGATTGCACAGTAAAATGCACAAGCAGCAAAGAATTATTAATTAAACAATACATTTTATCTCCATAGTCTGAGGAGAGCATGTATAACGTAGAATTTTCAAACTGAAAATTCTACACCATTTTCCTGTAACCTGGGCATTATGCATATCAGCATTGCATATGCATGAGACAAAAGAATTGATCAATGGTACCACAGCTAAAAAGCAGAATAATGAATGACAGATAAAAAACTTGGACACTCCTATGCACTGAAACACATAAACTGAATGCCATAAAACATTAATATCAAGGAATAAATAGTGTCCTTTAATTAAACCTGTTGCTGCTACAAGCAATGTACAGCTTCCTACATTCCATGGGCTGCTTAGATGCAAGAACGGAACATGATTGCTCGTAAGACAAAACGTGACTTAAAAAGGCGATAGAGGGGGTTAAAATTTTAGCAGTGTATTGTATCAGTCGAAGTCCATGTTAAACTTTAGTTGAATTTCAGCAAAGATGCTACTTGTCGCCATGACAACAGCTGAAGCAAGAGATATTGACAAAAGAGAATTCTACTTTCCGCATAAAGGATGAGTTATGTGTTAGCACAGATAAAAGAGTAGTAAATGGCCTCTGTCTTCTGAACTTCATGAATACAAACACCTCAGAACCCGGCTAGAAAGGATAGTTTTTCTGCTCATATAGAGAACAATATATATGACAAATCTTTGACATTGCAGATATCTGTTCTCGAATACCTCACCCCTCACACTGGATCTATAAACACCATCTGTGTACACTGAAGAAACATTTCCAGAAATAGATGAGTCATATCCATTATCTCTTGTCAGAGCACAGCAGATAGATTTGTAGCAAATGATAAACAAAACAACAAGTTAATGTCCTAGAATCTATCCCAAGACTTATAAAGTAATTGCTTACATAGAATGGATAAAAAACATTTCAAGTTTATTTTCATGCTGATGACCAACTAATCTTGGTTTTCAGTACTCCCTTCTTGTTTATTATTCTACCACTAGCCATGCCTAAATTGACAACTCTCAGCATATACCCTTCCAGGATTTTACTCAGTCTCATAGTTTGAACTTATACTAGAAGAACTGAAATATACTACTGATATATTATCCACCATGGCTTTCAAACTGAACAACGGAAAAAGAAAAGGGACAAGGAAGACCCAATTAAGCATACCAAATCAGAGATTTTTTTTCACTAGTACAGACCCAAGAGGTTTCAGGATGCAGTGAACGTGAGTGACTTGCACCGGTGCATATTGTCCTTGCAGCTGATGGTGCCTTCTTATGATAAAACCACAGCTTAGATAGGAACAGCATGGGCAAAGCCATGCACTTGTGCATACAAGACATATTTTGTTCAAAACATCTCATAAAAGCACAAACAAGAAAGATAAAAGGTGGCAAGACAAGGAGACCCAGATGAGTTATTTGCCTGGCTGGACCCATTATTACTTTAACAGGTCAATCACTTCCTAGCCTCTAAGTGAACAAACAAATGCTCAAAGAACCTTTCTTCAAAGAAGCAGCCATGAGCCCTCTGTCTGGGCCAAAGCACAGATGACTCCTTCTTTCACACCCTGAATTTGATGAGCTGAGGTCAGTTGAAAACTGAGCTTGATGTATTTATATTGCTTTATTTTCCTTTAATTGTTTACTTTGGAGGAGAATAACTTTTTCTCATTAATATTTCTATGAGTAACTGTCAGGCAATAAATTATATATCTTGAATAAAATGCTGTTTTCCATGAGGCAAAATGCAGTGGGTATATAAGGCTATGCTATCTATATTTAAAGTGTACTTTCCAAAGGGCTGCTTTTGTCTCAAAACAGCATGTACCCTGAATAAGAGAGACGGAGAAAAAAGTGAGAGTTGATCAAAGAGTGCAAGAGTTGATCGTTGTTTCTGAGAATCATAAATTCATAAATTTCTGAGAATCATAAATGTTGCAAAACTTCCTGAATAGGGAGTGGCCTTATGAACAAACACAGAAAAAGTTTTGCAACATGGAGACAGAATGCATGGACATGACTCTATCAGAAACAAAGAATGAGATGTTGAGAAAGACATCTTTTGCAAATGACATGCATTTGAACATCAAAAAAAATTTGACGAACAAAAAAAAGTTAGAATCTTCAATGTTCACAGTTATGCAAGGTGTTGGGGAAGAAAGATGTACAAAGTATAATATTTTCTTCAGTATGAGAAAGGGGAAGGAAAGGCGCAGGGGAAATAAATAAATAAATAAATAAATAAATAAATAAATAAATAAATAAATAAATAGTCTATCAGGTGGCACAAGGAGATGATTCCTGAGTCTTTGTGGGAATAAATGCTTATAAATGTGAGTAAAATCTGCAAAAGCAACAGTTCGTCACATAAAAGATTCAACTCAACTTTCACTTCCAAGGACAAGGTCCTACTTTCCAGTATAAAGGTTCTTCTAGGATGAGTAGAAGTGGGGAGAGAACTGTGATTCCATCTGCAATATTAGCAGAATTGACTTGGAACCAGAGAGGTTTAACTTTGGGATTTGAACGGAAGTCAGAGAAAGACAACTGAACTTGGCAAGAAAGAAGAATTGGCAATAATTGTGATGGCAAGAGCTAAGTGTTCAGCAGCAGTAAGTAAAACAAATTTAGAAATGGTTTGAACAGCACAAAAGTGGAGAAGATAGTCATCTAGAATACATGTCACAGACTTGAGTGAAGGAGAAAGGCTTCACATGTTGCCTATTTGGAATAAGGCATAACAACAAGGGTCAAGAGGAAAATAGTGAATTTAATTTTATAAAGGTAAAGCTTTATAAATCATTTTATAGACATTCATAAGGTGCTAGGAAAAAGTATTACCTAATAAACTACAAGCAGAACTAAACATATAATTCAAGAGTGAAAATAAATTCCTCCACTAATACCAAAAAAGACAAGGCAATCGCAAGCTAGTTTTAAATAACAGAATTCAGCATTCAAGTCAAAGACTGCCCTCAAAAAATGGAAAAGTTTATCTTCATCAAATAGAAAGTATTATAGTCAGAAAGTACAATGTCAGAGTGAGAAACAGTGTTCTGACACAGTACCTTTACTATATAAGGTCTCATTAATGCAATCTCTCACTCTGTGCATAATTGCATCTTTCATTGGCTTGTATGAGGTTGAGCTTTTAGACCCTTCTTTTACTTTTTTCAGCTTTGATCTTGAAACATTTTCTGTGCTTCAATTTGATTTTTGTCATTTTTACTACCAGTCTATCCAAAGAGAACATTCGCATTACGCTGACCAGCTACTTAGAAGGAAACCCATTAGTGAGATATTGAATTAGTACTTTTTGTTCTGGTAGAAAAAAAATTCTAAAATAACACCCTTATATTTTAATTCTATCCTTAAACAACAACAAGACTTCTGCTTTTTAAATTTCAACAAGTGAAAATGGGGAACAAAAGGTTTTCAAATTATAATATATTGTTTTCTTGATACAGGATATTGAAAGAATCTTGGTTTTTCTGTCAAATAATCACTTAGCACTTTAAATTCTTGCTCTGTCCTCCCCTGTTATTCTTCATCTACCTATCTTTTTGACATGGAAAGACTGAAATATATAACACCATTAGAAGCTGATATACAGTACCACATATCATTTTTGTTTTGTGGTACTTCTAACATTTGTGGAAGTAATCACAAATCTCTTCCTACCCTCTAGACTCAAATGTGTCATCTTG
>VWZN01016290.1:39139-49968 GCA_013396955.1 Regulus satrapa | reverse complement strand
GTGAGTCTTCTGAGAAAGAGCACTGTATCATTAAAATATAAAAGCGCAACTAATATTTCCTAACTATTTTCAGTACCTGACAGTAAAAGATAAAATCATCTGTAGGGAAATACATAAAAATTGTGTGAAGCTTCAGACTTGTAAATGTATTTACTTGGTAAGCCTCTGCTTGTTATTTTATTACTTGGAGTAGAAACTGTTCCTGTTTTATAGCTCTATTGAAGTTTCAGAAATTTAAACAAATTGTATTTTTTTTCCTTCTGTGACTATATAATTCATCAAGCCAGAGTTTTGCTCAGTTTATTACATTATTTTTCCATGCATGAAAATCCATTTGCTGCTCTGGTTCTTATTGGAAACGGTAATTTCCTGGGTGAATGCACATCTGTTATCATTTCAGAGTCCAGTGTGATGAGTCTGCGTGCAAAACCTCTTCTCAATGACACTAGAGCAATGGTAATACTCTGTTTCTTGTTTACTGAAACAAAACCAAGAAAATAAAAATTTAAAAAAATAAAATAAAACTTTTTTCAACACTGGAACATGTTGAGCATAATTTCTGCTCTTTTTATGTTTCTGTTTCTTTTCTAAGTCATGGAATCATAAGGACTACAAATGAATCAATGAGTAAGATATATACACACATCATAGCAGGAGAATATACCAACAGAATAACAGAGGCTCAATCAATCATAATTTTGCTGTTACATTTCCTAGAATTCCCTAGAATCAGGGAGCAAACAAAAAGAGAATACAAAACTGGTTTTCATATTACAAATGTGTATATGTGCATGAGTGTTAGGTGACTAAAATAATTTTTTAAAATTTAATTTTAATGAATATATTTATATTCTATATTTTATATATAAAAATATTTTATGAAATATTTCACCTTTTATGAAATATTTTTTGTAGGCATCTTTAAGAGCAGAAATCATAGAATGTCCTGTGTTGGAAGGGACCCAACAATGATCAAGTCCAAATCCTGGCCCATCAGGACACCTCCAAGACTCATACTTTGTGCCCAAGAGTATCACACCCCTTGAACTCCATCAGGCTTGGTGCCATGAGGCTCACTTCCATGAGGAACCTGATTCAGGGACCAGCCACCCTCTTGGTGAAAACCTTTTCCTAACATCCAATCTAAACCTCCCGACACAGCTTCATGCCATTCCCCCAGGTCCTGTCTCTGGCCACCACAGAGCAGAGAGCAGTGTCTGCCCCTCCTCTCCCCCTCATGGGGAGGCTGTAGACCACAACGAGGTCTCCCTCAGCATCTTCCTCTTCAGGCTGAGCAGATCTAGTGATCTCATATATACTGCTCATACTGCTTGCCCTCCATATCTTTCATCATCCTTATGGGCTTTGGACACTCTCCAGTAGCTTGATATCCTTCTTATATTGCGGTGCCCAAAAATGAACACAGATATTTATTTTAAAAGTTTATTGTTTCTGAAGTCAAAAAAGCTTCCAGATGAAGGAAAAATAATGTATTTTCATTTTGTAGCACTGCATGAAGTGGTAATCCAATTTATATTTTGCTCACATGGACTTTATTATTTAGTGAGAAGCAATACATTCAAAAGCAATGCAATCTTCAGCAACATATGGGGATTTTTTTTTTTTTTTTTTGAGAACACTGACAACAAAAAAGATTTTCATTCTGTTGCATTTCCTTCCATTCCTTCAGAAAGTCAGAATGACAGGAAAGCCACTTCAAGAGGTTTCTGTACAAAGTCATATTTAGGACAGAACATGGAGCTCACAAGTATGTAACAAGTCATGGTGATGAATGAAAATGTCTAGGAAACAGAAGGTTAACTATCTCAACTCATGATCTTGCAGCCCTGCAGTTGCTTTCAGCAACCCAACAATTAGTCTTAATAAGACAGTAAGCATTCCATAGGGAAATAAAGACAAGAATAACTGACAGCATGCACCTGCTTCTCTACAAAAGAGGAACTCCTACCTGTATCAAGGAGAAAGATTGTGAGCTGGACTACTGTGTTTACAGAGTGCAAATGAGCAACTTCCATTTGTCTTTGATATTGGGTAGTAGTAATTCCCTAGGTGAATAGAGAATACATTTTTAATTACTGTAAACATTTTTATACAAGTCTAAAAACATTAGCTTGCTAACAAGTACAGTTTCATCAATAGTTTAAAATGAGAATATATTCTAGAATATATTCCTGACCTTAAAAATATCTGTTTTTTTCCAAATGGCAAACTCATTCTGTATGATAACATTTGTTTTTCCTTCTGTAGTAAAATATAGGGAATTCATAACGAGTTTCCTTACTTCATGCTATATTAAAAAATTATGAATGATTTTTTACAAATTTGCAAGCTAACTGCACCATAAGAAATACCAAACCATCAAGTTATTATGGGGAATGTAATGCTAACACAATGCAGAGCATGCTCTGTGAAGTATACTGCTTCTGGTTTGATCAAGGTCAGTATCTGAAAAGTTACTTCCTACATACAGTCTCTATTCTATTTGTGAGATGGACCTATGTTCTCAGACCAGCTTACTCATAAAAATAACTCTACCAAGATAATCAACATTCCTCTTACATCTTCTCACGGTGATTTCAGTTATGCTAGAAAATTCTTCAATAATTTAATTTAAGAAACAGACTTTCTAGGACTATTACCTACTATTCAACACATGGAACACACAACTTTGATCTTTATGTGTTCTCTGGTAGAAATTTTAACCTTATAAGTAGCCAGTTCAATAAGGCTTCTTTTTTTGGTAGGCATTTTCTCAATACACTTGCAATTTCCTCTCATTTCACTGTACACAACTATACTTCTGCAAATCCATGACACTTTCTATCAAAGCAGATTAATTCAGCTCATTTTTACGATGGTGTTTTTATTGGTCTTATTGTAGCTAGAAAAGCATAAAATTTAGCACAGCTGCTTTTATCCCGTGTTTCAACACATTGTCACTTCTGCCAAGCAAAGTGCAGATGACAACAGTGCCAGCAGACTTTACTGAAAGATTAATGGGCCCATCTGTCAGTATACTTGTTTCCTAGTCACAGGCTAGCTTGAGTCCTGATATCTACAAAGCATCTCAATACACTGAAGTTGATATCCACTGTACGTCAAAGGGAAAGGAGAGAATCCTAAGAAAAAGGGTCCTGCCATCAGGCAACGAATACACATAAAAAAAGCCCAGTTAATTTCCTGCATTACTTACTAAATCCAGAGGAAACTAGTAGAAAAATATCTAATGAAGTTAAAACATAGGGTTAAGACCATTTCCTTCTGGGATGTTGGAACTGCAGAGAGACTTTTAGAAAGAGAGAGCAGAAACTACAAAAGCTGTGTCTTGTACATTGACAAAGCTGAGGTCCTACAGCTGCTTAGTCACTCACACCCCACCCTATGGATGGACAGAGACCTGTTCTGTTCCATTTTCAGGGCCAGAGACAGCAGGAAGACTGAGAGCCTTTTTGAAATCACCATCTTCAAACAAACCTGAGACAGCAAACAGTGAAGTATTTTCTCTGGTTCCTCGTGACTGTTCAGTGATTCCCCTGCAGATCCTATGAAAGTCAGTGAGAACTGGGACCCTAATTCCCTCTTTTGTTCACCAAAAGCTCACTGTCTTGGCCCACACTGTTAAAAATTACTGTGCCATTACTGTTAAAAATTTTTAAAAAAAAACCAAAAAAAAAGGTTCTTTGCTACATATATTTAAATTTTACAGAATTTCAAGAAGAAACTACTGAGAAAATCATATCAAACTATTATCAAAGTGCTGTTTCTACCACTGGAGTTTTCTGAAGTCTGATCCCATTTATTTTCTAGTGGAAATACAAATAAATTTCCATATTTCAACATAATACTATGATATAAATATTGAGTTCAAGCTGAGAGAGCATGAACATTGAAATTATGTCAAAGCTAGTTTCATAAGTCAAGGAAATATTGTACTCTCTCAATGCACAATCACAGTGATAATAATAAACCTGAAGTGCAAAGAACTTGAGTGTGTGAACACTCTAATCTAATCCTGTATGATATTGGCGTTACAAATGAGTACACCATGAAATTTACAAGGTATGCATTTTATCATGCAAGCTCTGATTAGACTAAATGATTTTTAAAACCATTTCATTAAGGGGGCGGGAAAAAATAGTTTAAATTTTCCTTTATAATACACATGCTACACTTTGAATGTCACATCTTTAATCTCCAGTATTCTCCTCAGATCAAGTAATTTACAATTTTAAAAAATCTACGGAGTTCTTGCTGAATCAGCAGGTACACTGCCCAACTCCTGACACACAAGGCTCACCAGCTCCTCTCAATCGAACAATCACATGCAAACTGCCTACTGAGAAAGGTCAATGGCTGACTGAATTACCTGCTGTGGCTCAGAAACCTCAAGTAAATAGTATCCATCGCAGCTGAGACAAGGAGAAAGATATCTATCTCCAGTGTTCATTTTAGGATATTAATTTATCAACTCCATCTCCAAACCCCTTCATTTGCTGTCAGTGGAAAGTGGTGTGGTTCCCCAGAGACATGCTGGACTTGTCAGTCCAGCTGCAGCCCCAAGATGCTGCCTCAGGAACCTCTCCCTCTTCACTGACAGTGGGGGAAAATGACACAACCTAACCTCCAATCTTGGGCACCTACAACAGACATCCCTCAAAACTATAACAATGAAAAATTAAACTACTTTGATCTCTCCTATCTGTAGATCTATTTTTATCTTACTGTTGATGAACTCTTTTCCTTTCTTCCAAAGGTCTACTGGCACCTTTTTTTTTGAGACAAACAGTATTTATCTGAGGGTCAGTTTTCTTGATGATGTTTTTATACCTCTGCAGCCATTTTCAACTTATACTTTTATGAACTGAAAAAACTCAAGACTCAAGAAAGACTGAGTTTTCTCATCATCATCATGCTTATTAAACAGGTTCAAACATCAAAGAAATATCATCATAAGTATTTAATTTAGATCGTGTACTCTTGGGTGCGATTTTCTATTTCACTTGACTGTTTACCATCAAAAACACAGTGGTTTTGCAAGTTGAGAATCTAAGTCTACTGCACTTTAGATAATGTAAGGTACAGAATGGAATCCTAGCAAATTAATTACAGTGTAGACAATGAACAGGTTTCAGTAAAGTACTGTGTCTTTAAACAAATTTAATTGCTTGGAATGTGCTGATTTTATGCATTACTACCCAGATTCTCATATTCTCATGGAATGGTTCAGGCAGGCAGAAAAGTTCATAATTTAAAAGATTTTTAATTGTTAGTTTGTACCATTTAATGTAACTTTGGGGCTATGTGCTCTCATTTATGCCTGCATAGCATAATACCTTTGGGAATTTATTAATACTGCCTTTGACAAAGTCCAAGAGACTGACATAATTCCCAGGATAATTATTTTGATACTGCTAGCACTTATAATTTGTCATGCAACTAGTGCAGTAGTTCACCTCCAAGAGTAGCTCTCTCCTACATTTCACAGACATCAAACACCTTTTCAATATCTCACATTAAAATTTCATCAAGAATACCATAAAACCAGTTTAGAGTCCTCCAGTCAAAAATGTTATGAAACCCCACAACACCAAGTTCGCTCATTATGTAATATATTACTATGAAAGAAGTGAGAATTGTTGAGAAAAAATGGGATCACATTTTGTTTCTCTGCTCTGCTGGAATTCTCTCAGGGTTCATTACTAGATAGCTACAGAAAACAGCAATCCCAGAGATCATACTGAACAAAATTTTCCTTAATTATTCCTTAACTAGCCTGCCCAGGTGGATCTTGAGGTGAAGGCAGCAAACTCCCACAGCCTGATATTTTAGTAGTTATTTTAGTTGCTTTCAATTTTCCTTTTGTCCTGCTGGCACTAAATGTAAAGTTTATTATTCATAAAGTGCATTTACATTTTGTGCTGGTATGCAACAAGGCCTTTTTAGACTGTACTGACATGGACTGGAATTCACATATATTCCCTTCAAGTTGACACATCCAAGAAGCAGCAAGTAATAATGTATAACAAATTGAAAAAAAGCTTAAGGAGTACTTCAAATATGTCTATCTATTCTTCTGAGACAAATTTTAGTCCAGCTGTGAAAGAGCCTGAGTGTTCACATATCAAATCAACAACAACACCAACTTTCCTAGTGGGGTGCAAGAAATCCATAATAGCTTTTCAAACTAATAAAATACATAACTATAAGCTTTCAAGCTTACAGTTCAGCAAATGGATCAGCACTTGGAAGAAATTGTAAAAAGAAAACAAGATCAAAATAATTTTTATTACTGAATTAATTTTTTATGAGACAATTTTATTACATAGGAAGTATTTTGAATATCAAAATCTATTGAGCAAGGACTTTGGCAGTCCACAGGTGAAATGGAAAATTTATTTAAGGCTTATAAATTAAATATGCTACTGCTTTTGTTTACTCTGATGATGCTATTCTCTTTAGTGATTTCGAATGAGGTTGAAACACAGACCATTCTTTTGCTGTAACAACATCTAATTTCAAAATGTCCATTATGCCAAACCAAAGGCAGAATAATTCACTTGCATGCCAAACATATGTCAAAAAAACATGCTACAGAGGAGCTTTTAGATAGGTAACAATGGAGAACACCTTTTTTTCCTGCAGTTCATCTGCCTCCTCTTTTTGCCCATGAACTTAAAGTCTTGAATCCATAAGCTAATAATGGTACAATCCTTAGAAATTAATCTTTTTAGCACTTTTGGTAAAAGACTGAGAAAATTTTCATTTAGATGTAGTTCAATATCATTGAAAAATAGTTTTACTTACCCTGGTATTACTATGAAGATATTTTTCTCAAGTTTGGGTCCTTTATGGTAGCTTTTTAGTATCACGACATACCACAATTTAATAGCAAGTTACACTAGGAGAAGGAGCCCTGTGATAGACAGTCTCAATTCAGAACATACTAAATAAGCCCTGAGTGCCATGTCCAGGAAGGGATCAACTGTGCCACACTGCAGACTCTCCATCTATGGAAAGTCATCCCACCTCTCCAAGCACTGCAATACCTGCTGTGTATAATCCAGCACTAATTCACAGTGGCTAAGACAAAGGCAGTTCCAGAGGCCCTGGGCTCCAGCAAACACGATGGCCAGCACAGGATCAATTCAGCCTGGCTGAAGAGATGACTCATCTGGATGTTTATAAAACACTGGCACAAGTGTTTAAAGCAGAGCCTGTGACATAGGCAAAGGCAGAAGAGGCAGTGCTGCTCTGGTGTCATGTCAAAATGCAATCCAGACTACAAACACCTGGTTTTGGCATGCCCTGCAGCAGACCTAGTGCAAGGGTGGGCTCTGCTGAGTGTCCTGTTACATCAGAAGAATTAAATGCATTGCAGAAGGATTGCCTAGAGTACTCTGACTGTTGTCCAATTACTGTATGACCAGCATAGAAGCCTGTCCTCATACAGGTCAACTGTGGAGACTCCAATATTTAACATTTATTCCAGGTGCCTCCCCAACAAAAACTATTTTTACATTAGTTTACTGGGACTGAAAACCTTCACATCATAGTGCAGTAGCAAATCAGCCCCTGCTTAGTGCATTTGAAATGATGACAAGTTTATTCCAAACTAAGGGGAAAGATAGTAGTTTAGAATATCTGAAAAAAAAACATAAGACTGACACTCAGATTCTGTCTCTTCTACTTGTGAAGGCAGGAAGGGATGCCTGTAGTCTCCTCATAATTTTCTCCCTGTCTTTACTGACAAATCTCAAGTTATCTGTTCAAAACATACAAATGGTATAACAGTACTGATGGGTACACAGATAAAACAATATACTAGAACTGAAATAGTTCTATGCTTTGTGCACAACTATTAAGCAAATTGCTTTTCATAGTTTTATTGTAAAGATCAGAAGAACATGTGACAAAATAATAATGCTGGACTCTCATGTTTAAAGCTCAACATTTTTTCTTTACACCTCTGCAAGTACAATTGTTGAAGACACAGATGAAAGACAATTACATCATTTTACACGCATCAAGTTGTAATGATCTATTTAAATTAGCATTGATTTAGAAGACCATTTATGGCAGAGAGAGAAATTGTTTCCTTAAAATAGGTTTCCAAATCTTTCTCCTCTCCTAAAACTTCTGTTCAGGATCAGTCAGCCAAGCTCCCCACTTGTCTGGGCCTGTGGGGCAGCATTTGCTCCTGCCACTAAGTACAACAAAGACACTAAGTGAGACCTGTCCATTTTAGTCTACAGAGATTCCTTTGTTTTCTTTCCTGTCTCTTTAAATTATGTCATACCTGGATGGATACACAGATACTAGAAATAACTGGTTAATTTATTGGTCAAGGTTGAATATCAGGTGAAGAACACCTAAAGATTAGCTGTAAAATCTTTAATTGTGACCATCTAATTACTCTGAAAACAATAACTTTGGTATTAATAAAGATCTAATAGGCAAATCAAAACTATTAACAAATAATGAAGCCCACTTCCAATGATTTAATCAATTATCTGAATGCCCTAAAAAAACCTCAAAGAAAATATCTGGAAAAGACAAAATGGTTTTTGTATCAAGAAAATACAACCCTTAAAAAAAAAATCAGCCAGCCAAATTTAAAAAAAAAAAAAATCAAAAAAAAAAGCAGCTTTTTTTTTTAGATAAAAATGTCATCAGAACACAAACTGGAGAACTTCTGACATTTAGAAAATAATCAACAGTGCTTCTCAGGAACCAAGCTGTTCAGATGCTACCATACCTCTTTACTCAGTGTACATATGTGCACATCATCTACTCAGGGCTGTGTTCATCCTAAATACTGCCTTCCCAGGTCTGACACAAGAGTGCCATGGACATTGCTCCCCTTGGAGGTGCCAGTACTTTGTCATTGCCTTGCCATGATCTCCACCCCAGTTGGTCACTCCGAATCTCTCTCTGATTAAAGGCTGAGTTGCTTTATTTCCTACAAGATACAATAGATCCAGAATTACAATAACCACACAAATGTAGCCTGAACTAGCCTGAAATAAATTCAAAACTGCCACGATAAAAGAATGTCCCAAAAACAGTCACCCCAATCTCTTTATCCTTCTCTGTTGTGTTTTGGTCTACATGTCCTTCTCCATTAACAGACCTTGTTCTGGAAAATCAGAATATAAAAAAATCAAGATGTTCTACCACTGAGAGCAATCTTTCTGTGAATGAAGCCTGTGAAGTTTTCTTCATATTCTTACCAATGTGAGGTAAAATGCATCACAGTCTGCTCAGGACTCACTCTTGTCTCTAATATAAGGAGACACAAGACCTTCAGGGTAGGAGTGTTTTCTTATTTGTTTTGCCACTTAGGGTAGGAGTGTTTTCTTATTTGTTTTGCCACTTATACCCTCCCAAATCAGATAGCACTTGGTTTGGGAACCCAATAAGCTGAGCACAGCCCTGTGCCCTCCCCCACATAGGTGAAACTAGAAAAGAACAACACACACAAAATGCCATGGATTTCTTTAATCTATTAATAACCCAAACAAAGCGCCTGCTCTCTTCACAGAGCATTTTACCAGTGAATCTCACCCAATATCTGGGATTCTCATAAGCTCTGTTTGCATTTTCTTTTCCTGAAAGGATACTGGAATATTATTAATGTGCTTGTTATCAGTTACTACTACTTTGAAGTGGACTTTATTTGAGGCAACATTCTATCTTTCATCTACTTTTCTCATGAGAAGTGTGCTTGAGTAGACTAGTTAGTATTAAAGCTATCATATTCATCAGCTGGAAACAATACCCAAAGTCCCAATTTTGGTATTACCTAGCCATGATTTGGAGTAGATACGGATATTAAAAAATGTGCTCCTTGATTAATTAATAAACAAAGTTGGATAACTGAAGAGACGCTGACATTAAACAAAGCAACCTTCAGGGAACATCCTGGGCTCTTTCTGCTCTACTGGGAAATATTCTGCAGGACTCTAAAAAAAGTCTTGTTTATCAAGGTAAATATGTCAAGGAGGAGTTATTCAGACATAGCCTGAAAACAATACAGCTTTTAAAAACAATCTACTTGAGGTATTGTGAGGACTCTTCCCCAGAGAAAACCATTCAAAATTTCATAGAAAAAACAAAGAGAAGTAATCAAGTTGTAAAACTATAGAAGAACAAACAGCAATTAGAAGACAAGGATAAATATACACCTCTGTTTTGGAAGGGGGTGAAGGGGGGGGACGAGTGGAAACAGTACATACTGAGTCCACAGGGTACACTGACACTTCTCTACCTGTCTTCCTATGCACCTTTCTGTCATTACAATTCCACCACTCCCTCTACCAACATTTTTCAGCTTTTGCCTTTTCTTCTTCCCCACACGATAGGTCTTTCTTTTCCTTGCACCTTACACCTGCTGGTGTCATCTGAGTGAGGAGGAAGAAGAGGAGCAACCTGAGAAAGGCAGGGAGGGGTCTGCAAGGCTTTGGAAGCAATGCTGATGGGGCTGGGAGAGCTGAGGCCAGCAGGAACCAGAGCCCCAACTAGTCCACACTGGCAGGAGCATTAAACTTGCCTACCCACGCATCTACTGGCTAAGAGGTACCACAGGCTCTCAGACACTCTCTGACTCAGCCTGCAAGAGAAGAAACAGTCAATTATTTCCAGCAACATCTTTTAGACTCTAAGCAATGACCTACTTAACCTAACAGCTAAAGGTACATGGTTTATCCGGAGGTTGTAAATTCCTGGCTGAAATTCAACACCAACAGCCTTTTGTTGCCTTACCAGGAAAGGACAACATGGGAGATACTAGCTTTTTTTTTTTTTTTTTC
>VWZN01016290.1:22245-34531 GCA_013396955.1 Regulus satrapa | reverse complement strand
TCTGTTTTTGAGAACATCCTGGGATGGTGATTCCACCACCTCCCCAGGCAGATCATTCCAGTAATTTATCAGTCCTTCAGTGAAACACTTTCTCCTAAAATCCAGCCTATATTTCCCTTGGCACAGCTTAAGACTGATAAAAGGACTGGTGCACTACTCCTATAAGGAATGGCTCGGAAGCTGTGACTGCTGAGCATGGAGCAAAGCAGGTTTGGTGGAGTCTTACCCAAGTATACAAATACCTGAAGGGGGAGCACAAAACGAACAGAAAAAGACTGGCTATAANACAGTAAACATCTTGCTGTGGAAGTGAGATCTGGGAAGATAAACTGAAATTTCTGACTGATAGACACAAACTACATCAAACTTGAAAAAAGGCAGAAATCTGCACATTCCTGTAAAAGTGTTGGGCTTTTGCCCCAAAGTTGGGACACCTACTTTGTGGTTATTTCGCTGGAGGATGAGTGAAAGGATTTAATATTCACTATCACCATTTTGGCAGTAAGTTACATTGACTCTTAATCTGTATTATTTCTTTGCTAGCTTCAGTAGTGATACCTTGATATCATGCACTGTTTAATGTCATCTGCTAGCAGTTCTTTTTGGTTTATACTGTGTAGCAAGTAAGTCTGAAGCCTTTTTTTTTTTTTTCTATCTCCTCTTTTTAATTTATTCAATTAATAACTCATTTTACAATTGACCTGATCTGCCATCCTTAGAACTTTCAGGCCAAAACAAATTTAGGTGCAGGCCCCCTAAATCTAAGCTGCTGCTAAAAATCTGAGGCTAAAGGCTTTTCTGAAGCTGCCACTCAATCCATAACACATCTGAACTTGGTCCTGGACTACAGCTCTAGACGACCCCACCTGAGCAGGGGAGGCTTGGACAAAATGACCTCCAGAGGTCCCTTCCCTCCCTCAACCCTTCTATGGTTCCTTAATATCATCTTATTCCAAACAAGGGGGGAAAAAAGCAGGTAAGAAGGTAGATTAGGAACCTAAGTGGTGGAGCACAAGTAAATTGCAAATCCAAATCATAGCTTCTGCCAATTTAATCAATATTCAGCTGTTTGAAAAACTGAGAACATTTTTTATGATTGTGTGATTACTTCAAGTTTTCTAACATACTTTCTTCAAACTCCACGCACACTTAATAATTTAAAAACAGGAATCTATAATTCAATTTTTCAAGAGAAAATTGATCTTCTTTATTACATCAGATATTAGTAGTTCCTAGTTTGATATAGCAATGCTCTCAAGTGTAGAACATATGTTTACAAAAAGGGCTAAGAAGAGCTTTTCTCTTTTCTTTCTTTAAAAAATAAACAAGGAAAAAACCTAACAAGGTATCCTAAAAAAGCTGTTTTCTAGTCAAGATTTTTAATCTGAAGAGATAGTTTTATTTCTGCAATAATATCTGCATTTCTAACACAGGCATGTGCCTGTGTGCTTTGCAGAAATACAGTTTCTGCATTATTAATAATACAAAATCTTCCATTACCCGTCATGAATAAGTTCAGTTTGTCAACATTTTTCTGATAGCAGTGCTAATTTCCTGAAGTACTGAAAAAAACCTGAGTATTTGAAAATGCATCTATCAGCACTGAAGTTAGCTGTAGAGTTTATGTCAAAGGCATAGCTTATGTGTTGTTGGACAAGACCACATAAATCTAACCTGGCATTTCACAATTTCTTTAACCTTCTCTTTGACAAGACAAACACAAGAAGGATGTTACAACTAAAAAGATGAAGGCAGAAATCCACTTCCAGAGTTTAGCAAAAAGTTAGGTGGTTATTCACTTCTGAGGAAGGTATTATCCCAAGACTGACCTAATCAGGAATGTTTCTTTAGTTGCATTAATTTTGCATAAAGCAGTGGCTGATTTTCTTCCTTACTCAAGAAGTCATTCTTCTGTTAGGCACAAAACCTGTTTAAATTGAACTATGTTCTCAAGTTTTAACATTTTTGATCATGAGTTATCCTTTACCCAAATGTTATTAGTTTATGAGTTATAACCTTAAAATGTTTCAGATAAATTATTGTATGAGAAAACAAGAAGACAAGAAGACATTGCTTGAATATTTCACTTGAAATAGGTGAAAATATCTGAATTTATAAATATCAGGATTTTCTGGCAACTAATGGGCACTTCCAGTAACTTCAGCAGTCATCAACAAATTATTTTTACTGTAGAAGTACTTCAGACTAGTTTCCACAAAGCGATTTATCTTACACTTTTGTTTCAGTCTTTATCTTCCCAAATTCTGCACACTGCTGTATGTATGCGCCTGCTTGTCTTAGGAAAGACCTCCAGTCTTTCTAGTTATGTGGCATTCATTAAAACATTATTCTGGATTCTCTAGCTTTTATTTAATTATCATTTCTACCTAAAATCTGGATTAAGCCATAAACCCATTAACATTCAACAGTTACAAAATCTAATTTACTTAGAAATATTGAAGCATCAGGAGATGCTACTACTATAGACAATTTTTTACTTGCAAATTGGTTCATATTTTTTCCTAAATAGGAAGTATCTTAAAGAAATTATTCTTGCTTAAAGAAATAATTCTTGTTGATGATTACCTGAGATGATACCAAAACTATTTTTAAAAATAAGGTGGACCTCAAAGCTTGCCTTCTTCCCCTTCAGATAAACATTTTGGATAAAAGTTGGGTCTTGGAATATCCAGTATGATGAGAAATATCATTGCATGTGCACATGTCAAAATTCACTAGGCTGTCTGTAGCAGATGAAAGTGTATTTTTAACTGATGCATGGAACAAAAAGTACGTGAATATAGCACGATTCATTCTGTTAAGAAGCACTTTTACTTCTGTCCTAAAAAATGTATTTGGTGTGGATGCAGAGAAGCAAAAATCCCTGACAAAGGGCATTATGCAAAACCTTGGAATCCCATATTCTATCTGTAACCAGCAGCTTATAGTCTCCTTATGAAGGCTTTCAGAAATACCTACAGTATTTGGGTATTTCTGAAAACCTTCACAAGTAGACATAAGAAAGAGATATTTCCTTCCCTCCCTCCCTTTTGCTCTTTAACAGCATTTACCCATCCATCATTTTCTTGTTTCTTTGAGAAGACAAAAAAAGTAGGCATTTTCACCTCATCAAAAAGAATGATCTTCAGCCTGATAATTTAAGGGACAAAAGACCTTTTTCTAAATAATACAAACACAAAGTCCAGGCTGAAATTTGACAGAAGAATGACTGAATTCACAAGAGCAGTATATCAGGTAAGACCAATAGGTGGAATGCTCCTCCTGAAATCAGACTGGAGAGCTTCCAGACAGAGTTTAGAGGTCAAATGGAAACTAAGCAAAACCAAACCATGTACCGGGTAGAGCGTGCAGGAAGAAAATTTATTTAAGAACTAGTTTTGAGCATGCTTAATCACACTACTGGAGACTCCACTATTATTAAAAGGCAGAAAAGGTATAATCTAAAATTTTTCATTGAAGGATATTTAAATTTTGATTCTGTGTTTCAGACTATAGAATGGACTTTCATTCATTCATTTTTCTAAAGAAGTGATCTCCTCTCTTTGGTTATTTGAGACACTATATAGCTCAGTCTTTCTTAACCTAATATTTCTTCTGATGGTTCTTAAGCTAGGGAAGATAAAAGTGTTTGCTATTTTTAAACTCGAGTGAGATTTTCATATGAATGTGATTTATATCAGACACTTAATTGTGGCCTTTGACACAGCAGACTCCTGGAGTTAAATGTTCCTATTTAACTAAGTGTTCCTCAATGTTATATGAATGTTGTTTTTTGTTTGTTTTCCTCTCCCTTGCTACAATCACTTTGTATAATGAGATGTGGCACTACTGCAAGTTCAAATCCTAGCTTATGGATTGCATGAAAGTAACTGTCACTTGTAATCATTATCAGTAAGGGTTGATTTGGGGTTTTTGTCTTATATGCAGCAATAGCATTTTGCTTGCCTGCTTCTATTATTCAGAGTGGGTAACTTAAGGTTGGGATAGTACAATTCATGATGACGCCTGGAAATATTTAGAGAATTCCATTCAAGCAAAGCTCAATGATTATTTATTTTTCACTAATTCATTCATATACTGAGGCAAAGAGCATGCTTAAGGAGAAAGAGAATAATTTCTCTTTTTTATTTTTAAAGGGTTGGGAAAAGTCTCTTACATCAAACACTATTCTCATAGCTATCTCACTTAAACTCCATATTGCTAACTAAATTATAACTTGAGATCATTAGACTATTTAGGGCATAATAAAAAGAGGAAATATACAGCTTTCAGCCCATTACAAAATTTCTCATTATCCTGGCTTTGTTTAGGACAATTGCTTGAATATGCATTTAGGACAGGCAGAAAGCCAACTATTTGTCCCTTAAACTGAATAGGCATTTTGGCAAACTCCACCCTTCACAGCAAATGAGTTTTCAGAAATAGCCATTCTCCTTTGAGCAGACTAACTGGTACAGAGCCAAATTTGATACATCCTGGAAGAGGGTGAGAGGCAAGGGCAAGGGGAGGGCAGGAAGCACAGAGAGAAGAAAACCAGTAAGAAAAACAGATAAATGAAGGCAAGCATTAAAAATCTTCAGAGAAATTTGGAAGATAATATGCCAGATAAAGGAGGCAGCGAGACAGAGGAACAGCGTAGAGTAGGAAAAGAAATGTTCAGTTTTATCTGTTGTCAGTCAGAGAGCTTGTGCCACAGTCCCTGACTCCTTCCACTCTGAAACTGGGTTTGCAGTTTCCTATAGCTCTGACAACTTTTTACTTTACAGAGTGAAACATTCCACTTTAAAATCTTCTTTTAGAGTCTGTATCCATACCTTCATTGTGCCTCTTTCTCCTATCCTGTTGGCTATCACAAAAGGAGTTGAAATACAGTATAACATTACAAGCCTTCTGACATTCAAAAATTGTTAAAATTAGGCTCTTAATATAAGCTTCTATCTTCTTTACTACATGGACTTTAGCCTTCTACAAAAGGGAAAAAAAAGTCAGATGTTTTTCAAGTAGGGAAAGGAGAAATATTCATGCTTTTATCCCTTCTTGTAAGACATCAGCAACTTAGAGGGAATCTACAAGAAGATTTAAACTCACATCCATGGAGGATACATTTTTTTAAAATTGAGAGACCTAATTTTATTCCTATAATGTATGTTCCAGCTCTTCTGCAGATGTCTAGTATATGACCATTCCACCTTAAGGCTTTTCCAGCCCAGGCTTGTGGTGACCTGAGATGCCCCTGTCAATGGCCTGCCTTGGCTCTGTCAGGGCCCTTATCCATGATCTCTCCCTACTCATGCCAAGTGCTGAACTCCACCACTGGATATCAGGGAAAGGATGGACCTTCCGTAGGTCCTTTCTTGATTCATGGCCCATCAGGCCACACACTGTCTATAAAAGGTGAGATGGTAGAAAGGTTAAGAGTTGTAGGCATTAAAGAGCAAGGGTTGCAATATGAGCAGCTAGTGAAGTCAGAAAGGAAGAGAGAAAAAAACTTGTTAGAGAACAAAAGAGTGGAAGATGAGACAAATTACTGAAGAGCAGAAAACCATCTCTAGCCACACACTCAGTATCCAATACTAACAGAGTCTGCATTCACAATTCCTAAGAGACTCTATTCATTAACTTATAGTAAATAGCGGTCCATTTTTGTTTTCCTTCTCTAAACAAAAGTGGGTCATGGACCTATCTGAATGTGTCATCATATAACTCCATGGAAATATCTTTCCTAACTCTCCATACTTTTTTCTATGATCTCATATATTATTTTTAAAGCAGACTAGAGAAGAAATCCTAAAACTTAGGCCTAGCAAGAAAAATAGGGCATCATTTTACATTGGAACAGGTTGCCCAGATAAATTCTTGATACCCCAACCTTGGAAATGTTTAAGCTCAGGTTGGATGGAGCTCTGAACAACTTGGTTTAGTGGGAGGTGTTCCTGCCCATGACAGGAGGGTTGAAACAAGATGAGCTTTAAGGTCCCTTCCAAACCAAATTATAAGATTTAGTAGCTTTTTCAAAGACATTATAATGAATCTTACTTGTCCTATCTTTGTAATTTGACCAAAAAAAATTTGGTAAATTTTCTCCTGTTATTTTCCATAGTTTGTCTATTAAGTTTTTTGATGTTAATAATTTGCATATGTCTCTTCTTACACTATGAAGGTGAATCAAATTATTTGGCTACAGAGTCCTGTTCAACTTTCTGTTCACTGTGCACAGACACAATGTCACTGCCTCACAGTCAAACAGGAAGTCTGAAAATTGTATTAAACACACAGCTTTCAAAAATCTGTGTTCATCCAAATTCAATTTCTGAAATCAAATATGGTCTTGTCTCTCAGTTTGTTTAAAACAAACTAATGAAATGTTACATAGAAGCAGTAGAATACTGTAGAATGAAGTTATTACAATATTCCAGTTAATATATAAATTCAAGATATTCATCCACAATGCAGATTAAATCCTCACCTAATTTTTAAACTACGCTTAGAGATCATTACAATAAATACACTATATTAACTGGTTTGGGGGTTTGTTTGTTTGTTTTTTCTTCTGAGGGCATAGAGGAAGTGGAGTTGTACTTGATGCTCAATCTTGTATATTTTTAACTGTTAAGTGGATCAATATTCCTGGCCTTCTTCTCTCATTAGCAAAAAAAGACCTTAAAAGCTGCAAATTATTTGGTGTAGAAGGATGTATGACAAACTCCATACTAATTTACATTACTGGAGTAGTGAAACAGGGTTGCCAATCTTAAGAGGAAAATGGTAGCAGAAAGGAAGTGAATGATCTTTATCACTGCTAGTGTGTGGCATGATGGCCAAGAGGGACACTGCAGCATGCTGCAGCAGGATCACACCCAGCCTCAGGAGATGTGTTCTGCAGGACTGGGAATGAAGTTGCACATCACCTAAGAGAGGGAGAGAACGGAGGGTGGAGCCAATGACCATGTCCATTCCTTTCTACAGACCTATACTTAGATCTCAGCATATTCCCTCTATCACAAAACACATAAAATCCACAGAGAAGTATCCTGGGGATTGCATGCCCTCAAAAGCCTTATGGATGGCCCTCTGAATTAATGAAAGAATCCCTGTGGGTGACTGAAACAAATAAATGCTAAAGCACAACGCTAAGGCTAATGAGAAAGAAGCTCAAAGTGATCAGTCAGTTGAGCTTGACAGACCAATGTGGATTTTACAGGCTGAAATCTCTCAGTCAGAATCTTACTGTTTCTAGGCAGAAAAATACAGTCACATGAAGTAGCCATTTCCCTACTATCTAGTCACTCAGTACATAGGAATATAGGCAGAGATTTTTCTGTGAAAGACAATGTCATGTGCCATGCAGAGTTGGTATAGTTAATTGGTTTAATTCTGTATCTGTTTAGGCTGGCAATCTCTGCTGCTTCTTTATATAGTGTCATTTTTTTTGTCCCATTACTGTGAAAAATTTCTTTCAAAATGTTTTTAACAATCCTTTAACAAGAACAAGGTATGTTTATTGGCCTACCAGCATAACTACAGAGCATCTCCCAAAACTGTTTGTGGTTGCACATCATGCCACTAAATTGCCTGAATAAGTAATAAGAACATGCCATTACTAGAAACAACATGCCAGTCTACAGTTCTTCCTGTGCAATGAAATTGCACATCATCGCTATACTCTCTATCATAAAAAGTGGAAACTCAAATTGCTAAAGACATAAAGAACAGACTAAGATGTAACTGACAGTTCAAATATTAGTGGATATACTGAAAAATAAAATCTAAGAAAAAATAATGTAATGGCAGAAAATGAAGTCATTGTCATAATAAAATTTACATGTGTTTAAAATTCACCTTCAGACTGAGCCTGAGAATTTTAAATTCCTTGTAGAATCTTACACAGATTTGCTTTTCAGGGTTCTGCTCTTCTAGCTACCATGGGACAAAGACTGCCCCACTTAGCAGCTATGATCAGGAGCAAATCAGGATGACAAAGTTGTTTTGCTTTCAGCTAGTAACTAGGTTTACTAAACATGACTGGGCAATTCTTATCTAAAGCATGCAATTTCTCAGAGTCCCAGGGAAAAATCCAGAACCTGAAAATCATGGCTCGGAGGTAGAGAGACAGTAGCAGTGCTGGTTCAGGTATAAGAATTACTGAGAGCCCTGATAGTGCCAGAAGAACTGCTCCATCTTCAGAAAACAACAACAATGTATCAGCACTGAGGCCTTCAGCAAGCAATCAAACCATTTGAGACTAAATACCCTCCAAAGTGTTGTGGGGAGTGTCAGTTCAGCCGTCAATTCTATTTTGTACACTGCAGAGAGTCAAATACAGAAGCAGTAACAGGGCTTGAGCTGCAACTTCATATTTCATTAGGTTCAGGATTTGGTGATTGTTGGTGATTTGGTGATTGCTATTTAGTGTATTTAGAGTTCTTTCTCCAAAAAGATGGAAATAAATCTATTCATCAACTGCAGAGAGGCCTGGCTATTAGTAATACTCCAGAGAAGGTGAGGCAGCTCAAACCCGATGCTGCTCCATAGCAGAGTTAGCAGAGAAGCATCCAATCAGTAGCTTAGTCTTCTATTCAAAATTAATTTATCCATGCCCTTTGCACACTCACAGGTCTCAGTCATACCTCAAAGTTATCAACATGTTTCTTATTTCCAGCCCATAAATAGAATATCCAATACAGATTTAGATTTTTATTCTCTAGTTCCCTAATAAAGGCCAGTATCTTGTTTATAACAACACGGCATATGAAGCACTGTAGCCTAAAAACTAAATCAGGCTGGCATAATATGCTGGGGGTAATCCAAAAAACATCACGCTGCTGAAGAAAATTCACCTCCCAGTACTCTCCTCAACACACATGACATTTAAATGGAGTCACTACTGGAGTACAGCCAGAATGGCCCAGGAAACCATGTTATATACTAAAACACATACCTATAAGGAGCATTCACAGTTTAAAAATCCAGAGTAAGAGCTAACAATGAATTTTAGAGATGCTAACTGTATCTCCAGTGTCCTAAATAGCAGAAGTTATTTTATAATAGATATAATACATTGCGTATCTGGACTAATTTCTCTTCCATTCTGTACTTAGAACTGTTACAGATTTGCACCATGAATACCCATGACCAGCTCTGAGTTTGCTCTGTCCATGGTTCCAAGGTACTGAGATGCAGTATTGTGCTTTGTTGTATGAGCATTTATATGGTAAATGGAAATTAGATATCAATGTTGATAAGACAGAGTTATCATTAAAGTTGTGCAATAATAAGTATGCATAGCATAGCAATGTGCATAAATAGTCTTAAAATATATGTTTTTAAAAAGAACAAGAACATTTTTCTTTAAATAGTCACAAGAATAAAAATCTTAGGCAACAGATTGGATATTCTTGTTGAGGCTTCAAGAGATAGAAAACAAAAAAATTTCCTTCAGAACCCATCACTCAAAAAGCTATAAACAAAGTTCTTGACAGATATAAAAGGTCAAAACATGTTTTCTGAGAACAGAAAAAATACAACTGACCAAGACAAAAGATTAAATTGCAAAGATACCCTAGTGCAAGCAGAGTTCAATCCACCCTTTCAGAGCATATTGCCACATCTCTGCTCTCATATTTGAAAGACAAAAATCCAGCATATTTTAAATAAATTGCATTTAGTTTAAGAAAGAGGGGAAAATAAATGCAGTAACAGCTCCAGAGTATCAGATTTACATGTGTGAAAATTTTCATAAGCAAGTAGGCTGAGATAGGCAAGAAGTTGGAAGAGGACACAGCTGGGACAGCTTATATGATTTGGGCAAAGGGATATTCTGTACCATGAAACATCATGCACAATAATAAAAATTTGGACAGAGGAAGAAAGGATGAGTGCTTCCAAGCTGGTCATTGCTCAGAGGCATTGTTCCATTTATGGGAGGTGGTGAGTGGCTGCCTTTGCATTACTTGAGGTTTTTCTACCCTTTCCTTCACTTGCTTAAACTGGCTTTATCTCAACCCACAGGTTTAGTTCTTTTTGCCATTCCTATCCTGCCCACTTGTCCTCTTGGAAAGGTGGGATAGGGAGGAACACATGGCACTGTGGGCACCTACCTGCTGGCTGGGGACAATACACAACATAGATGAACATAAATACACCATGTCTCCCTATATATTTTAATAAAGCTCATTGAAATTTTGGGGTTTTTTGGTTTTTTGTTTGTTTGGTTTGGTTTTTTTTCTCTATGTGGTCATGCAGGAAACACAAATAACCCTAACATCTTTTACCCTTTTTTTATATTTTCTTCTTATATACAGTGGATGAGTGGGGTGATTGGATGTTGTGTTTTAAGAATTGCTGTACAATTCTGTATGGTCACTACATGTGATATATTTAAGTTTAAAGAAAAAAATTAACAAATACTTTATCATGAAAAATGTTTTCATTGAACTAGATATTCTTCTTTTCGACCATTTTGGGTCAATTTTCTGTTGCATTCTCCAAGGCAAGGTCTCAGAGATTTCTGATTTTCCTTTCCATGGGGTCCAGTGATATTCTGAACCACACCCCAGCCACCAGAGTTTTTGAACTAGAGATTCACAGGTTGCTAATAACTTTAAATTACTTTTGAGCTTATGTTTTGATATTTACCTAAGCAGATGTATGATTGTGAAATGGTTTCTTTTCGAAACAGTAATCCTCACATTCACCTGGTCAGACTGTCAGTTTTCAGTTCATGAGAATGGGAAGGTAGGAATGACCTGTGGACAAGCTAAGATTAAAATCAAGAATTCAATTTAAAAAGAAACCATGAAGCAGAAAATCACTTTTGTTCACTCGTCATTATAATTAAAGTGCCAAAGTCCAGAACTTTTCATTGTATATAATACAACACAACCTTTACTTACATATGCTTGCATCATTCGTAAATAAGAATCAAGCTTATTTTCCTCATGAAGATTGAACAGCTTTAGTTTCTATACCTTTTTTCCTAACTGAGATAAAACAAAAATATTATATTGGATGTGAGCTTGAAAAGAACTGAGTGTCATTAAAAAGCAGATGACTTCCTACATCGCTTTAAAACTTCTTTTTTGTAGTTCAGAAGAGGCTAAATACTACTCTGCTGACTTCATTAACAACATGGAGCATTCTGCTGCAATATCAGAGCTTGGGTGGGAAATGGCCAAAAATGCAAGCTCTGGCCATCAGCATTTTCATATGAAAAGGGAAAACAGAAAAGCTTCCAGGAGAACAATAGCATTCTGTTTCAGGTTGAACCACATGACAAGAACTGACTCAAACACTCATTAAATTGAAAGCATTAATTCAGCAGAGTTTAGCTCAAAATACAAATCATTTCATTGACAGGCTTTGTCATTCTCACAGAAAGTGAAGAAGTCTCAGATGTTAACTGTATTCATAGGTTAAGACAGTAATTTAAAAGGTAATGTTTTGCACCTTATCAGTACTCCACAATAGACACTTAATAGCATGACTAATCAGGAATGGATTTTAACCCCAGAATTAATAAGGCTCTGAATCTCTTCAGTGAATAATTTAGAATTTTTCAACAGCTGTTCATTAAATAGTTTCATTTTTCATAGATAGATGTAGTAGATAAAGGGTTAGGGATTCAGGGACAGAGCTGGAATAACATTTCAGAGCCAAATTCTCTCTTGAAACCAGAAGTCAGTTCCTTCCTAACCCTGAAACATTCCATTCCCATAGGCATTTCATATTTCAATATGAAATTCCTAACAGTTCTTACTGTTTTGCTGGTGGGAAAGTCCAGAATCTCCACCATCTTGCAAGCATCAAGCAGTTTGGTGCTCAACTCTGTCAAGACCCAGGAGCACAGTGAAGGTATCACTTGGAGGGCTTTTATTTTCTCCTGCAACTGGTGGTAAATTGGCAGGAGGAGGAGAGGGATGCACTCTGACCCACCATCCAAAAAATTAACAAAGATATTAAATACTATAGGAGCCAGTATCATCCTTGGGTACCACAAGTGGCTAATCTTCAACTGGGTTTCATTGATCACAATCCCTAAACTCTGAAGTTTAACCACTTGTAAATCTACTTGAATGACTGTATATCTAGTTCATAGTTCTTCAGCTTGTCTGTGAGAATGTAATGTACTGGAAGGCCTTGCTAAAAAAAAAAAAAAAACCCACTACACTCCATCCACCCATTCAGTCATCTCCTCATAGAAGGATAACATTTTCTGTCTTCACTCAAAAACCTCTCCCGGTTACTGCAACCACTCACACCTAACCAA
>VWZN01016290.1:11989-22118 GCA_013396955.1 Regulus satrapa | reverse complement strand
TATATATATATATGTGTGTGTGTGTGTGTGTGTGTGTGTGTATGTGTGTATATATGTATATATGTATATATGTATATACGTATGAGAGATTTTTTTAAATTATCTTGTTTACAATTATGTGCATATATGTATGGTTTCAGTGCCACAAGAAATTCCCAGCATTAATCAACCCATAAGAGATAACCCATATATTAAAAGCATCCTTTTTCTGCTCCTGTAGCATGATTCAACCACTAACATTAATCATGTTCTGAGGTGAAGCAATTATGCAGTTCCCCGTGTAATCAATAATCAGTGCAATAATTTACAATCCAAACTTCTCAGGTAGTCCTGATTTCCCTAGGAAAAAAAAAAGCTCCGCTAAAACCAGCGTGACTCATATGCCAGGGCAATCACTTGCATCATCAGAATTGCTGGTTGTCTCACTGGGATTATATGACTACATAAATGTTTGAGTAGCTGGCTGACATCANCCACTACACTCCATCCACCCATTCAGTCATCTCCTCATAGAAGGATAACATTTTCTGTCTTCACTCAAAAACCTCTCCCGGTTACTGCAACCACTCACACCTAACCAAGCACTGCTTCACAATGACCTTGGCCAACTCCCTCCGTAGTCGTGAGTCCCTCAGACTTAAATACACTCAATGCATTCTCTAACCTGGTCTACTTCTACTGAGGGCAACTTGTTCTTGCTCCAGACTTCCCTACCAATCTCAGGGATGTGGGATTCCCAAAGGTAAAGATGTTGAGTACCTCAGCCCTGTCCATATCCTTTGTCACCATGCCCTCAGATACATTCAGCAGCAAGCTCACACATTGCCTGACATTCATTCTGCTGCTGATAAACTAGCAGAAACCATTCTTGTTGCCTTTCCTGTCCCTTGCCACGTTCAACTTAACATGGCTTTGGTTTTCCTAACCTCTCCCTACTCACACTTGGATGTAGTCCACATGTTGCTCCCAGGCCATATATACCTGCTTCCACCTCTTGTATGNCCCTAGGAAAAAAAAAAGCTCCGCTAAAACCAGCGTGACTCATATGCCAGGGCAATCACTTGCATCATCAGAATTGCTGGTTGTCTCACTGGGATTATATGACTACATAAATGTTTGAGTAGCTGGCTGACATCATCATGAGATCACTATGATTTTTGAATGGTCTTGGGAATCCAAAGAGATCCCCATCAACTTCTTGTCCCAACTTAGAAGAAGGTCAAGAAGTACATTTCTGGAAAGTAAAGGCCTGCCAGTCTCACTTCAGGGCCTGGTAAAGTTACATAGAAAATTATTCTAGGAGTTACTGGAAAACACCTGAAGGACTATGCAGTCATTGGGCACAGCCAGCACAACTTCACAAGAGCAAAGTCCAGTGTAATCAACCTAATTTTCTTTCCCAACAAGTTGATCAAGGGAAGCCTGTAATCTGTTTAGATTTCAGTAAAACTTTTGATAGTATTTACAGTATTCTTCTGGACCAAATGTTCAGCACACAGCTGGATAAATAAAGCATGTGATGGGTGAATACATAGCTCAGGGGTAAGGCACGAAGGGTTTTAGCAAATAAATTTGCATTAGGCTGGTGACATCACTAGTGGCATTCCACCAGCCTCCAATTTAGGCCCAGTATTCTTCAACATCTTCATAAATTACTTTTATGATTGACCAACAAGTATACTAAGATTATTTACAACAGACATTTGGGAGGAGCTGTTGACTCCCTGAAAAGCAGAGAAGTACTGCAGAAAGATCCTGACAGATTAGAGAGTTGGGCAATCCCCAGCCATACAAAGTTTAACAAGGGCATATGCTGGATTCTGTGCCTGGAATAAGGCAACCATGTTGTACATACAGACAGGGGAATGGGAGGCAGGAGAGTAGCCCTGCAGTAAGCTACCTGGAGGTTCTGGTCAATGGAAAGTTGGATGAGTAAGCAGTGCTCTGGCAGCCAGAAGGGCCACCACCATCCTGGGGGATATCTTGCCCAGCCAGGCAAGGGAGGGGATTGTCCTGCTCTGCTCTGAGCTGGGACAGCCTCACCTCAAACACTCTGTGCAGTTTGGGGCACCGCAGTGTAAGAAGGTTGCTTGATTTGTTCAACATGGAGAAGGGAAAGGGGACATCTCATTGCAGTCTACAGCTTCTCACAAGGGGAAGCAGAGGGGCAGCCACTGATCTCCTCACCCAGGTGACCAGTGACAAGAGCCAAAGGAATAGCATGAATCTGTGTCAGGGGAGCTTTAGGCTGCAAACCTTTAGGAAAAGGTTTATCACATAAAAGTTCATTGGACACTGGAACAGGCTCCCCAGGGAAGCAGCCACAGCACCAAACCTGTTAAAGTACAAGAAGCATTTGGACAATGCTCTCAAGCATATGACCTAATTCTTAAGGCTGTCCTAGGCAGAGCCAGAAGTTGGACTTGCTGATTCTTGACTGTGTTTTCCAACCCAAGATATTCTAATATTCTATGAGCATGTACAGAAGAATAACCCCTACGACATCTAAAAGGTGCAAATCCAGTATTTTTAGGAGAAAGGTTCTGTACTTGTGATGATTTTTCCCTATTTTAGGCAACATCTGTTTAGTACAATTCAGAAACATACACTGATGTTATCTTGTCAAAGCAGCTATTGCATCTTTTTCTTAAACAGCTGTAACAAGTCTGTTTATGTGCCCAGAGAGAGTTCCCAGGGAGATCTCTGAGGAGCTTTTACTCTAGTCTTTAGTTCATATCAGCTCTAGTTTCATCAGTTTCTTCAGATATTTACCTATTTAAGTTTTAAATATCTATAAGGAGGAAGGTATGATGTGGAGCCTCTCTGGGAAACACATGCCCCTCTGGGAAATGTTCCTACATTTGATCACTTGAATGGTAAAACATATTTTTGATATTTAATTAGATTTTCTGTTGTAGTACCTTGTGCTCTCTTACTTCTATTTAGAGCGCACAAGGAGGGTCCAACTTCACCTTCTCTATAGCTTTCCATTAGGCAGCTGATAACATCAGTAGGATCCCTGTTTAGCTTTCTTATGACTGAACAAACCTGACTCTCTTGCACATTATACACTCCATTCATTTTAGTGCCATCTGTTAGGTTTGCTCCACAACATTAACATCTTGTCACACTGGGAATCCAAAACTGTACTTCAGGTGCAACTTCACAACCCATGAGTCAGGGGCCTGAACCACTTTCTACCCTGCTAGTTACCCCTACACTCATGTGACGCTCCAGCTAAGCACGTTTGCCTAAGTGACACCGACTGGGTCTACCTGCTTCATATTTTCTTAAACACACTCCCCTCTCTGCACTTTAGGTGGAAGCCCAACAGGATGTAAAGCTAGAGTTGTAACCTTAAATTCCATCTTCTGAGAACAGAAAGGCTATTTGATTTGCATTTTTTGTTGTTGGTGTAATAGATATTTTGTGTATTTTAATTCTGTAATTGCTCCAGAGCAATGAGGCTGTTTAGACTCATGTCACAATCTGGACTACTTTCCAGTTCTAAGTATCTAAAGTATCAACTCTTTTTTCTTCTTTGACTTTTGTTACATAATATTTGACTTACTATTGGCAAAGGGCTGCAGAACACATAGAATAGCCAAAATGGCAAACACCCTGTAAACCATAAGTTACATGGATTGCCAAATGATCCAACTGTAAATGGGTCTGTTTTTCTTGGCAAAAACCTAGCTAAGAGTAACTAATGCTATTCTTTTCATTAAAAAAAAAAAATTAAACTGTGAAAGAATAAAAATTTATTATAAAACACATTGTTTAGAAGTTGAAGTCACAAGATTTGATTTTATGGAAAATCCACATCTTACATGGATGAGAATGTATATGTTCAATTCCATATATAGTCCAGTAGGAGATGGAGCAAACTGAGAAACAAATATAAAGTATGCGTCACACAAATAACTTAATCTTTATCTTTGCTTAAATTAAAATTGAAGGTTTATTTGAATTGATTGGTGGTTTAATTTTATAATTTTTATTGGTTCATCAGAGGCTTTCTTTCATAGATTCTCCTGAAATGTCTCAGTCTCCATAGAAGAGAATCCTGAGCAAGAGGTTCAAGATAAACCTCCAAGTGGATTATAAATTCTTTGCCTCTTGCCTCAGTGCATCCACCCAACTCAACTTATTTTTTAAAGTCTCAGTAAAACACTATATGACTTAATCAGAAAAGCAGCTATCACCAGAAACAGAAAAAAAGTAATTTCTGAAATACAGATTGGATAGTAGTGGTTGAACTCAAAATATCTCAAACACTGTTCCAAACTTCTGGAGTACCCTGCTTCAATAAACGTATTGGTAAAAGAAAGCAGCATCCTGATGTGTAGAATAAGACACTCTGGAATACATAAATAACTCTTACATAGTAGCCCCTTAAATTATTTTAAAGTGTAAAGAAACTAGGCCCTCAGGTAGCTCCTACCCTACAGAAGTAAAAGGTACTGAGGGAAGAGCCATTTTGCCCCATGTCCAACACAGCCCATGGTGAAGTACCAGATAAAATCACAGTGCTGCACCTGTGAAGGGCAGGAGAAAATGTTGGAGGCCAGAAGGACGATCCTGAACTTTATGCCTGTTCCTCCCCCTTGATGCACCACTGCCATTAAAGAAACCTAATTTCTGAACTGCTCTTACATCCAACAGGCACACAGACTTGCTGTTATGGACCAGTCCCAATGTCCTGCAGTTCAAGAAATCACAGGCTTGTCACTCCACTGCCCACCAGCTCCTCACACCTACACTGCCAGGCTTTCCACCACCTCTAGCCCCACACCATGTAACTGATGTGCTGGGAACCTCTTTCTTGTGAAAGATGGATGAAAGCAGTAAATCCCTTTCATTCTGTTCAAAATTTACAGCTGTTGGACTGGGGCCTTCCCTGCCCTCCAGAGTGAGAGCATTCAATCCCACTTCTGCACTGCCCAGTGCTCCAGTGACCATCTGCTGTTCATGGGAGGCTGATGCTTTTCTCCAGCCAGGGAAGGCAGTCTGTCCTTGCATCTCATGCAACTTTAAATGGACATCAGCTGCAGGGAGGAGGAAAGATAGGGAACCCTGCCTCCTCTCACTGGCTGCAGGTCTGTCTCCATAACCTGTGTCCTATGCTACCCCCTGTAAAATACAGCTCTGGCCTTTAGAAAGATGGATAAAGGAGTAGAAACTCCCTCTGGCCAAGGAGCTGCTACAGCCACTACTGCATTGCATGTAAAAAAGTACTTTTCTCACTCAAAAAAGATAACCACTCTTTTTCTGGGGGAAAAGTGAGTATTTCTGCCTTTACAAGAGTTTCTGGCTCCCCTTTTTTGTCTTGGTAGCACCCGGGTGACACTAGCCCAGTGACTGGTGTAGAGGCAAACTGGGTGCTGACTACACAGATCTGTCTCAGCTTGGTGATAATTTTGGCCTGCTTTCCCTTTGTGGTACCACCTCTTACTGGAATTGCATCAGACTACTTGCTGCACACTTCTTTGCCATCCCAGGGATCAGAGATTCTACACAAAATTTCCAAGAACCAACCTCTGTGTCTCTCTATTCCATATGTCTAACACAAACCTTCTGTAGTTTGGGATAAATATTTGCTTAACGGGTACAGTAGTCAATAATGTTTAAGCAAAATTCTGGAAAGCAGTCCTCAGTTTTTTGTTTATTTGCTTGGTTTTTGTGTTTGGAGATTTTTTAGATCTCTGATGGATTCTTCTATATTGTCAATCAGTATCAACACCTATTTAGAAATCTCTGCAACTAAATAATGCTATCAAAATTTTCAGGTAATATCTTAAGATGAAAACACTAATAGATATGGATTTATCTTTTCCAGCATTGCTGTGTGAGAGTGGTTCAATTTCTGGCATATGACAAAGAGCCCTAAAATATTTAACAGAATCTTAAGAATTAAACAACATGGACTCAGAAGCTTTTGTTATAAGACAGAAATTACTGCAAGCTTACTCCAGGTATTCAGAAAAATTAGTACAAAAATATCACTTTCTTTTCTTGTTATTTTGACCCATCTGCAGCATGAAATCTTTTTTCTAATAATTATTTTGTTTGGAGAAAAGTTATGCAGGAAGAATAATAAATTGGAAGCTAGAAATATCTGCTAGTTAGTATGTGATGGTATCAAAAAAAGCATTAACTAATTTGGGGAGTCTGAACACTAAGTCAGGTGATGGGCAATTTTTGTGCTGTCAATAGAACAAATATTTTTGTTATGTGTAATTTGTGTCTATAGCTTTCTGTAAAACCCATGGGTTTACAGTAGCAAATGTGTCTATTTTGGCAGTCTCTTTACTTTTATTAAATCTTGCTACTAGAGATTTCTGTTTGCTATTATTGTCGAAAAGTGCTTTATTATTTTCTCTGAAGTTCTCATGAATCATTACACTTACAGATAGTACAGTCATAGTGTTCTAGCTCTTAAAATCTCCAAATACCCTGTATTTTTTTTTTTTCCAAATTGTTGAAGAGCTCACTTGCATTTGCTAAAAAATGTTTCCAAGAAAAATGTTTTGTTACACAACAATAAGTAGTATGTCAGCTATCAGGTGTGACCTTTCACTGCCTGCTTCATTAAACCCAGTACATCTATCTTGGCTGTGGGATTTAAAACAGTAACAATATCTGCTAAGGATATAAAGAGAAAACATGTGCTTCCAGTCTACAAAATTCAAGTGATGTAAAGGTAAATGTGCCAGAGGTATGACGATCCATAAAAGGATATGTTTTTCCAAAAGTTCAGAGAAGAAAACAAAGCAAATATTGGTATTGATACATCAGAATATCAAATGAGACCCAGTTTCTGAAAACAGAGAAATGGATTTAGGTATAAGGATCCATTTGTTGTGGTCTTATTCCTACAAAATAATTTAGACACAGTATAAATGCTTTTACTCCAAATTGGAGAGTTTGTAACATTTTAAGGACAGAAGTCTTCCCATTGACTGATTTTATTTTTTCTTGTTTTATCTCAGAAACACTTCCCTTGAAAATTCTGCAGAATTTTACTTAGTAAATAAAAAATCAATTTTAAAGTATTTATGCTTCCCTCCACAATTTCTACACCAACACAAAAACATGACATTGAAGAACCTTATCCCCTTTCAAGGAAGAACACATTATTGGTTTAAGCTGAAGAGAAAAAAACAGCCCTTAAAAACATACTAAAGTTTTATTTGTTTCCTAAGGTTAAGTTCCAGATGGTAGAAAAAAATAGCTTTAGCAGTAGGAAAAAAAACACTGAGCAGAGATCTCTAGCTAGCCAGAATTCAGCTTCACCTGGAATATCTGAAAATACTTTGGGTTTGCAAGAATATGCACACCAAATAAATTAGAGTACTCCCTGCTCTCTATAATCCTTCTTCACCAGATACACACACAATTTGGCATAATAGCAATTTCCTAATTATTCTGTAATTTTGTTTCTATTTAGAGCACTCTGAGAGGCTCTGCTTTTTCTATGAGATACATATTCAAGCCATATCATCACATTTACTGAGAGGCACTGCTGCCAAGATTCAGGCATGTAAAGCTCTTCCCTATACAGTCAAGAACATTTTTAGGACTCATATTTTACCCTGCCTGAGGCTATCAAAAAAGGAAACAGAACAGTAGCCAAAGATAAGGAATTAAGCAAAGGTGATGACGGCGGAAATGGTGATTACTGCTCAAAAAGTCTATGGATTATATTCTAAATCTTAGAGCTTTAGACTGAAAAAAAAATTCATACAGCTAAATATTTTTTGAGAAGATGATTCAGTCTTAAAAGCACTTCCTACAAAGTGCAGTCCAAGACACAATGGGATGATTCTTTTGGCAGATCAGGACACACCCTACACTTGAGAGAAGGAAAGGGACTCAGGTGAATAGACAAGGCATTTTTTCTGTAGGATTTAACACCTCTGAGTGAATAAATGCTGTGTTTCTGTTAGGTGTTTTTAATGTGCACTTCTGAATTAGCCACTTTTCCAAGAAGCCTAGAGAAAATATCCTGCCTTGTATCTAATTCAGTCGCCAGGGCTCAGCACAGCAGCAAGTCAGGGGTCCCCAAAACTCAAGTGCAAAATCACATAGGATTTAGGTTCAATCCTGCAGTTTTGCAGGTGGAGTGAAAGGCTGCTTATTTCCATGGAATTTTTGCAGCCCAAGTAAAGGTCATCACTCTGCAGTACATAATTAGGAATCTTAAAGCTATGGCACAGAGAAGGCAGGGCCTGATTTAGGTAATGGCATGGTTTGTCATTACCAAAGCAAGTACTAGAAGCAGAAAAATCAGCAGAAGAATTTGCAATGGATGGATTTTCCAGGAACACAAGTTATTATGTGTGAGGAAGAAACTCAAATAGAAAAAAGGCAAATATTAGCAAACAGTGGGTAAGGCAAAGAGAGGGATGGAGAAAAAATAAATAAATAAAAAGAAGCACAAAAATAGAAAGCCTAAGGAAATGGAGAATAAGACTGAAATAATATGTAGCTATATTTTTACACATATAGAGTGTATGGACAACATG
Organism: Regulus satrapa; assembly: GCA_013396955.1. Classification (NCBI taxonomy): domain Eukaryota; kingdom Metazoa; phylum Chordata; class Aves; order Passeriformes; family Regulidae; genus Regulus; species Regulus satrapa. The sequence goes on along the minus strand of VWZN01016290.1, from coordinate 13,590 downwards.
ATAAGCTAAGTTCCTACTGGAAATGAAAGTTTGCACATAATTCAAGATCACTCATGAAAGATTTTTAAATGGATTTCAGAGATGGAGAAAGCACATCAAATCCCTGGAGGGTTTGTAAGGCGACCTTATAAGAGCGGAATCGTGGTAGGAAAAATTAAAAAGAAATACAGAAATTGAGAATGAAATAAGAAAAATATGAAGAAATTAGAAAGAATCCAAAATAAGAGGGGAAATAGATTTCAAACATAGAAATAGAGTAAAACAAGACAAGAAATATAAGCCCAAATACAATAATGTCCTGATCTAATATGTTAGGAATAATATGGAAAAAGCAGAGGAAATATCCAGAAGTGAATGTAGTGTATGTATATACATTTATACATATGTATAATTATATTTATACAATCACTTTAAGAAAGAAACATTGCTTATTTGGTCTATTTGAAAAATAAAATCATTAAAGTAGAAACATTAAGCATATATCTTATACAGGTATTACTTAGGATACTTGTGCAAGACTTCAGAAAAACTTACATTTGGTATATAACAGAGAAACCATAGAGTTCCAAGCAGTCTGATCAAAACTGATTTCCTTAACAGAGAAAAAAGTAAGAAACACTTTGATTTAAAATTGCTAGTGCTTTCTGCAACATGCAGAAAGAATTTACGAAAGTCGTAATAACTCAGGATCCAGGAGAATGGTCCTGGATTCAGCAATATCACTTAACAATCTTCTGTTTCCTGATGCTATAATTTCCCCAGATACTGTAGCAAGCTTAGATTATCTTTCTTATTATGTAAAACTTTCCTTCACTTTCTCTCATATTTCAAGTTGTAATACAGAAAGACACATTGAATTGTCCTTATGAGTCACCCCAAGAGCCCTTTGACTCCTTTGTTTATTAATATCACTTTTTCATCTCATGAAGCACGCAGAAGAGGCAACATGCAGGCTGCAGAAATATTTTACTTCTATATGCTTTTAAGACTTACTGGGATTCAGATTTTTTCATAGTTACATACATATTTTAGGGGAGTCACAATTTAACAACTCTTTCTAAAGAAATGTCCCACTGAAAATAACTTTTCCCCTTTAATTTTGAATTTGAACTTTTCCCCTTTAATTTTCCCCCTATTTTCTTTTGCTTTATTTTTCTCATTTTCAGCACTTTCCAATGGTCAAAATCAAGTTGGACTGAGCATATTTCCAGCAGTCTTCTGGCTTTGGAGACTGTATTCTGACAGATGTGAGAAACTTTTGACCTTTTAGCTTTAGAATCCTTCGTGATGAATGATTCAAACATTCTTTGCTAACTTTTCTTATACAAATACATCAAAGTTCTTATTTGATGGTGAGAGTTTTATCTACAATGAAAATAAATCATTTTTTCCTATTTATTGCTATTTCAACTTCACTACACAATTCTTTATAGGGGAAAAAAGAAAAGATCAGCTATGACCCGGTTGCCAGTAACTACCTATTCATAATACACCTGTACAAAAGCTCTAGCTGCTTCTGACAAAAAGTTTCTAAAAATTTTTACTAAAAGGAATATGGAAAAAAAAAAAAAAAAAAAAAAAAGAAAAAAAACAATTTAAGA
>VWZN01016290.1:0-11620 GCA_013396955.1 Regulus satrapa | reverse complement strand
TTAGTCTCATTAAATGACAGAGCAGTGTTTTCTCTGCACATTACTTCTATTTATAAAATAACAGAGGAAGAGAAAAGATAACAGAGCAAATGATAGTGAGAAAAAAATCAACTGACATCCAGAATTTTACAATGTTTTAGGCTGGAAAAAAAACTTTAAGATCACCAAGTCCAACCATAAACCTAACACTGCCAAGTCCACCACTAAGAAATATGCATAAGTTCCACAGCCCTAAGCACCACATCACGTTTTTTAAGTACTTCCAAGTTCAGTGACTCAACCACTTCCGTGGGCAGTTTCTTCCAGTGTTTGTCAACCCTTTCAGTGAAGAAATTTTCATAATGTCCAATTTAAACCTCCCCAGGTGCAACTTAAAGCCTATTGCTAATTATCTGGGAGAAGAGATTGACTCTCGCCTCACTACAAATCTCCATTCAGGCAGTTGTAGAGAACAAGATCTCTCCCGAGCCTCCTTTTCTCCAGGCTAAACAACCCCAGCTACCACAGCTGCTCCTCATGGGATTTGTGCTCCAGATCCTTCACCAGCTTTGTTCTCTTCTCTGGACACGCTCCATCTCTTTCATGTAATGAGGAGCACAAAGCTAATATTGCTAATGATCAAAATACTACATACATTTGGACTAGGGTGCAAGGACAAAGCTGTTGCACCAACACACCTATGTTTGCTTGATAATAGAACACATCCACCATACAAATGCCAGTAGAACTGGGTGTCAACCACTTCTTAGTGAGAAACCACCAGAAGGATAACTTCAAATTGCCTCAGGAAAAAAAGTCTAAGAATTGTAGAGATATCAGCAGGAACCGCCTGTATGAATGATCAGCTTTTTCTCAGCTTCTTGGGGGTGCTGAGGAAAGCCTTTTTTGTTCAGGTTCTTTTATCTTACAGAAAGAAGAGTCAATAAAGAGCAGTGAAGGGAAACCTGCTTTCTCTATTCAGTGTCTTTGTTCTACTTCAGACATGAGAAAGACAGATAGGTACAGTGTCTTTTGCTACATTCCCCTTTGCATTCCATTTTCTTCCAATTATTCTTCAACATCTTACAGCCTTTTGACTGTCTCATGGTTGTTTTATTATGCAAAGTACCTGCAGGATCTGATCTTTGGAAATCATGAATGATCTGGGAAAGAGAGTGAGCAGTGTTTTAAAAACCTTTGCAGATAATAAAATACATTTCAAAATTAATAAACTGTAAAGCATCTGGAAATCCTGGGTACCCACATAAGAAATTGCACACAGAACATTTCACATCAAGGGGGAGAAATACCTATAACTATTAAAAAAAATAGGCCCATGACCTGAAAGATCTCCACCCCTTATAATCTTTATATTGGAAATGGCACTGAAGCTTCAGCTGTGTAAAAGCTATTGACACTACTTGCATTGGTAATATTGAAAAAGAGTTAAACTTCTGAGTCTTAGCTTCAACTGACATTTTATTTCTTTGATGATTTTAGTCTGTTTAAAGTGTATTACATGACTGTGACACAAGAGACGCCACAAAATGTGCCTCAAATTTGATTTGCATTGTTTTCTGTAATTTAGAAGGTAAAACAACTAAATGATTGATGCTCATATTTAGAATTAAAACTCCCTTTCTGTAAAAGATGTAAGTAAATTCCAGCCCTATTACCTCAGCATTTACTGGTTGCTACTTCTCTACAGCATAATCCTTCAGGTGATACCATTTTTTTTCCTGTTACTTTTCTGCTGTATTAAAACTCTTCTGATATCTTTTTATCAGTATACTTCTTATGGTGCAGTACTTATGTTTCACTTGACATATGAAACTCAGGAAAATAATCAAGCATGAAATAAATATGTTGGATCTTTTTAAGGTGACTGACCTGACTTCAGCTGGTCTAAATTAATAGATTTCTGTAGCATTTTATATAAGCATAATTTTTCAAATTAGCTACTAGATTTCATAAATATTTCCTTGAATGTCAGAAATATTTTACAACCCAAAAATAGACTAAAATTCTAGGCTCCTAACAGAGCTAGATGTGTCGAGTCTCATCAGACTCCTGCAGAAGTGCTCAGAGCACAATTTCGACAAGCAGAGCAGGATATTTCTTACAGATGATGAGCCATCTTTTCAGTCAGTTTTCTGGCTTCCTTGCAAGTACATGTTTTTCTTTCACTAAATCCCTGGTTAAACCTCTGTGAAGGTCACCTTTAGAATAGGATACTGGAAAAGCTGAAGAGGGATCTTCCACACAGGACTGCAGTCTCCGAATATTTTGTAAGTGAATGGGTTCTGTCTGACTATAATTTTTTTTCTACATTTCTTTCATGAAAGCATACAAGTTAGAATACACAAGTTAGAATCTATGATCCTACGCGTCAAAGAAAATTAGGCTGTGGTCCCATGACCAAAATCCTGAAAATAAAAATTAGTAATCACATGAAAGGTTTTTAAACTCTAACAGTCACATCAAATAGGGAGGCTGCAGGTATATCTAGTTTCTCAAATAAAGTTGTAAGAATGGAAGGGAAAGCAGATGCTCACATTATTCATAAATGTTAGAATTCACTCTGATTTACAGAAGCAATTTCCTCCTGAGCAATAGTAATTTTTGAGGAAATGCTATGCAATAATTATTCAAATACATTTTAGGAAAATAAAAAAATACAGAAGTAACAAGTTCTGTATGCTTTGTTTGCATTTTTTATGAAGCTAGAATATTTTTAAGGAAGCATGATCTAGCAGTTCTAAATGTTGTATAAAATATATCAATATTGCCCTTGTACTCATTTCCACAGAAGAAAATGAGATGCAGTGACTTTTCAATATATATGAACATAAAGGGAGACTATGACAATTACTTATTAAATATTCCCATACCAGGCAAACCCAGGGTTTTATCACAATCAGCAAAACAGGTGGATCTATATGCTTGATTGTTTAAACAGAGTACTTGCAGGTCTTTCACTGTGAGCAAATATAAGTGAAAAATAAAACTAATGCACACTACAATTCTGTGAGCAATAAAAGTTCTTTAAACTACAAATAGTACTTTCTAGAACCGCAGCTTCAAGAAGTCATTCTCTGGATGTGCAGCTAAAAATATTCTTCATTGAAAGCCAGGACAAGGAAAAGCTGATTAATAACACAAGCTTCCAGAACTCTTCAGCACGACACTAGACACTATTACACAAGACACTATTACTTCCTCTCTACTTATCTGAGTCCAAAGTCAGATTGTAAATCCTAGGTACAAGATAATATTACACTTCACACAAGAGGTAGTGAATGCCTCTGCCAATACACAATCAGTAGCTAGGCTATCAGTAGTAGCTAGGCTAAAAATAAGCAAACATAATAACAAAACAAGGTCACATCCAGACAACAAAATCCATGAGATTTCACTCCTGTGATTCAAAAGTCAATCAAGTGAGTTTACTACCTTTTATTTACACTGTTTACTTCATCGATTTTATTTTTATTTTTAATTCACCACTGCCTGGTGCTAGAGTACCAATGTAAACAAAGCAAAGACAAAGCTTTTTACAGGGGCAGCAGGGAAGTAAGCAGATGATCTACTACACAGAACATCTTTGTCATTTTCAATGGCATGCAAATGTGCAATGCTGCATCTTGAAGGAGGTCAAAGAATGATGAAGTGGGCAAAACCAACTCTGAATCTCTTACACTTCGCCTGTTAAAACAGGCACTAACTGTAATTGCAGCAGGTCTGTTATTTAAATCTTTGAGGTTCCTTAGTACATAATTTTAAATTAAAAAAAAAAACCAAAAAACAAACCCACAAAACATCAATATGAGATGACCAATCCCACTTGCAACTGTTACACTGGCACCTTTACAAAGCTAAGTGAGCTCTTTGTGTAAGATCAATTTACAAGGTTGGACACAATGATCTTGAAGGTTTTTTCCAACCTTAATGATTCTATTAAGTCTGTGATTCAGCAAGTCACACAAGGCAACTGTGACAAAGCCCATCACTTATAATCACTATGACTGAACCTGCTTACTGTGCTATTATAACATTTATTGATCAGTATTGAAGAATCAGGTTCTTTGACAACTCTATAACTCCCCAAGTCAACTGCTTAGTCCCACCAAAAAAAAAAAGCATCTTCCACAGGTAAGGGTGTATTTTTCTCAGAAAGCTGATTTAAATATGATTTAAATAATACCTCTTGACAGGTAATACCTATCAAGGTAATACCATAATACCTTCACATTCCCATTTCTGTAAAATTTGCAGAACTCTACTATCACATTTACTGTAAGCCAATTTCTCAGACACAGGCTCTACCTGCCTCTCGCCAGAGGCAGGGAAAACATGAAGAAAAACACAGTTACAGTCAATTTTGGTTTAGGGTATTTCACCACCACCACCACAGGCCTCACAGCTTCCCATAAGTCACTTAATAGATAATCCTTTTCACAAAATTTTTACAAATATATTGTTATTTTTCTTTTCTCGCTTTTAAACAACCAAAAACCATTTCATATTCATTTGTTTCCATCTATATTAAAAGAAAACAGAATGTGTCCAGGAGCCAACACCTAAACTGATCATATGACACTATTCCTTCACAAAACAGCATAGTGAACATTCTCTTTCCCTTCTGGTCTACCAGGAAGCTACACAGGTGCCACTGACATCATGAAGTAATACATTTCCATCAGGACTGAGAGGATGACTTCTTGTGCTGCTTGTCTGAGATACCCCGCTACCTTCACTCACTATAGGTCAGAGTTTTCATCATGGCTGACAACAATCAAGAGCACAACAGAAGAAAAAGGATTCACTGTTCTGTCTTGGGGAACACACACAGTTGGTTCAAGAGAAAGTTTAATATCTTTGAATGAAGCACATTGCTGGTGGTGCTGCTACCTGGTCTTACATTTGTACTCTACAATGAGCAAATAGCTATGGGGGAATCACCTAATTTGACTCATACAGCCAGAGATAGACCTAATTTCATTCTGTATTTCTTTACAAAACACAGTAGGAGTGAAGAGTTCACAATTTCCATATCTAGATTTATTCATTAATGGAATTTAGTTTCTTAAGTAAAAGAAGGGGAAAGCAAACAAACACCAACAAGCCCAAACGGAAACTGAGATCAACACAGCCATAAACAAATTAATGGAGAGTTCACGGAATGCACCACTGCAGAAGATTCAAAGCTCATTTCTGAATGCAGTTTAATTATGTTAACCAAGCTTTGTAACTCACAGCTAAGGAGTTATAGCTAGTTGTGCCTTGTAAAACCAGGTGTCAGATCAGGGAATTCAGGAGAACTGCATGCAAACTACACTGACTTCTGTGCAGTACCTCTAGCAGCTCTGCTTACCTCCTGTGTGGCCCAGCAGAGCAACTACAGATGCCACTGCTCTTCCTGGGGTGCATTACCCCCATGTGCTCATTAGAAAAATGATTTCTTGTTACATAGAAGATGAAAGCAGAGGGCCTGATGCAATGAGGCTTACAACTGGTGCCCTTGTCCTGTCATTAAAGGACTTCACAGGTAAATTCTTGCTCCATCTCCCTTGTAGCCCACTTTAATGACAGAATTGATGGAATAAGATATCTTCCTCTAGCTAAACAAATGCCAGCTCTCTAGGCCTTTGTCTACAGGAGAGATGTTGCAACACTCTGATCATTTTTCTGGCCATTCTTTGGACCCACTCAAACAGGTCTATGCTTTTCAGGTACTTGTGGGCCAAAAGCTGAACACAGCTGTCCAGCTGGGGTCTCACAAAAGTAGAGGGCCAAAGTTATCTCCCTCAACCTACTGGTCACGCTCACCTTGATGCAGCCAAGGAGCAGTTGCCTCTCTGGGTTGCAGGCATATATTGCCAGGTAATTTCCAGCTTTTCAGCCACTGGTGTTCCCCAGGCCCTTCTGCACAGGGCTGCTCTCAATTTGTTCATCACTCAGTCTGCACTTACACTGGAGATTGCATTGACCCAGACACAGGACCATGTGCTCAGCCTTGTTGAACTTCAAGAATCTTTCACTTATCCAGCCTGTAACACTCCCTGTGGATGTCATCCTTCCCTCCAGCATATCAAATGCTCTGCTTAGCTTGGTGTTGTGTTGCATATTCACATTCTACAAAATGCATTTATACTAAACATAGTTTTTGTATCTGCAGACTTCCAAATTGATCTGGCTGTGTCTTCAGCAGATGCAAGTAGGGTATTTGATAAGCTTACAGGTATAGATGCAATTAGGGGGACCACAGACTAAGTCTATGCATCAGGCCTCAACAGCAGTTATGCGTGCATTGCCAACCTTAATTTAATGTCCTGGGGGAATAAGAGGAAGCTGATTGTTCTCCTGTATGAACAGCACAGGTAGCTCATTAATGGAGCTGCACTGCCTGTTTTGTCATTCTGCTCACGGTGCTGTAGGCAATAGTGACAAGAATGAAACTTAAGAAAAGCTAACAATTCACAGAACCTGCCAAAACCCGTTACTGTGACTTGTGCAGGTCTGTATCACATCACTATCAGCTATCAGAGCTCACAAAGGCCAGTTAGTTGGCATGTATCTCAGCCTGGTGGGAAGTCAAGTGCACCAGAATCCTTCTGATGCTGCAAAATACAGCTCATCCTGACAGGAAAAAAAAGAGAACTTAGAAAACTAATGGTAAAGGAATAAATCCTAAAATATAAAACCAAATGTAAAACTTCAAAGGAAATTGAATGGTTATTTAATAAATTTTAATTCTTATGTTTCTCACACTTTTGCATTTATTATAGATTAACTGTAGGAAAAATCCACAGTGCTAGAAACTGTTGTTAACATACATCCAAGTCTGTAATCACTATCCATCAAGTAATATAAGGTAATTTATTGTACACTAAGTGCTTAGTGTTGCTACTCTTCTAGAAATAGCTTTGGCTCATTTGGGCAATATATTCTACTTTTGATTAAAATAACTGCTTGGGATTGACTGATGTGAGTTTTAAGAGATAGCAATTGCCAACCTGGGTTGCTCATCAAAAGCTGGCATTTATTTAAAAAAAATAAATTTATTCACTGAATGACAAACTTTGTGCTCTGTGATGAGCTGCAATGTATAACACCGTCACTAGACATGACTGTCATTCTATACCATGAAGACCCAATGATAATGTGCTAAGACAAAAGGATTTTAATTACCCCAAATTCAGCTATAATGTATCTGCTTCTTGTGTCACCATCCCGAATAGATAGAAAGAGCAAATACTGTATGCAGTGAACAACTTATCATAATAATTCATCCTCAGATCTCTGAATGCAAACATATTGTAAATTATGGCTGCTCAGAAGCAGGCCATCCCTTGACCCTAATTATTTCATTTTATTGTTCACTTATACACTTGGAAGATAATTAGACCTTCTAATCTATTTGGTAATAAGTAGGAATAATTTCTCTTTTGCCCTATGAACTGCTTCTGTAGGAATATTAGTGACTGCCAGTGGGAGAGGCCTTCTGCTCTTCTATAAAAATTTCAGGTTATAGGGTAGCTGCTAAGGTAGAATGGTACAGGTTCACATAATTTCTTAATAATTATAGATCATAATTACAAGGCTGTTACTCCACTGTTCTATAATTTTCCACATAGCCTAATGAGATTGCAGATTACAGAGCCATCTCTTTAGAAATACCTATGAAAGTAACTTTATTCATTCAAGCATTTTGAATGGGATCAGTTCAAGAACTTAAGCACATGCAAGCTTCTGCAGAACTAAGACTCAATAGCCTCATTCTACACTTCAAATTAATTTGGAAAAGAATTTTATCTGTAGCTTATGTATAGACTGTGCTTTTTAAAACTGTAAATAAAACAATTATAAACTGAAAGAAAAGGAAAGTGAATTTCTAAATATGCTGTGGCAAAGGATAGTTCATTTTACTTCTATGTGTTCTGATCTGGGCATGTTTGTGTTACATTTATATAATTTAAGTTACAATAAGACTATATTACAAACATATACGACATGGAAATTAAGGTAAGAATTTAATTTGCATTTCACCAGCATTTACACAAAAAAAGTCCAGCATATCAAGAAAGTAATCTCCATTATGGGATCAATTATTGGATTTTAGGTTTTTTTCTTTTGGTTGAAACTAGGTGATCTTTCAACCCAAAGCACCCTATTATTCTAGAATTGTTTTATATGAAAAACAATATAACTTGTTCAGTATTTCCTGTACAATACTCTGACCTCAGCTACCTGTGTTAACCCTACTAAGTGAAACTTGCCAATTGCATTAGTTAGGATAAGAACTTTTAAAAGGTTTAAATAAAATTAGAGTATTGATTTCTGATTTTCCCACTAAGTTCACTGAAAAGAGGGTTAAAGAAATGTTTAAAGAAAGAAATGGTTGAGCAAGGCCTTAAATGTCAGGAAGATAGCATAAGATTTCCAATAGGAGGAATCTTAGCAAGAAGCAATTGCAAATTTCTGAAAACTACTTACAGAGGAAGGTCAGTGTCATGTTGCTTTTCTAACAATAGCTGCAAATACAGCCAGTAAAAACAGGCATGGCTTAGCCTACCTTAAAGACAGTATTTGATTTGGGACCTATTGAAAAAAGAGAAACAAAACAAGAAAGGAACCACTGCCTGGCTTGCTGCCACACATGTCAATGATTTCTCAGAAACTATCAGTTGAAAGAAAAGGAATTCCATAGCCAGTGCATCACAAGGAAGAAATGCAAAAGAACAGAACATATTTTAAAATATTTCCTCAGCCAGCATCATATTCTAATTAAAGAAAATGAGAGAGACCATAGCAACATACAGTACTCTGTAGCTACCATGCATCTCAGAGGAATTACTCCATGTGCAAATCAATATCTATCTGCCCTCACAGAACAATACAGGTGGTTTGAAAGAGAGTTAAATGTGTTCTATGAGCTTGGCAGAGCCACTGAAATTTTAATTTTAGTTAAAGCTAAAGGATTTCTGACCAGAAACTTTGCAGCACTGAAGGAAAATAAAAAATACTTTTCATCTCTCCTTTCAATAAGGATGAGGTGCAAAATTTTCTTTAGCAGCTTAATTAACCCTCAAATTCTTCAACAAAATCTTGGAGCAGAACTAACCCTATCTGGAATGCACATTTAATTTTCCATACTTACCTCTGGAAACTTGAAACAATCAAGATGCACTGTATTACTGAGCAAAATCTGTTACTCGCATGCTATAACCCCAGAGTACCCATGGATCCTGCTGATAGGCACCTGTGTGCCCTGTGGAGTCACAACGGATCCAGCCCCATTCCAGATCAGCTGGATCCATTGTCCAGTCATGCTACATGTCTAATGCTCTGTTGCAGGAGTAAACAGGTAAACAGACAAATGCAGCATGCTAAGTCACAATAAAAGGGACAGGTAGGAAGAAAAATCTCCCTGAAAAGTAGGAAAGTCTCTTTCTGAAGTGGCTTCTACTATGATCCTTGTGGGTCTCTTCCAATTCAGAATATTCCGGGAAAGTTAAAGGTTCTGTGAAAGCTATCCAAGCAATAAACTCAGAGCTTGTGCACGAGTCCCTGAGATACTACACACTATACTGTACACTATTTCTGAATTTATGTACCCCCATATGTTTTCAGGTTACTAGGATAAAATAGGATATACCCTCCTAAATCACACTGTTTAGAAAAATCAAGCAAGCTAGGAGACCACTGCCCTCCAAAAAGAATAGCTGCTATTCACAACTGATAACAGTAGGAACCAGGAGAACTGATTGATACAGATGAAGGACAGTGAAAAGAGTAGGTTTTGGTTTTTAAATGCTTGCTTAAAGCATAATTTAGAGTTTCAGAAAACACTGATCCATGACACTTGGATTCCCAACTTATTTTTTCCCGAGTCTCTTTTTATAGCATCCACCCTCCTTTTTTTTTTTTCATTTACAGTAAAAAAGGAGACATAGCACAAGTCCCAGCAAGCCACAGACGAACTATTTCAATAAAATATAAAACCGGGACTGTTTAGGACTGAGACTTTTAAAAAAAAAATAGATCTCCAGTAGCTCTCTGTTGAATACTGTCAAGATCTCTAGCTCTTAAGCCTCAGTGGCTGCTGAAGATACAGGACACATCCAGTAGAGAGATTTGTAGATACCCCTTCTGTCTAGTCCTTGGCTTCTCCAAGCAGGAGTCAGCTCTAACCCCAGAGCTAGGTAACCATGCCAACGCAGCTCTAAGGTGAAGATAACATCCTAGCTCTTAACAGGATGCATTATTTCACCTCTGGCTTTCCCCTCATCTTAATATAGCCCTTGTCTGCCTTGTTGTCATCCTGCAGGAGAGGATGACACATGATGGCTGTTCTCAGACAGGCATTAAGATATAGTCTTTGTTCTTGAGTAGTTTATTCCAGCCAGTAACTAGCCTAGACCCACAGACTGCAAAAATAATTGCTGTTACTGTGCTTATCATTTTATTGCCAGCAGCTCTAGGAACAAGACTTAACAGTGCTTCTTACCTAGTGTGAAGAACCAACCCTGTATAAAAGTTTTCTTGGTAAGACTACCAGATAGATACTTAAAGAGAGAATAAAATCATATATGCTTATAATCTTACAGTGTTAGTATTCATCAGAAAATTTGCATTTTTAATACAGCAAAACACAGGGAATTTTACTTTTTTAAAAATTTCATAAATTTAACATTGTCCAGGTAAATGTAAGGTTGTGTATGGATATGACATACCTGATTTTTTAAAAAATCAGAAGACCTATTTAATTTTCATATATTGATGTTCAAAGGTGAAGAAAATGACATACAAATGGCTTTTAAAATATATGAATACTTAAAGAGAATTTTCTTTTTCCATTAGCTACCTGAACATTACAAGGTCTAAGAAAAAGTATTTTGAAAACAGTAGAGTTTGGCACGTGGAAAAAAACAAATAGAAAAATTTGTAAACTATTCTTTATTTTCTGTATATTCTTAATACTAGCATAAAACATTGCTCTTTAAACCATCTAGAAACATCATATAACACATTATAATATAAAAAGACACCAATATAATTGATTTCTTTTTTAAAAAACAACTGAAACTTAAAAAAATATTTTATGTATTGATATTGAAATTCTAAATTCTTTTTTTTGATGCAGATTAATTTCTCCTTTTTAATTAGACTGAATGCAAGAGAACATGTAAACTAAAATGAAAGCAACATGTTCAGGGTCAAAAGTAACCTCTCTAATAACTGTAAGCATAAACCTTATTTCTGAAGGAATCAAATTGTCCCCATGAGCAAAAATAAGTAAAAAAGTCCTTCAAGAGAATGAAAATAAAAATAGGAAACCACAGCCTTAGAGCAAAGCTGTTCAGTTCACAATATCACTATTTTTCCATGACAAAAGAAAAGGCCCATTCCTTTGGGCATACCTTTAAGCACAGTATATATAACAGCAAGAATAAACATATGCAAGCAACTATATTATATATATCTAAGTAAAAATCTAACTTCCTCTTTTCAGAATGAAGGATAAGGAAGACATTTGAAATATGCCTGGATAACTGAAGTTGAAAACAGTGCAGAGTTTAGGTAAGATCACACATGGCATTTGCTGGTCACTATTCACTGTTACCTGCTAATGAGGCTA
>VWZN01016288.1:105611-130311 GCA_013396955.1 Regulus satrapa | reverse complement strand
TTGGAATGCAGCTTCCAAGTCAAATTCCCTGCTAGGAAATTACTCCAGCTCGCTGCTCAAACACAGCCTGGCCCTTCAGGGCTGCAGACTCTGAGCTACACAGCTTGTGAGCTGGCAAGTAATAGCAGCTGAGGTCTCATCCCAACTGTACACAAAAAGGGTTTGGGGCGGCATTTGGATAGATGCAGGCAGGTTTGGGTTACTTCAGAAAGCTTCAATCCATTTTTCAGAGATTCTGTCAGGGACAATGACCTTTCCACAAATCTCTCCTAGGGTACATGAGAATCCAAGTAAGAAAGTGCAATCAAACCCTTTGTTCCATTGGCCTCATACCTTATCAGAGACTGGCTTCCCAGAATCAAGAGACATCCCAGTGTGGGTTAGCAACTTGTTCCACTTTATTCCAACTTGTTCCCCCTTTATTAGCAAGAGCAGTGGACTTTTATAATAATGAGTACATGACTAACAACAGTAATCTATTAGGTAACCAAGAAAACACCCTCACACAGGTGCAAGGCTTTTGCAGCTAAATATATCTTGCTTGGCATTCTGTTTACACAAGGACAGTGACGAGCTTCTTCTCTCACAGTCTCAGGCCCTGTCAGCAGGCCTAAGTTATCTCAGAGTTGTGCAAAGCTAAAAATCCTCAACAACACCCCAAATTCCAGTAGGACAGACAAGCCCCTCTCCTTGGAAGGCAGCATTTCCTACCTGGACTTGTGCCTTCCCCAGCCTTTGGTGGCCACTGTCTCCATCCTCCCACACCTCCTCATCTTCCTCCTCGGCATGGCTGACTTCCTCGTCCTGTGGAGCAAACACAAGGGACAGTCAGCAGCCTGCTCATCCCAAACCTGGGCAGCAGGGACAGAGTGGTGGCACCCTCTGGAGGTCACCCCTCTGCTGGGCACCATCCCTGCTCTGCGGCTCATTCCTGTTCCAGGTTTGGCATCTCCTTTTAACGGGATGTCAAACCACAAACGTTTGCTCTGCTGGGTTTTGGGACATCAGAGACTCCCCTGAGGCAGTGAGCAAAGCTCCTGTTCCCACATCCTCTGCTTCCCAAAGCCCTGCTTGGGCTGGACAGAGCGAAGGAAACACCTTGGTTCCTGCTGGAAATTTCCTCCTGTGCCCATAAACCCAGAGAAATCGTGGCTGCCCCATCCCTGGAAGCGTCCAAGGTCAGGCTGGACGGGGCTTGGAGCACCCTGGGCTGCAGATGGAATAAAATGATCCTTAAGTTATCCAACCATTTTGGGAATCCATGATCTCTCCATGCATTTATTTAGCATAACTTCCTCTCAAATTCAAATTCCCAAATCTAAATTATTTGTTAAACAAATAATTTAAAATTATTCCAAGAATTAAAAGGGTAATGTCTACCATACAAGAATCATTCCTACTCCCATAAAATTATTGTTAATGAGAAGCCTATTTCCTCATCTCTGTCCTTGTTTTGCTTTCTGGGAAAGCCTTATGATCCCAGAGTCTCTCAGAGAGATGTACTGGGATTACTGGAAGGTTTGCCCTGTCAGAGAGCCAGGAGGGTTTGCAACACTTGTTCCTCAGCATCTTTATCCTTTAACCAGCTTTCCCCCAAACAGATTGTCCCTTTTGTAAGAGAAATTTGGAATTACTAGATGTGGATCAGGTTCACATTTTTTTCTCCACTGTTTCCCAACTACTTCCAAACTTTTGGAACTACCCTCAAGGAAGTCCTAGGAAACTACTGTGAAAACATCACTCAGAAAAGAGAAAAACACATCCAGCAGCAGGAAAAACAATCCCATTGATGTTCTTACCTGGTCTCCATGTGCTTGTGCCAGAGCTCCCAACAACAACTCCCATTCTGTGAGAGTGAGGAGTCTGTTTTGGATGTCTTCTTTGCTGTGGAATTTGACAACAGAGTCCATAGGGTCTTTGTGGTTCCTTCCAAGCCAAACCACCCCATGATTCCATGGTATGATCAGCACCTATCCCAATTCCATTCAAGAAACATCCTCCCATTAACCCAGGAGTTCCCCCCTCCTCTTTCTGCTCCCCGTCAGGGATGTGCTGCTGAGTGCCACAGGCATGGGATGCCTCAGCATTCCTTGGGAGTGCCATTCAAGACTGAACTTGTGGCCTCAGTGCTCCAAAATGCCTCATTGACCCCCATTCCCATTGGAAATGTCCCAAACAGCAGTGTGGGGTGTTCCCTCTCCCATCCAACCATTGGGACAGGTCACATGGAATGTGACTGGTTTACTGGGTCTGGAATTCCTGGCTCATAAGGCAGGTGGTGAATATCTTCTCCTGGGAGCATCCAGAACTCCAGGAGTGTCCCTGAAAGTCACAGGTCAGGGACAGAGTCAGATGAACAATCCCAAACTGGTTTTCAGGGGATGCATCCCCAGCCTGTGGCTTCAACAACTCCAAAGATTTTCCTTCTCTTTGGGACAGATGAGGAAAACATCCCCATCATAGATTTCTGAAAGGGAAAACCTCACAGCTCCAGGATCCTTGGCTCCTCCCAAATCCAGGCCAGCACTCCAACAGGCTCTAAGGAATAAACAAGAGGATAGACCATCTCAGGGTGCACACCACCAGCTGTGTACCGCATGCCTCACTGGAACTGGGCTGTTCCCACATCTCAGTGACAGTCGGGAGCATCCCCATTTCCTCACTCTTCCATTCAAGGAGAAAGGGACAACAGAGCCCTTAAAACACCCAATGTGCAATCCCAACAACTCAAGAAAAACCCCCTCAGTCCGGAGAGAAACGTAATGCCCAGTTTTGGAAAAAAAAAAAAAAAAAATAGGACTGGAAACATTTCCAGGCACAGAACCTCCCAGCTCTGGAAATGCAGCTGCCAGGCTCCTTCCCATGGAGACCCCAAACTTGTCCCTGACTGGGCTCAGGGAGAAAACCCCACTTATTTCACCAGCCTGGCCCAGGGCAAATTCATGGACACCCCAGGAAGGTGTCCCTGATCATGGCAGGATGTTGAGCAGGATGGTCTGTAAGGTCCTTTCCAACACAGATAATTTCAGGAGTTCCACTGGATTTGAGCCACTTCTCAGCTCACAACTCCTTCCCAAGCCTCATCCTCTGGGCTGCCTTTCCCAGACCTCACTGACAAGGGAAGCAGTGGCTCCTCTCCCCAAACTCACCCACTGTCAATTGCTGTGCCCTGCCCAAAACTACTGGGTGACACGAGAGGTTGATCCATTGTCTTGGCTGTTTTCCATAATCCAGCACTTCAGGGACTCCAGAGTAGACAATCAGGATCAATCCCACGTTACAGGTACAAAGTGGCTGCTGTGCTGGAAGGGGCAATTTCAGAGGCTCCTCTGCCCTTAGCTGGGAATTCACTGCTGCAAAGGGCCCATCAGGGATCATGGATTTAACCCTTCCTTATGGATTAACCCCAGCAGTCACTACCAAGTGCTGCTGGAGCATCTCTCCAGGAAAAAAAGCTGTGCCAAATCCAGAAGGGTCCCTGCCCAGTTTCCCAGGATGGATGGGAAGCTGCTACTGACAGGCTGGATCTTAGGAGAACTTCAGTAATTTGCTGAAAGCTTCTAAAACAGGGACTTGTTTCCAAGTCTAAGGAAATTCAAATCCAGTCTATAATAACCTCATCAGGTTTCCTAATAAAGGGCTGCAAAAATATGTCAGTGTGTAGGAATCTTCTTTTAGTTCAATTTCAAGGAAGAGTTGCCTGAGATTTCAGTTAAAATTTAAACCAGCCTATGACACATCAGAGAGAAAGAATCATTTAATAGCTCCTTTTTCCCAACTGCATGGCCCAGACCAAACACTTTGGCTCATGTAGGAAATGGACAGGAAGTGCAGAACCAAGTTCAATCCACCTTCAAGCAATTCCCAAGGAGTTCATGGCCCTCCAATGAAGCCCTGCTCCAAGCCCAACACTATCCTGCCTGTGGCATTGATTGAGGTGGGTGTAGGTGCTCCAGCTGGGAGTGGCAGTTCCTGCACCACTCCCTGTCCTTCACCAAAGCCCCAGGAACTGGGATTTGGGGCTTTTGCTGGGGCTGCAGGCCCACTTTTGGCCACAGATGCCTGGAAGTGAACAGTGGCCTTTTTCCAAAGGGAATGATACTCAGCCGCCCGGTGTCTTGAGGTCAGGGCTGAGGCTCCAAGGGCAGCCAGAGTCTGAGTTGCTGGCAGCTTTGGTCTGGGAGAAATCCTGTGATGTTTGTCATTTTAGCAGGCAGCAGCCACTTTTGGCCACAGGTGCCTGGATGTGAGCAGTGGCCATTTTCCACACGAATCAAAACTCATCCCCAGATCATCCCCGAGGTCAGGCCAGAGACAATAGACATGCTGCTTTTAAGTGAAATCCTATGTTTTACCAGACCAATCCTCTATGTATTGTTATATTCGCTCCTTTTATTCCCATGATGGGCTCTGCCTAAGGGAAAAAACTTCTAAAAATGAGATAATTTCAAGAAAACTCCTCTTGCTTCCTTTGAAGTTACTAAAAAGGGTATTATGTGAATAAAACTGTTACTATTATTACAATTATTTACATATTAATTTTTGTCTTGTAAATATTAATGCATCTTTGTTCTATCCAGTTCATCTGATCAGTAATAGAATTGATCCTTCTCTTACCTACTAATTCTGAAAGACCACTTCTGATCTCTGTGGATACCAAACAGAACCATTATGTTAGCCTGGGAACCTTTGGAATATTGATGCTACCTTAGAAAAAGAACCTCAGTCTCTGTAGAAATGACAGCACAACTTTTGAGTCAACAGGAAGCCCACAAGTCACAAAACATTTAAGCTTTTTCTTAAAATAACCAAACTACAGTGATGAAGTTCTAGAGTACCTCTCAGTTCAGTTTCAGTGCTCTGTGATGTGCCGTGACAGTTTTATTTCACTTCTCTGGGTTGCTGGGCAAGGAAAAAGCCTTTTGTAGACATTCTGAATGATCAAAAACCCTGCTCTTGCCCAGACAAGTCCTTCCACCTGGGAAAAGGCATGGCAGTAGGAGAGGGTTTGTCTTAAATACCTACTAGGGCTGCAGGGACATGGAAATCTGCTGATCATGGCATGGAACAGTGCCACAGGTGAGAAGCTGACAGGAGGTACAGACAGCAAAAATGAAAGAACAACTGGGCTTCTCAGGTAGGAATGTGGAAGTTACATGAAAACCAGATGAATTCCACAAATATCTGAAGGAGAGTGCTGGGGATTTTCTGGACACTAGAGACCAGCAGCATTTGTGTAACTGCACCAGTAGCACCACAAAAGACTGGGATTATCTAGGTAATGGCATCATTAATGCCAAATCTGGGTAGAGATGCAGCAAAACTAGGACCAAGATAAAAAGCAAGAGAAGGAAAATACTGCATAGGAGAAAGAGAGGTATGCCAGCAGGAAAGAAAGAGACAGGAAATGGGAAAGGGGATAATAAGGTATGAAAACCATGTTGCCTTGGAGTGCTTGCTGGGATAGTTCCAACAGTCCCAGCCTAAATCAGGACCATCAAACCAAACCTGTTTGTTCTGGCCATGCCAACTCCCATGGTTAGGAGACATAGGAGGAAAGGAATACTTCGCCTGGCAAGCAAGGGAGCACCCCATCAGACAGGTCAGGCACCTGAATATTGTGACAGCAATGGTGCTACCCACTGCTTCATAAGAGCCTGCTGAGTGTTTTGTGAGTCCTCACACTCCCAGTGAGCTGAACCCTGTTGTGGCAATTACTCCAATATCGCTGAATCCAGCACAATACAGAAACCAGCTCAAATATGCTGCTGTCATCCAGTGGCCAAGGTACCAGATGAACAGAGGGATTTATTAACCAAAATGAAACGAGAGCAAAAATACTGAGGACAGCAACCTGCACTCATGCAACATTTAGAACTCAAAACACCCTTCAGAAAAACAGATGCTGGGGTTTGGTACACCTCAGCTTAGATTTGCAAGCATATACCCATAAAAAATAAAATTTTTAAAAAATCAAAACCACACAAACCAAGTCTTTGTGTCATATAGTAAATATTTTATTATATATTTGATCTAGAGTTTGAACTCTCTTCACTGCCAGCAGAAGAGAGTTACACCATCACTGACTGTCAAGAGCATACCATTTATAGAAAGACCTTGATAACTTACACTCTTGGAATCAGGATGAGACCACTCCAGGTCCTTACAGCGTGATTTACAAAGCAGTCTAAAACTTTTAGATAGTCTTTAATCTTTAGTCTGGATTAGCTCTCAGTAACATTTTGCCTCAATGCATGAAGCACATGACTAATTAAATATGTTATATTCATCACAGCACTGAGTTTAACTATTGGCTCAGTTTAAAGTTCCACCACCCACTTAAACCTGACATATGATCCTGGCTGTGTATAAATGCCAATTTTAGCAATTTCTGACTTGGGTTTTATACGAACATCATTTGCCTCTCACTCTCAGAATCAGAAAGAACTGCCAGTGGTTGGCTGTGCACATTCATAGTTATTTCACATTTTCCTCCATATTTCTGAACATCCTGTTTTATGGAGCTTGTGTAAATACATGGGTGAGCATCTGCAGCACAGGCTGGTGGAACTGTTAGCAGCTAATAGGGGAAAACATCTTTCCATCTGAAAAATGCTGTTCTCACACTTTGCTCAGAAAGGATCACTTTCCATCACACAGATATTTTTGGCTTAAAGCCTCTTTTCAAACCACATGCAATGCAGCCATACCAACAATAGACACCTATAATGCAACCAACAATAGACACCTGTAATGCAAACATATAGGGTTAACTGAAGAAAAGGGGCCTTATATTTTTAACTAGAGGAGAATACAAACCACTGAGTATGCCCAGAGCTTGCTCATCCCACTATTTTAGGCTACCTAAGCAATGATATGCAAACAGGCTCTGACGTAAGAAATGTGAGAAAAACTGGAATAACATAGCTAAAGCAAACCCTTAAATTAATGGAGAAATATAAAGAACAACTCATAAAAATGTTTATCTCTAAATTAAGAATCTATCTTCAGAGAATCTTAATTTTTCTTTATTCTCTAAAGGAATCAATTTATAAAAACACTGATCAAATTAACAAAGGCAATAACATAATATAATTATTCCATGTTTGGGAAAAGACTGTTTTCTGACACTGCTTAGTTGACGTGAAATGGTCATTGTATTGGAAGATTTCCAAAGAGCCTTTGCCATTAGAAGAGAAGGCAAGTTTGTCACATGCCCTTTCACTGCACTTCTTTTCCAAGCCAAAGAAAAACCACCCAAATACAAATGAGACACCCTGCAGGCTTAGTCCTTTCAGACACCGCAGAATCAGCTGCATCTACTTAAACACAGTTTTGGAAACAGCTCTGAACTAGAAAGGCAGTAAGGTGCACCATCCTCACCTTGTTTGAGGAGCAGGAGGTGTTCTGAATACACTGCAAACCAGATGTTTATGAGTCAGCATCAGGCACTGGAAACAATAACATGACAAGAAACCATCAGGATTTCTCCCATTGTGTACTTCAGGGGTTTGAAACATCAGTGCAGAAACACTGCATACAGAATTCTCGACTTAAATGAGTTGTGCTGGAGCCCCAATCAACTTTCTTGAAAAGGATTTGTGCAACAACTGCTACAGAAAGGTACCCAAAAAACAACCAAGCAAAAAAACAGAGACAAAACTATTTTCTCCAAACCCCTAGATATTTTCCTTAGGTCCAGGAAATGCAAACAAACCCAAAGATTTTGAGATCCCTTCTGCACCTTAGAAACATTGCAGGTATTTGATAATCCTTAATTTAGTCATCAAGAAGAGCCCTTAGGCAAACTTCACAGAGCTTCAGTGCTATTTAAAAAAAGAGAGTACTCCTGAACACTGCTCTATAATAGTTGCCAGAGTGTTATTACAGAAAAAAAGGAGTTAAGTCCTAGAAATGTAATGAGAAGGATTGCTGTAACATGAAGCCACCCTCATGAAACAGATTATATCTAGAAAAAAACTTAAGTCCTATTAGAAACCAATGGAAGCAAGTTTCAAAGTGATGGCTAAGTAATTATCTTTCAAATTACGTAGCTAATTTAAATGTATTAAATCATTAAATTAACAAAACACATTTTTAAGTTACAGTGCTTTCTTTAAAGAAACTTTGAAATCTCACTGGATTCAAACATGGTCTAAAGATTAATTAGTTTTGATTGTCACATTAAAAAACAAATCTTTATCTTAAGATTCTTTTAATCTGTTAGGGCTCATCCTCCTATTCCATTTCCTTTATTATCACACCAAGACCACGAGACTGAATGAAAAATAAGCTACTGCATACTAACAATTAAATCCTCAATCTCCTGTAAAACCAGCATGGAGAAAACAGGACTAAGAACAACTCTGATAGCAGTATAAAAGTATCAGAAAACAACCAAATTTGGATTAATTCTGTCAAATATAACTAGCACCTTACAAATATATATATATATTTAACAAGTATTTCAGGTGGCACTATCTGACAACTGATCATTCAAAGATTCATGCTCACTTGCACAACAATTGAAGCAGCATGAGGTCATCCATAGAAATCAATATAAAAATAAGAGTTTAGCATAACCTTTTTTCCTACTTCTGCACACTGTAAACCAAGGAACTTTTAATAACCCTTTACAATTGCTCAATACAGGTTCTCCTATAAAGGTAAATTAAGTGGTTCCAGCAGTGTCATTCCTGTCAGTGGCACCATAAATAACAGCACCGAAGTTAATGAATCTCATCAGTTTAAGGAAGGTTTCCACACTCACCTGACTGTGCCCTCACTCCTTCAATCTGATTAAACTCCACTGACATGGGAGCTAATTAGCTCCATATAGAGCTCTACCCACGGCCCCTTCTGAGATTATTTGGGGTAATGGAGGTTGTTCATGTCACAAGGAATTTTCTGGGCACCTGCAGTTTCCAAGTCACCCTGGCCCAAGCACTTCTTCAGTTTTTAACTACAGCTTTTCTAACCTCACCTTTAGCAACACCTGAAAATGTAGGAATATGATCCAAGGTAGCTGTTCTACCTGTGTTAGCATTAACTGATTTAGGACTTTCTATATAGGAATCAAAATTACCTAAATCCAGATATAGTTTACAGTTTGGCCTTGTTCTGATTCAACATGAGATTCAAAGCCCAGAACACCAGTAGAAAATAGGCTTAGAACACCTCATGACTCTCATCTGAGTTAATACCCTAGTCATGATTCACTTTCTTTCCTGTTTGCTGGGCTTGATCTGAAGCCTGAGCAGCATCACAGTTGCTTAATTAATATAGTAGCAAGGAAAACACAAATACTGTTAAATCTCAACTAGAAAAATGAGTTTGTAATGCTTATGTCAGAAGGCAGGCTTGGTTTATGTCCCTTGCTTCAGTGAACTACGAAAACTTAGGCCAACTCAATTGTTCTTCTTAAAGCATTAGCAATAATCCAGACATGCATCACCGTGCACAAAAATATCCACAAACCCTTCCTGACAGCGAGTTTCTCTTGGAGTTCATTGCAAACCCGTTGGGGTATGTAACATTCCTGTTCAGGCAAAACCCAATGAACTTCAACAACTTCAAGGTCCAACTTTTAAAAGAGTTTGATTATTATGGTTCACAATTCAATTTTCCAGGTCCCTTAGGTCAAGTGTGAACTTTGCCTGGTGAACAGAGGCTGTTACACCAGAGGGAGTTTGGTGCACATCCTCCTCCCCATATGTGGGAACTCTTACAAATCCTAATAAATTATGTCCATTTCACAAATATCCTGATGCAGCAAGCCAGGTTCATAATGCAGATAAAATGATCACTGGAGAAAGGTCCCCACTAAAGCCAGTAAGACAATCCATGCAATGACACTGGATTTACCTGCCAACATGACAAATGTTCCTCTCTCTAACCAGATTTACAGATTAGCACAACAGAAACTTTAAAGTGTTGCTACTACTCATCAGTACATAATACATCCAGTATTATTTTACAGACAATCAGTTTGGTTCACATGAAAAGGTCTGCTACAACATCTGATTGATAAACCCCATGTACTACATGAATTTTCTTCTGGAAAGCTGGTATTAGAAATGTATCAAAAACTTTTAGCAAGAAAAAAATTAGGCAGAAAATATTTTGAGGACAAGGGGCAAAATACAGGGGAAAACCCACAGGTTTTTTTCATACTTTTAATACAGCAACTGTCAAAAAAGGCCTTCCTTGTGTATGAGGAGAAATTTTGTTCCTCTATACATGTGAAGGTATAGATTGTGGCTTCTCTTCCCTTCTATTTCAAAATGTTTCCCTAACCCTCTGCATCAACCTTTGACCCACGCTCACTCCTGCCTCCACTGTGTTGGTGTAATTGTGAAGGAAGTCACTTTACAAAGAAGACAACTGAAATACTGGAGTTAAAGGTATAAAAAGAACAGCTCAGTGCACAAAAGAGAGGAGCACAGTGGATAAATCAACTTCCCAGAATGTAAGAGAAATGCCAAGCAGGATTCACATCCAAACATTCCCTTCCATTGTGCATCATACATCAAACAATGATTGATTTTTTTTTTCCCCCTCCAGGAAATGTCCAGTTTTATAGGTTTTGGTTTTTTTTGTTAAAAACTGGAGATAAACTCAGCAAAGGGTTGGGGGGATGATGCCCATGGGAAAATTGCTGTCTGAGAAACAGTATAGCAATAGGGAAATAAATATTTTTCTAAAAGGTCACAAGATGGGAATGTAAATTTTCACCTGTGCCTAACTAGAAAAAAAAAAAAAAAACCAAAACCCAAAAAACCCCTCAAACAAACCCATAGGACATATATAAGTTGTTTTGATAACTTCTTTAGATCCTTCTACCATGAAGACAGGGTTGATGGTATAGACTTTTAACTCTTTTGCCTAGGTACATATTTTTATGCACTGAGTCATCTAGAATAAAATAGAGCCACACAAATCAAGACTATCATTCCCTGGCATTCTTTGAGAATAATGTGAGAACATCAACAAGAGTTCTGAGAAAATAAAGGAGCAATCTCTTTCTGAGCTATTAAAAAACCCAAACAAAAGTGACTAGAAATGTCAAAAGTTGACAGCTTTGCCAAAAGGGACCCTAAATTTTCTGAACTGATGTCAGTTGGTGTTTCTGCATTTCTAAAAGAACAAATATTAAAACCTCTGAAGTTACATCCTAATTCCACAACACTGCTTTGATGATCAATGTTTAATGTCAAAAGCTACAGAGAAAAGCTGAGAAACTTCCTGCAGAACATATGATGCCAAGCAACAACATAAATGGCACATTAAAACTACAACAAAAGCGTTTACTGTTCCTTATGGAGAAAACAATGGAAATGCAACATAGACAGAAAACTGAGCAAACTGATTCTACAATATTTGATTCAGTAGCAATGCTTCATCCTTTTTTTTATTAATTCCATACTTACTGGGGGCCTAAGGAAGAAAAAAAGTCCTTCTCTTCAGAAGGAAAATAATGTTGGTAGAGTAGGGTCACTTTTTGCTTTCATCCATTTCAAGCCAGAGGAGCTGTTTCCTCTTACCTTCTTTCCACTGTCAGGAAACGATTAGTAGCCTGCCAATTATTTTCCTGGTCACAACTTCAGAAAATCTTTGGGACTCCCAATAAGACACTGAATGTAACTTAAGAGGTGGAATAATGAAGGAAAAATGTAAATATAAGTCAGTTTTATATTTAGGGCATATTTGAGACAGAAATCGTAACCTGGAATTGTAGCAAATGAGTATTGGTTAAAAACCAATAGGCTGGAAAAAATCCACAAAACCCTGCTCCCATTGAATCATCAATGACAATAAAAACATATTGGTTTAAAAAAAATTAAAAAATAAACCAGACTGGTTCTAAATGCATGCAAAGGCAATAAAAAGGAATAAAAATGCAAATTTTAAATACAAGAAAAAATAAAAGATGGCACCTCTGATCAATGACAATCCCTAAATGCCAAGACAGCCACAGGAGAGTCAATTAACTTGGAGCAGTGACACGCTGGCAGTAAGGTCCTTAACATGGAATGGACTCCAACATACAGTATACCTCATGCACTAAAACAATGGAGAAAAACATAACTGCTGTAGGTACCCTTTTTAAAGCAAAATGCCCTATCTTTCCATCTCTTCAGGGACCTAAAAGTAGGAGTCTGATTAATTAGTTTTTCTTTATTTTTGCCACTTTGCCCTCCTTTAAGTGTCTACAGGCTGACATTGTTTAGCAGTAACATATTCCTGGACTCTTACCTATATTTAATATCATAGATAGTTCAAATAAAACAGAAATATATTGATTTGTATTGCTATATTTCCCATTTCAGTTCAAAAAAATACAAGATTTGTTCCTGCGAATTGTACTATATTTGCCAAACATGCAGAGGGAATTTCTACATTTCTTCACACAACTATCACTTGCTAGAAGCAGTGATTTCCTTTAACCCATGTATCTTAACCCTGACCCAGGGAGAAGATTTCTCACTTGACATCTATACCCAGTTTAATTTTAATAGTTTAACCTGTGAAGTCATTAAAATGCCACTCAGAATGGTGCTAGTGAGAACAGGGTCACAAGTGCCATAAATAAATTCAGTGCCTGCATGCCCTCAGTGTGGTGCACACACACCCACTCCTTGTGTCTTGCTGTTCCACATTTCCTAGAGCTTCCATGGGCTCTCTCCCACCTACAATTCTGGAAATTACCTGGTGCTTCGGGCACCACTGCAGCTGCCTCCCTGCTTTGCCTAGTAAGAAGAGCACAGGGTAGGGAGCAACACTGAGCTGCCTTTTCTCTTAGGAATATTTTCTTCCGAGGTCAACTAAACAGTTCCTCCTAGACTGGTCTGTTTCACTCTTAAAATCATTCCTTTGTGAACTGGAAAGCATCTGGGATCAATACTTTCCAGTCTGACTCTTAGCAAGAAACTCCTGTACTAGCAGAGATTCACAGGGCTCCTGATCCATGTTTGGATCCCTACCTGTGGGAGAAAAAAATCACATGTTGCCTAAAAACATCCAAATGCCACTTTTTATGAATTTCCCTGTGAGTTGTTGCATGTTTCAAGGGGAGGACGTGGGGAAATATGGTTCCCATTGCTGTTCAGGGAGATTCTTGCCATTTATTTTCTTTTCTTTCCATAGTCTTCTAGTCTTTCTTTTCTTGCTATAGTCCTTCATATATGTTGTGTACTTTTCTTGAAGTACGTATTTGTGAATCTTTTAAAGCCTATATTTAAGCCCCCTTTCTTTTCCAGGCCTTTATCTGGTTATTTTAGATGAAGCAGCTACTCTTCAGAATCTGTCAAATAATTTTTTTTTCAATATATAGACACCACTTATCTGGCTGCTACTGTTACACCTGAATTTATACTCAAAACCACTGCAAAATATATTCCCAAATCTAAGAAAACAGAGTGCAGCTTTTTCCAGTTTAAAACAACAACAAATCAGTTAACATCTAAAGAAAATACTAAATACCCAGTTCCTGAAGCATAATCAAACTTAACAAACCAGTAGTATTCAATGGAACAGCTGATCTACATGGTCACATTGGAAAGCGTCTCTGTATCCCCAGCTGAGCTCCAAGCCTGCATGACTCTGTCAGGTCCTCAGGCAAGGTTCAGGCAATATTCACACATTAAGGGATGCTATTCCAGCACAGAAACAAATACTAGTCACAGTCTGTGGGATTATCCTCAAATCACACAATTTTGCCTTCAATCCAATATATATAAAGAAATATATTTTTAAAGAAGTCTTAATGTGCACATAAATGAACATAGCAAGTGAATACAACAGAAATAGACCCTTGAGAACTTTTCTTTATGAAAACTGGCATGAGAACCGTTCTGAACTGCTGCCGTGTGCTGTTCAGTTCATGTCCCTTTCTTTTGCCAGAGGGAAGGTGAGAAAAGCAGGGGAGATCATGTTCACCAAGCTCTGCCTTTCAATAGGAAAATCATGATGACTGATAATATGAGCTAATCACAGAACTGAAGCAATTAATTCACATTTCAGGGCCTAACACAAACATATGTTCAGGATAAGATTGAATATATTGAATACAGCGGTATTAAAAATTAGTCAATTATTTATAGTTTCAGAGAAAAGGGGTTTAGGTCTACTATTATGCATATTAAATATCTGATGAAAGAAAACTGAGGGGGTGGTTTTCCCAGTTGTACATAAAAGGCTAAATATTCAAAGTGTCTCTTCTCCTCTGTAAATGCCTGCTTGATCAGACTGTGTCAGCTTCTCATTTGTAGTAAATGACCCAAAAGCATGGCCTGAGCATAACTCTGAAGACTTAAACTGCACTGAATATAATTTTTTTCCAGACAAACATTTTATTGTGTACTTAAATTTAGCAGAAGCTGGAGAGTTAAGTGAATGTAAATACTCTGCTTTTTACAAAATTAATAGATACAAGAAAGGAAATTAATTTTTAAAAAATATACCTTATACTTTTACCTCTAAACTGGAAAACTCCTTTTAGCAGAAAACTAGGCTTGAAAAGACTGCTGCAACAATTACCAATAGTCTCCCAAAAATGAATCAGACTGTAGGACATGAGGTGTAATTTTGGTTCCTAAATACTCAGATATTACCATCAAATACATTAATGATAGTTATTGCCAACATCTTCAATGAAAATGTAAAGAAAACCGAATATAAATATTAAAAGTATATTTTCTCTAAGAGGAACAAAGTCTGTATAAGAGTAACACAAAAAGGCTGTATGTGGTGGCCATCCATAAACAGTCATCTCTCCCGTTAGCAGACACTGAAAAGAAATCAGCCTTGTCAGTGCCTGAAAGACCAAGGAAGGGCTGCCAAGGGCCATGTGTAATCTGCAATAACTTAGGCCTGCTTATGTGTGTGTGCAGTAACTCACAGATGAGGCTGGAATGCAAACCCACTGATTTGGCATTTTGGGACATACATGGAGTAAATATCACTGACCATTGAAAAACTACATGAAAATATTGGGAGATTGGGACACTTAACCTCTTTCTTTAGGCTTGCATCAGCTGCGTACAAAACCCAAATTCATCCATGGGGTTTTACTTCCAGACCACGTGTGTGTGGTCAAAGGGAAGAGAGGGAGGCTCCTACATCCATATCCATTTTATCCCCTCTGCCCTGACTTTGAAGCAAATCATGTGACATTTAGGTATTGAGGATGTGAACTTCACAGCTCACCTTAGAGGAACGTTAATTTCCAAGCTTGTTTGTGACCAATATATTCTGACATTGTCGGTGTCAAACCAAAGAGCCAAATTTATGATTTGTGTAATTGAAATTTAATTACAGAGGGGCAGTTTTGTGCTGTTCTGTGCAACCCTGAAGAGAAGTGCAAAATAAAATACCACAGAACCAGGAGCATCCTGTGACAACTTAATGGAACACAGGCAACCGAAACTTGTGTGATATATTTTAAATTGCTGCTTCTAGTAGAGCATTACAGAACATCAATTACTAAGTAGTTTAGCTCATTGGCATAAACCAAAATTACTTTTGAGAGTGTATTTACTAGGGCCAAGTCTCTTTTGTAAACTGAATTTGCGTAAACAAGTGATGGAAAGAAATGCAAAGTTTCTCCATCTCCATACCAGCCATTTCTGTATTTGGCCATAGAAAACCTACCATTGCAAAAAAATCCAAAACCAAAACAACAACCCCTCCCTCCCCACCCCCCAAAACCAAACCAAAAAACAAAACCAAATAATAATAAAATCACAGCCCCTCCCCCCTCCAAAAACAAACAAACAAACAAACAAACCAACCCAACCCCATAGTTGTAACCAAAGAAACTAAATAGAGGAAAGATCAGATCTTAATTTTTTTTTTTTAATAAAGTAAATATATTGTGGCATATTAGGTCTCCCAAACACAGGGAAATTGTTTGAAATAGACTCATGAATACATTCTCTTAATGTAATGCAATGTAATGTAAATTTAATCCAAGTGCATCTCTACACTGTTAAATTTCCCAAATTCACCACCCCTTCAGAAATATTCTAGAATCACACAAGTAAAAACTAACTCAACATATAATTATTACTATCTTTAGCACTCTTTCCTCCTTAAAAAATACACTTAGAACCATGAGGTTTAATAAACATCTTTTAAAACAAACCACCCAACCAACAGGTATCAGGTTCATGCAGACAATGCCTTAGTGTTAAGCTCCCACAGACCTAAGGTAAGAGTGACATCCAGTGGAAATACAGTCTGTATCCTCTTGATGGCTGTAGCTCAGATTAAGCCTATCATACCCCATCTGTGTTGTGAATAGTCAGAAAGATATGTCTGTTTTGTATTCTACATGTCACTAGGAAGGCAAAGGTGTGCAAGAAAGAAAAGTAGTACTGGATTTCCAGAGAGATGGAAGTTGTGCCAGACCTTGATTCATTTGGTCAAAAAGACAAAATTCTTAATCAATTGTTCACCAAAACAAATTCTCTGCCTTAGAGTTCACTGCTAAACCAGGGAGATTTTGCACAAAAAACCCCCATGCTTCTGACGCTACATTTACTCAGGTATTTATTGTCATTGATAATTAAGCTATCTTTGGTAATACTCTATCGACTTCCTAATGGCAATTAATATTATAAAGTAAGAGAGAAATTGATGGAAGCTGCTATGTTTTGATCAAACTGAGCTGAACTGGGAACAAGCTGAGTAAAGGCTGACGCTCAGATCCAGGGGGTTTTTTGGGGTTTTTTGGGGTTTTTTTTTTTGTTTTTTTTCTCCAACAGGATGAAGAAAAGTCCTTTGTATATGAACAAGCCTGTTCCCCCAGCTTGTCTCTTTGGATATACACCCCTCTAGATTGAAGGAGAAACCCAAGGAGTTACATTTCACGGAGTCACAGATACTTCTCTCTGCAGGGGGATGCAAATATTTAAGCAAAGGGAGATGTGCTCCATGTCACCAGCAACCTTTTCCCTACTTTCTTTCACACACAGGAAGGTAGATCAGCCATCCATGATGCTGAACAAATCACACTGGCCACAGTTCCAACACACTGGCCCTCACTCCGTTATTCTCTGACCAGACTGGGAAGAAAGCTGGTCTGGCTCCATTTCACTGTGGAAAACGTTTTCTCTGTTTCCTTTATTACCTGATGTTATATTCAACACATCTTGAGAGAAAGGACTGGGGCAAAATAGGGCTTTTGCTTCCTGCCACATGCCTGCAGCTGATGGCTCTTATCATACCAGGTATCACTTGTGCAAACTCATGTTTAAGTCAATGTCTCACAGAAATCTGGTGGATGGTGGAGAGTCTCCCTGGTCCTGTCAATAAAGGCACTCAGTTGTTAACAGACACTGACAGGCAAATTACCACATGGTGATTGCATGAATTTCTGTGCTCCTCAAAGAATGTTCACTTCTGATCCCAGTTGCAAAGTAAATCCATACTAACTATAACTAAACATGGTTTAGTACCTAGGCAATTTGAAATCCACTATCTGGAGCTCTTATTCAGCTGCCCACTACCTCTGTCCTGCATACAATACTGTCTGTGCAAGAAAAAGTGGTAGTATTCAACTCCAAGGTTTCACAGCAACTATTTGCAGGGTATGGCAGAAATATCCTTCCTTTGGGGTATTCGCCTTTAAAATATTCCAAAGCATATCTTCAAGTATTTTTCCCAATATATTACCTGGCTTCCAAATCAAATAAGCATTAATAAAGAAAAGATAACACTTATATTTCTAGCATTCTACAGTAGATTGCATTTATAAAAAGATACCAAAGTAATAAGTATTGAGTATTTTTCTAAATTCCTAGACAATCCAAGCACAAACACCTCAGTTTAAGGAAGGTACCTTTCCAGTGCTTAGCTTTCTGTTCACAGAGTTTAGTTTGGGCTTAGTCTACTGGCAATCTCACTGTTCAATCAAAATCTCTTTTGTGGGATTTGGCCCCTGGGTGCTGGCTGCCCTCGGATAATCCCCAGCCAGGGGAGACCCTTTTATCTCAGTTCCACACCAGGAAGAAGACTCCAGACACTCGTTATGCTCTTCGTCTTCAAATTTATTAACACATTATCAGAATTACATATACAATATACGTTATCAGGAAACCTGGCATCGTCCTAACCAGACTCAGTGCTCAGGGAAACCCACCATCAAAATGGCCATCAAACATGCACTTTCAAGGTTTTTTATAATCACTCTGTCCAATCAACACTAGAAACTTATCTTATCTTTCTTTCTTTACCAATTACCATTTCTCACCCATCTACATAACTAAAAACTGCAGCAAATGATAGCAAATCACCTTTGTGCTACCAACAGTGCAGGACAAGGAGCACATGAAGAAGGAGGACTATGAGACAACACCCTGTTCCCTCCATCTTGACTCCATGCTAATTCCCTAAAACCTAAGTTTCTTACCCTATGACACACTACACTAATTTGTTATCTACTCTTTTACAGATTTTGGTTTATCCAAAGATTTCTGGAAGCTCTTCTCCATGGATGAGGGTCAAAGTTAGTGTTTTCCTGGGGCCAGGATCCTCCAGAGCAGTCAGAGGGATACTCTCTTTGCCCTGGGTTCCTACACTCTTTTTCTAACAATAATCATGTATAGTTCCAGGTATCATAGCACGACTGTGTGTGTGAGTGATGTTCGTTATTCAGAGTAAATCACCCACACAATACTCTTTCCATCAGTAAATAGTAACATTATTTTAATTCAAAGTGTACTTAAGAGTAGTAGGAATAAAGCAGATGATCATTGTCACTATCCAAGAACAGAATTTCACTCCACAAAATTAGGTTCTACAGCCAAAGAGGACTAGCCTCTCAAAGACAACAGATGAGGTGCTCATCTGCAGACACAGAATCTCCTGTCTAATCGGGATGTACATTTTGTGTAATATTAGGAATCACTAAATGGGCAACCAGCTGTGGGAGTACATGTCATAACCAAGCAATATTGCAAAACACAGGAAATAGAGTAAGAACAGAGCACTGAAATATTTATTTGCCTATAGCAAGTAGAAAGCATGTAGATCTTCTAATTATTGCATTGTAGATGGATTTGTGGTTAAACCACAAATATGATTGGAAGTGTGAAATATCAGAAAAGTCTTTCAGAGAGAAACAGTGGCTATAATAATTAAGGATTATTATAAGTCTCAGAATATTTTGATGGGAAAGATGAAAGACAACCTAGATAAAAATAAAAAGGCATGCCCTGATACACTGGGTGCACTGTATTTATAAGTTGGTTTTTTCTCAGTAGAGGGAAAAAAAGCAATTCTTGATTACTGAATTCTTTGAAAGCAAATTGCCACTTTTTTCTCCATCCATTTATACCTCAGTCCTGCAGCTGCATGAAGAGGCATTTACTCTCTTTGTACTACACTTTCATTTTGGTGGGAGACTTCAGTGGAAAATATATCAACCTTAATATCTAGAACAGCTCAAGAAATATTCTAAGGTTAGAAGTATAATCTGCTTTGTGATAGAATTTGTCAAAAGCCTGCTGTTGTCTCACTATAACTGAAAGCAGCCTGGAAAGTGAAAAAAACAGGCCTACATCTAAAACCAGAAATAGTTACAGAAAAGCAAAAAGGGATCATGGACCTAGTACTGAACATTGAGCACATGTTAAGGTGCAGCCCTGGTCTTTTTGTGTGCCTACCTAAGTAGCTACAACATGGCACTGTTGTAAAAAGCTTAAGAATCATAATAACATATTGAAAACAAAAGGCAGCTCTTTCATTGCTTTAAAGTAGCATAAAACATTTAAATCAATAAAGAGCTGTGAAGGCTGCATCAGTTGAAATGCAAATGTGACATATTTAAACTGGCTGTTTAGTGTCACCATAACTACCCTGGGAAAAATCTCACAAACCGGGTGCTGATGTCACTCGAAGAGCTACCGAGTCACATCAGATTAAACAATGACTCAAACAATGAGCCCAGGACTGAAGCAACAGCCATCCTAAGAAGTCAGCTGAGAATCAAACTGAAGAACAGAGCAACAAGAAATTGGGAATTACTTGCATCACAGGCAGAATAGAACAAGGACTGGAGTCTCCTGACTAAACGGAACAAGCAGGAATCAAAAAGGCTAAGGGATGTTTCTAGTCCTCAAATATCTCTGATGAATTAAAAAGCTTCCTCAGGTCCAAAGTCTGCAACGGGCAAAGGAGGAAAGATCACTGTGGCTCCACCAAACCTCATCAGCCTGGGCTGAGCTTTTATATACCCAGTTTGCCAGTGAAAGCTGACAGAGAACTGAACTAGTAACTGTATGAGACAGAGGGCTGTAAGTTTTGAAAGGGGTTTTGAACCAGATTTAAAGACTTTGATTTGAAAAGATGACAGAAATTTATATTTGCTTAGCAAAGTGCATCACCTAGGGACAAACCAAAAGAAGGAACTGTAACAGAATTCAGCCCCTAATTGGGGCAATAGAGTTACATGGACTTCATGAATCAGAAGGCGAAATATGATGATTTATTAAGATCTATATGCAGGAGCAGCAAGCATCCATGCAGGCAAGCAAGCCAGACAGCAATGTCTGTCTGTCTGTCCAAACATCAGAGTGTATTGATAGGGCAGAGTCCTGTACTAGCATCAGATTGGCTGACCTGTGTAAACATCAGTGGATGTTATGAAGAATCCTCCTGGTGTTCTCAAAACAATCTCAGGGCCATGTTTGCCCATCTGTAGGCAACAAGGAACTGTATATTGAATGAGACAACTTCTGAGTTGCAGTTGTCTTTGAGTTTACTGCAAAGTTGGTGAAAAGAAGAAATGAGGCTCCCTGAAGCCATTTCCATGAAGTTGAGAGCACACGCAGACAATATAAAAAGGAAAAATGGGTACAAAGATTCATTGCCCACAGAGAAAAAACAGTCACAAAATACGATGTTACTGTCAAGACAAGTTTATATTATTGCTAAAAGAAATTCTGGGAAGTACAGCCTGTGTATCCTTACTCATACTTCTGAAGCTTTGAGGGTTAAGCAATCACTGATATCAGAGCTCCAGGTTTTCACAGAACCTCATGTAGACACAAATCTGAACAGGGATCCTATAACTACTCACCACAAAATCAAGAAGAAAAATAACTTTTTAAATATCCATCCTTTCTCCCAAGTATTTTCTATGTATCAAGGAATGTGGCTGGAAACACTGTGACTGGCATTCTGCAGAAATTCATTTTGTTGTACTTGTCAAGACAGCTTCAGAGGGAATGCAAGTCAGATTTTCTTTTTCACAGCAAGAATTCCAATGGAACTATAATTAAATAGACAAGAAGCAAGACACATCTGCCACTGGCACCAGGAAAAACTCAAAAGCCATCACAAAAATAACCACAAATTGAAAAGAGGACACAAGTCTTCTAACAATGGAAGTGTCATTAAATAGACTGGGAAATATGTTCAATTTGCTGTAAATTATAGCCCTGATAGAACACTGTGCATTAAGTAACAACACTGAGTGGCTGCTATAAGAGGCATAAATTGTCCAGAAGTGCCCTGTCCTACAGCACTGCCAATCAAAGTCATTGATGATGACTCAGTGTCCCTGAGGCTCTCTGGAAAATACCATTACAGAAACAGTCACTGCTGATTGCTTGTGCTGAAAAGCACAGAAGCTAAGTCATCCAAAACAGCAATAACAGCCTTGACCTGCTGCATTAGCCTTACTATTAACAGTGCAGGTTAATGAATTCTATGAAGAGCATAAGGGTTTCACAAAATTTTGGGATTTCTTTTTGGTTTGTGTTTTTCTTGGGTTGTGTTTGTTTGTATTTTTGTTTGGTTTGTTTAGATTTTGTAAATTTTGGGGGTGGTTTAGTGGTGGTGATTGGCTTTTGTTTGTTCAGCTGCTTTTGTTGGTTTCTTTGGTTTTGTTTTTTTTTTTTTTTGCTTTTGCTTTTATAAATATATATATATATATACATATATCTTGCAGCAACATCTAAAAGCATCATTAGAACTTAGAGCTCCATTCGACTCTCAAAGCAAACCATCTAAATTGAAATAGTACCTGCAGAGTTGATTTAAAAGGGGGCTGGAAAGCAGCTCCTGTGAAAAATGTCATTAAAGCAGTTCCAAAAAAATAGTCATGATTATTCTTCAAAATATTTCATATCTTCATTTAAAAGTTGTGGATTTCATTTTTGGCCTAGACTTCTTCAGCAAAACGTTCAAAGCACGCAGAAAATAGTTGCTTTTAAAAATAAGTTCTATACTTATTCACTACTCAAAAATGCATAAATTCATTAAACACAAGATATAATTAGAGAATGGAATAAACACTATGAGGCAGACAAAAATTCAAACATAACTACTGAAGTTTGGTACTTAATCTGTTGAGGGATCTGTATTTTAATATTTGCCTTGTTGCAGCCTAGGTTTCCCCTAAACTTCTGGGCTCTCAAAGACCAGCTATTTCTAACCTAAAACTGAGTTCCTGTTAGAGCAAGCTAACTAACCATATATAATATTTTGTACAACAGGATAAAACACATGAGCAGAACAGAGACTGAACATCAAATCATGATCCAAAATTCTATTTGAACATGAAGATCATAGAGAAAGCATAATTGGTCTCACAATCTAAACATTAAATGTTTATATTTAGTCTAAATCTAAGTTCTCTTACAAGCTTTTGAGAAATCTACATGGCAAGGAATTGAAATACTTTGTATGGTATTTTACTACTGAAATGTCCTAATTTTTTTGAAAGAAGGTTTGTGGTGCAATCAAAAGTTTTGTGATTCAAATACTCAAAGTCCAAAAGCACCAAAGACTTAACAGTCTGCACAATTTTATCCTCTGACTGTATTAACATAGTGCTCTGCATAATAGAACAAAATCACATAATACTTAAGAATATTGATAGAGAGATTGAATTCCTTATATTCACTCTATTAATTCAGCCATTATCTGTGGTGATAAAATACAGCATGTTGTATCAGAAAGTGGCAAAAATGTATTCCATTAATTTGCCAGTGGGAATAATTCTCTTATCACAGGGAAAATTTAAACCACTTTCATTTATGCCAAATTGTGCCAGAGGCCAACTGCACAAAAACCTTGTATAAAAGTGCCAGCTCACCTTCCATATCTATTCCTTCCAAAGCTTCCTTCATGGCCTTGAATGCACCAAGAGCTCTTAAATGCCCAAGCAGCCCGACCTGGGAACTGCAGCCCCAGCGCCCCGGGACCTGCATGTGGGGCTGCAGTGGGGACAGCAAGGACACTGTCCTGCCTGGGCTCTGTCCACTCTTGGCTCCTGGACCATCCTCCCTGATAGGACAGCCCACACCTCTCTGCTGCCAGGTTCTCCAAAACATAACTTATCTCATCAGGAAGGGGAAAGGCGGGGAAGTACTACCCATCTATCAGGTCTCAGTGGCCAAGCTGTCAGTTAAAAGCTATTAACAGGATTCCATCTTTCACACCTACAGCAATTTCCTTTCTCTACAATTAAAAATCTGTCTGCCTTTTCACTCCAGTTAACTCGCCCCCACTTTAAAACACTAAAGACAACATTGGAAATAAAGACAGTTATTGGAAATAAATGGACTAAAAGCAGAGGGTGCAGTCAGGGGGTAAGGCCTGCCAGAGGCCAGCCAGCCATTGCTGTGTGCACTCCAGCAGTGAGGAGGCATCATCTAAAGAGCCTTTGATCACACCCACCATGGCAGCACCACAGCACAAATTAAATAAGAATAAAACATCTGGGAAAGTAGTTGGTGCTTCATGACAAATGATGGCTAAAAGCCCAGATTATTAGTTGAATTTGGCCCAAGTGTCAGGTAGAATGTTCTTTATTTCACAACAAGGACTTCCAGCATTTTCTTCATACTGAAACTCTTAGGAATGCTATGCTGTGAACATTCCAGTGAAAATGTTTCATTTTACAGACCCATTCATATGTCACTCTAGAGAATAGAGTGGCTAAGTAGGCAGAATTGAAGTGTTTTAATAAAGAAAATCAGAGGACAAATGAGAAAAAAAAAAAAACAGTAAAGGATTAAACTCATCCTATATAAAGGAAGATGAGATACGGGTATATAGCAGTCTAATTTCTATCTCCTTTCTTTACCTCATTCAATACCTAAACAACTTTGTAACATTTGTTTAACAGCATCTCGTTGTTATGCAAATTACCACCAAACTGTGTTCCTGAATTAAAACATTGGGTTCGGGGTTTTTTTTAAGTTATCCCCAAGCATATTCAGTATGCTGTAAAATGATACACAGAATGAGTCTCCAGTGACCCCAAAATGCCTGTTCCTCTGGAATTGTACTCTCCCAGTCATTTTGCTACCATGGTAATTCAGAAGGTTTATATAATTAAAATATTAATTGATTTTCTGCTAGTTATTTGACTTTTTTTAAAAAATCAATCAAGCTAATAAAAACAGAAAGCAGCTAGTTTGGCATTCGTTTACTGTACAGCCATTGCAGAACACATACTGCTCTCCAGGACAGTGATGATGGGATGTTAAGGGACCTTCCAGATTATTTAATCCCAACCCCTCTGCCATAAGCAGGGACACCTCCCTGATGAGGATGAGAAACAGGGTACTTAAGATACTATCTTTCATTCCAGCACAGAATGCTGGAATTTGGCAATTCGTGTTTGAATAAAGACTTTATCTTTCAATTCATCTTCATTTTCCCCCCCCCCCCACACATAACACCG
>VWZN01016288.1:73715-103568 GCA_013396955.1 Regulus satrapa | reverse complement strand
AAGTAACATATCTTGAGTCAGATATCCACCATGATGTCTCACCGATGTCTCACACTCTAAATCCATTGGCCAAGTTCCCTAATAAATCAGTGGATTGGGTCTGACCAAGGTAAAATACCTTTTACGTGCTAGTCTTTCCTTCATTGTAAAGCCTCTTGCCACAACAGAAAAACATCATTAAACCAAAAGGAAATAATTCCCCCAAGACTGGGAAATTGAGGACACCAAATAGAGTTTTCATGAGTTAGTACACTGGCACAACAGAACCCTGATGTTCTACGGTATAGAGCAGATGTTTCTGGGAAACTATGGTGAGGCACATGGGAAATAGGAAGGTGGTTGGTGACAATCAACATGGCCACACCAAGGGCAAGAAAGCTAAAAAAAAGAGATTTCTCATACCTTTAGGTAGCTAACAGGAAAATAAAGCAATTTTAAGAGTCACCTTAAATAGGTTCTTTACAATAAAGTCAGGAGAACTCCTCCAAGTAGCAGTATGTGCTATAACACTGCTGTGTGATACTTCTCGGATGTCAAAGATAATTTTACCCTCAAAAGTTCACTGGACAATTGTGTGTACAGATTTTTTTTTTCCTTTAAATAATTAGAAGGCTGTAAAACAATATTGCCTTTGCCTGGCTGGCAAGTTCATGATCTCTGCTCACACATCAAGACAGATTAGAGAACTGAAACTAGCAGAGGACTTGAAATACCCTTCACCATCATTAAGGGTTTTGTTTCCAACTAAGTATAGAAATTCAAGTTTTGAGGAGTTTGGCAAAGAGTGATACATTTGTCATTTGAGGACACCATAATCCCCTTGTGAGCGATGTGTGACACACAGCAACATGGCACATCTAAATCATAAACCAACAGCTCTTCACTGAACTAGTTCACAATTATTGGCACCTTGGCAAGCTGCAATCATTTCATATTTCTAGGAGAAAAGGAAGCAGAAAATTGGTGTGGTAGAAATAGAGAAAATGTCCATGTGCATTATCTGCTTCCAAGAAGGAAAGCTGGTCATCAGCTGACCATTGGGAGTACAACCAAACTCTGCTTTTCGCCCTCGTCTCCTATGGGGCCCAGTAGGATTCCTCCCAGGCTACTGAAAGAGCTGGCTGATGTTATTGCAGCACCACTCTCCTTATTTTTGAAAAGTCTTGGCAGTCCAGAGGGTTCCAGCTGACTGAAAAGTGGCAAAAGCTCAAGACGGGTGAGAAGGAAGACCCTGGTAATTGCAGGCTTGTCAGTCTCATTTCAGTGCCTAGTAAAATCAGGGAGAAGGTTATTCTGTTAATCTTGTGATCTTACTCATCAGATTCCAGTACCTCATTGTTGGGATGCATCCCATGTTTGATCAGGAGAACATGCTCAATAAAAAGATACAAAGCAATCTGCTCCTGATTCAAGGTTTCTTCCTCACTGTCAAAGTTCACAGCTGTGCACAGTCAGAAATTATCGTACTCTAATGCCATTAATCTCAAATTTTCCCAAGTGTAGACAATTTCAGTTTATAAAATATAACCTTTGAGTAAGTTTTCCCCCCCATGACATTAACAAAGAAAGAAAGAAACAAACAAAAAAAGAAAAATAAAAAGAAAAATGTTTTCTACAATCATAATACAAGGAAAGCATATTTTAAAACAAACAAACTTCCCATGGAATACAGCTGGTGAGCAGAGGAGGACACAGCTAGCCTAAAACCTAGGTCCTAACTTACATATAACTGTTTTTTCATTATAACTGATATATCCTCATATTCATAGGCTTCAGCTGGGCTGATTATAATGCTGAAACATTCAGACTGCATTTTTTATTTGCAAGTATAAAGGCAAGATACAATTTAAGAAAAATAAGTTACTATTGTTCATAGAAGAGCCTAGCAATCACCTATGAAATATAAAGCTCAACCTTGATTTCTCCTCCGAATGAGGGAGCTCAATTCCATGTCTTCCATTTTCCCCAAGAATATATTCAGAAGCAAGCTGGAAACTATCCTACAACATTCAGCAGAAGCTGCATTATTGCCAGGAAACTATTTCCAGGCTCCTTGGGCCCAGTAGAAGGATCACATATGACAGAGCAACACAGCACATCATTAGTGATTCTTACATTTGTTATTGATAACAGAAAATTTACTGGAAGCCAAACAAAAACTTGAGGTATTCTTAATCTCAAGCAGATGCTCTATTGAATGGAATATAGAAGGAGCACACATTTTCTTGATGACATAAATACAATTACATATGCCTTGGAACCTGCTTTCCAAATATTTACTCAAAAGAATAACAAATCCATTAGTTTCTAATGCTCAGTTTGTCAAAATTGAGAATATTTTAATCATACTGGGGAACTTTCAACTACGTGAACAAGTAAAAAAATGGACTCCACATCCCAACAGAAAGCACTTGCAAGCATTTTCAGACAATTTAGACAAGTAAATTTGACAAAAATGATGCTTTTAAGCACCTGATCTTGTGGGAGTATCAATAAAATTCAGGCTTTTACTCTAAAATACTGAAATGTAAAAACAGAAGACAGCCATGAAAAGACAAAAAGCCATGAAAATCCAAATGCTTCAATATGCTACATTCTTCCACCATAATCTTCTGACAGTGGGCTGGTGATTTTCAGGGATTAAAGTTCAAACAAGGCCTGGAATGTTTAGCAGAAGCAAAGACAGGATGCCAGGAAACATGCTACATTTCTGTCTTCTGTAGTCTTACTTTCAATACACAATGTTACAAAGAAATATGCATTTTTCTTGTTTTTACCCATTAAACATAATCCTCCACTGTAAACTTACCAGATAGAATGGTGGCACGGAACTGAGGTCCTCATGTAGATGCTGAAACACCTCATTGCTCCCTCCCTAATACAGCTCCTGTATGAAATCATTCCCCAGTATTTGTTTCCATCTGCTGAATAATGGTTTTTTTCTCTGCCTTAATGGTGGAAAATATTTTAAGGCTAACTTTTGGGAACATACAAATTAACCTCACATCTGACAACAGCACTACACGGAGTGGAGACTGACCTGCTTTTTCTACCCCTCGCAATTGGCAGCTCCAACAAATTATAACCTTGTTTTTGAAACACCTAGCAGAGAATGTTATGCCTTGCAAAAATAGCAGCATTTGATGAGAGACCGTGAACAGACCTCCTAGAGAGGCAATGTGACAGGAAGTTAATTTGAAAACTTCCCCAATTAAGTGTTCTTACCTCAGGTAATTAGATAACTGCATGAGTAGTAAACATGTCAAAGAGAGTAATCAACAATTGGAGTAACAAGGAGACAAATGCTGTCATTGTTAAATGGAAAGTTAATTTAAATTCAGCTACTCTATCAGCAAAACATGTTTTAAAATGGTGTGTTGATACTATTAAATGAAAGCCAATATTTGGCATTAAACATGCTTGATCTGATAACACTGCACAATAACATTATTAATAAATAACTGAATAAACCTGAGTCAAGCTCAGTCTGGTGCCTCTGAGAAACTAGAGCCTCATTACCAATATCATTATCTAAAACTAATTAGTAGTTGGTGATTGTAGCCTGCTGGCACTAGGAAGCTGATTAACATTCCTAAGAAACAAACAGGGCTTGATTGGGGGAGGAGAGGGATATTTCCCTTTTGCTTTAGACTCGAAGAGCAGAAAGGGAATGAAATATTTAATATCTGTACACATTGCAGCTCAGTTTGGTGTTTTTTGTTTTGTTTTGTTTTGTTTTTTTCCATTAACCAATATAATGGGCTGGCATTTGATGTGCCTGAGGCATTTGCTTTGCTTGACATATGTTGAGTTTGGAATTTTTTGCCTGGTTGGATGACAGAAATAGAAATCTTAAAGTGCAATTAAATATTTTATTACCATTGTTTAATTAAATAAATACTGGATTAACTTGTCAAAGCAGATTTCACTGGCATGTTAGAACAGCATTTTCATTTTTCTTTATGAATGTAATCTATGCTGAAATACTGTGATGATTAGTATAATTACTTAAAATAGTATTAGATGCATTTAGGGGAGAGGGATGGACTGATTCTGAGTATTCCACAGAAAACAGTTCATTTTATTTCCCTAATAATTTGCTATGTAATCCTTTTCCTCCTTTTTTTGAGTGAAGAATGAGACCGTTTAAAAATCCTAAACTGAAGTTTAGGTTAAATTCCACCCCAGAAGAAAGCACTGTAGTGTGTCATAAGTCCAAGTGTCTAAATTAATGGACACAGTAAGAGCCAGATCAGCAAGTGAACTTCCAACAACTGAGGTATCTGTATAGGAAAATTTTCTTTCTGCTACTATCCAGCCACCTTGTAAACCTGTGTTGATATAAATAGTTCATACTCAATGTAAACCCCTTAAAACAGCTCATATGAGCAAGGGGTGAAGTTTCACTTGTATCTGTGC
Source organism: Regulus satrapa (assembly GCA_013396955.1). Taxonomy (NCBI): domain Eukaryota; kingdom Metazoa; phylum Chordata; class Aves; order Passeriformes; family Regulidae; genus Regulus; species Regulus satrapa. The sequence goes on along the minus strand of VWZN01016288.1, from coordinate 99,149 downwards.
TGGTCTCTATATGGTGAGATATACATACCTGTACATATATATGAATATGCACAGACACAGATAAAGTATGGAGAGAAGACAGTCCTGGTGAGTCTGCTGAAAACAAAGCAGGGTTATTTTTCTATCCTTGTTGTGGTTAATATTCTGAAGCACTACGCTGAGAGCTAAGACAAATCAGTGCACTACTGACCTCCAGTAAACCAGGTGCTCAGCATCATGCCCAAAATCCTCAAGGCTGCTACTTTAGTTTCAATATCTTCCTTTGGGTGGGAGATTATCCCCTCTAACGTAATGAACTGGCAAAAACCGAACATTTGTGCAGCCCTAAGTACACAAAAATACACTACCTTAGCATTATAAAGCACACTAATTTTTGATGGAAAGAGAAATTTTTTAAAGCAACAAGTAATACAACACAAAAGAAAAGCAGGATGCTGTACCTAAAAGTCTTTATTTCTGTTATACCCTAAATACAAGTCCTAGACATTTTGTTTAAAGTAATTTATTCATAAGATGAATTACAATGCTCACATAATGTGTGCAACATTCAAAATGTGCCTTAGTGCAAAAAATACACAATTAACCCAAAATGCATTCTACAAAGTAGTGAGCGGTACTAGTAAGACTAAGCTGAACAAACTGAAAATGCTGAAGTTTCTTAAGCTTTCGATTTTAATGCAGGTGATCATGAGGTTGTATTAATAACACTCAGCCTCAGAAGAAATGTTCAATATTCATATATAGCAACTGAAACAAATTACAGACTAGGTATTTCTGATTAGGGTAATACTTTACTACACGATTGGTACCTTTTATATAAACGCATGTCTGAATGCTGAAGAATTGGACAGTTTGAGTGCCTGCATTCCATAATTCTAACGTGGTTTAGGAGGACATCATGTGGCAGAATAATATACGAACAGACACTGCAACTTTCCCACACAAAGACCCCTCCTTCTACAGCTGCTGCCCCTTGCAGCCAAAAATATTCAACACTGTCGAGAGACGTGTCGGTGAACGTATAAGCAGTGTCCAAAATTGGCTATTAGGATACAAGAAATTATTATTAAGATGATCTGCAATTGTGTTATAAAGGTGGGGTGAATGACTGGACTCAGAGGAGGTTTCCTCAGTTACCAAGCCCTAAGCAGCCATTTTAAAATTTTGGAAGCACACAACCCACTTACAGTATTAAATTTTCCCCTTCTGTGCTCTTGGATTAAACTGCCTTTGCCAGAGCCCTACCAAAAGCAGGAATTTGGGCAAATGTGACCTGAAAGCATCGATAAAGAACTCCAAGGAATATATGAAAGAATCCCATCCTACTTCATCAGTAAAATTTCTCATGAACAACTCCATAATTACTAGCACTTGAATCAAAAAAATTGAATTCTAGAGAGCTATTTCTGGAATTTGTGTTGCATTTATCTTAAAATCCCTTGCCAGAGGCTGATAGTAAATTCTTACTATATCAGATGAAGGTGGAATCTACTTATATATTAATTTTAAAATTTAAAAGTAAAGTAGTCTGCTTTAGTTATAATACAAGTCATAAATTATGGAATAAATTCAGAATGTTATGGTATCAGTCCAGGAAAAAAAGAACTGAAAGGAAAAAGAATAATTTAATGTCATGGCTAATGGTGAACATAGAAATTCACCACTGAAGACAACAGAAGTTGTGAATGAGGAAAAAAAAATGGCAAGAAAAATTTTAAGGAGATTTTTGTCATTCCTGTTTCTGCCAGAAGACATAGGTTTGGGTCATGCTATTTCCTTTCATAAAAGACCTGAGATGAACTCAATTGGTCAGAGCATGGTGCTAATAACATCAAGGTTTGATCCTTGTGTGGGCCATCCACCTAAGGGCTGGACTCAATGATTCTTCTGGGTCCCTTCCAGCTCAGAATACTTTATGATCATATAAGCATTCTTAAAGTTTGTTTTTTTTTTTTTCTTTCAGTGATTTAGATAAACCAGCATAAAGACACTAACTACTTCTCAATGCATTTTAAACTTAAACCCTCCCTATGGATGAGAAGCATTCTATAATGCTGACTTTAAACACACAGCTAAGATGTCCTGAAATATTTCTACTTACAAAGCCTTGGTAATTTGTCTCAGTCTGATCATATCCAGATAATCCAGGCATTTCTTCCCTTACTACAGCATCATTCAGCAACCCTGGATCTTCCACCCTATTCCTACATTTTTCATGTAATATAACCTGACAAAATAAATTTGTGCATTCCCATAACTCAACTCAGTGAGCAATCTTAAACTTATTTGAGACAGACCTCCCCAGAAGAAACTGCAAGACCCAATCTGCAAGCTGGGTGACACTTCCAAGCACAGATCAATTAGCCATGGAGGCTGAGCAAAATAATTGTGTTTCTAATCAGTGGGGTCCCAGAACAGCATTCTGGCAGGAGCACCTGGAAAGAAACACCTACACACCATATTTTCATGTGTATATCTTGGGAAAAAAAGCTTACTTAGCAGCAGCGAGGAGAGCTGAGGCCTTTCAAGTTCATTAACAGCATTTTTTAAACAACATAAGATATCTCAGAGGTGAGGTACGTGACAAAGCAGTTTCCAGACTAAGTTTAGATGTTTTTAAAAGGAGTTTATAAGATATGATGAATGCTGCAGCAGAGAGGTGGATTCTTTGATCCAGTGAGTCACTTTCAGTCTCACACTCCTATTCTGCAAGCAGAGATTGGGAAAGTATAGAGAAAATAACAGTAGCAATTTACAGCAAGACCAGAGCTGTCCATTGCCTTGGTCAGCATCAAACTTAGGTACAAAAGAAAAGAAACCTGCTTTTCAGGTTATCCTGACAGAGAAAAAGGGAAAACTGCATGGTTAAAATCACATAAAACGGGACATACTATCACCAAGTCTGATGGTTGTTAGTTAAGTAAAACTCATTACTGAATCAAAAAATAAAATTGTCTTCATCTGCTTTCATCAAAGTGTTGTGAAGAAGTCAACAGTATGAAGTGATTCTTCTGTCATTCTTGCTTACTTCCTGCTTTAACTGCTCTTACTTTTTCCTAGGAAAATACATCAATGGGTAGAATACTTTTAAAAAAGGAAAAAAAAGAAACCAGTATCAATGAAAGTACATTGGTGTTGCAAAGGAGACTTCCATTTAACCAACAGATCCCTCCACTTCTATGGAAGGGAAACAACAGAAGGATTACAGAGGCTGTGCCACTAGAGCATTATTTTATCTCAGTGAAAGGGGAAAAGGAAAAAGAAGAGTATTTACAAGTGAACATACTGTTCTTAGAACCCTGGAGACATACTTCCCAAGGTCTATCTAACAAATACTCCTTGTGAGGGACAGAAATCTCTGTGTGCCAGTGAGGGACATTGTACAGTCAGAAGGATAAAATGCAAAAAGGAGGAATGCAAATTTCTTCAGTCTCAGTACTCAGACAACAAGGAAAAAGGTTCTTATCAGCCAGTATCCAAAATTACCCAAGGTCAGGTTTCTGGGAACCCAGCTGCAGAGGGCACGCACTTGAGTGTACAACCCTCTGCCATTCTCATATCTCCTGGTTCCCTCCAGGCTTCTGATTTACATCTCCCACCTGCTGGGTAAATCATACACTCCCCAGCAGTAAGATTTATCTCATGGATTGCTGTTTTCAGCATTGGGATTGTTGAATTTCCAAACGTCAGGTGGCTGCTGTGTTGCCTGGGACAGGATTGTGCAGTCTCACTTGGTAGGTGTTTCTAAAGGATTTTGCATCTCATCCTTTCAGCAATCGAGTGAAAAATTTATTGAGCATCTGGGATGACATGTATTACACTTACACATGTTTTACACTTAGTCAAAAAGATATTTATCCAATTGATGGAAACATGACAAACTAGTCTCTAAAGTAAGTATGTCTTCTGAAAATCTCTTGCCTGAGTCAATATCCATAGCTGGCAGGAGTCTGTTATGCTTTTAAAAGTGACATTGCACACAACTGAGAAAATGTCAGAGTCAATCTTCCCTTTTCTTTGTATAAAAAAAAAAATCTGTTGATAACCTAGGAAACATATGAATCTGAGTAATTGACAAAAATCTAATACATTAGAGGAGCTATTTATACACAGGATGAGTAAAAATTACCTTTTATGTACTGTAATAATTTAATCCAAACTTTGAAAAATCTTCAGTAGGGCCTGATCTACAATTAAAATATTTTCCCACCCTAGAAAGGTTGGCTAAAAGTACAACAACAACAACAAGCCAACCAAAAAAGCCACAAAACAAAACAAAACAAAACAAAACAAAACAAAACAAAAAACCCCCAAACAAACAAAAAACCTCAGCCCTGCTTATTGGTTTTATGCAGCAATTCGTTTCTTAAAGACATAAAAGTATTTGAGGAAAGGAAATTGCTTTTGAATTTATTTTATTGAGCTGTAGAGGCAAAAGAATTATCTGTTTAAGTTGATTTTATGTACATGGGAATTGTCAATTGCAGCACAGAAAACTTCAGTAGGAAACACATTGAACACTGGGCCTAATCTAAACAACACATTTAACACTGGTCATCTTTGATATTTACTTCCAGACCTGAACTTTGCAGACAGAGTATTTACCTAACTAGTAAGAGGTAGTACAGCTGTGTTTGTATTAGCAGGCACAAATATTACCTTGATTTCCTTTACTTCCATCACATATTGTGCCATCAGAGTTACGGAGAACTGAAAACATTTGGGCACATAGACATAATATACTCTTTCCTAGTAAAATACTAGTGACCCTAGCATTTTGATTGCATAACTTATCACAATCCACAGGAAAAAGATGTGACATTTCATCCTGAAGAGCCCTTTGTCAACAATTATTAGTTGAGGCAAAGTTCAGGAAAAATTGCTTTCTACTTCCTCACTGATAACATTTATGAATTTTATCAATAAGATTTTAAGAGTATCTTTAAAGCTTTTGTTCTGCTTCAAGGGACTTAACAGATTATCTGTACATAAAATATTAAGCAACTCAGAAAGAATAATCTGCATGAATTACCAGAAATTACTTGTCTTTACTCTTTGCACTTGTACTTGGTTTTTTTTTTGGTTTTTTTTTTTTTGTTTGTTTTTGGTTTTTTTTTTTTTTTTTTTGTTGTTGTTTTGAGGGAGTTTTAAATTTCTTTAAATATGTACTGCTACCTTCCAGAATAGAAATTAATGAGAATGGTCTTGTCAAGACTTCATGAGCATGACCGTGCTCTTGGAAATCAATTATTTCTGTAACACCTAATTTTTTGTAAAATAACTTTCACTCTTGTGCAAGACCTTCAACTTGACAGATGCCAAATATCAACTCTAAGGGAAAAAACTTAACTAAATAGTTAGATCACAACCCCATGAAACTCAAAATTTATATTCAAGAACTTAGAGTTCTTTTCCCAAGAAACTATCTCTGAGTCCTACAGGCCTTCTTGGTGAATAATTTTTGTAAAGTTGAGTACTTTTGGGGTCAGAGCTCAGTACATAATTTTCCACTTTTCTTGCTGCTTAAAAAAGAGGTGCTTTTAACCTGCATAGTGCACTTACTCATTGCCAATAAATTGGCACATCACAGAGAATTGTTATTCTTCTCCTCCATTTGTATCCAAAATTTGAAAAGTTACCTCTGATTTCCCATCAGATACAAAGAGGAGTTCTCACAGGAGCGTCACGTACTTCAGCAGAGCTAATTCACCATCTTTACAGGGCTGCTGATAGATGTTTCAGCCTTAAAAGTGTATTGACAGCCACCATTTTTCAAAAGACTTCAGAAAAAACACACTTTCAAGCTTCATTTCAATCAATAATAATGACCAAAGATTACACCAGCAAAAAATGCTATGTAGTTATTTTTTCTCCTAGGTCTCAAATCAGCTGGCATTAAAATTCCTGACCCTCAGTGCTGCTGGTAGCTTGTGAAAGGTTGGAAGAGAGAAATAGAGTTTTGATATTTTTCAGTGACTTTTTTTCTAACCATAATTCCTCAGCTGCTGAATACATATGAACATGCAGAAAGATCCAGAAAATCAGATTGAGAGTTGAAGAGAATACAAAAACCTGCAGGGAATTAATTAAATCTTACATATGCNAAAAAAAAAAAAAAAAAAAAAAAGGCCAAATCCTGAGGGACCAAGTAGCATTTACTATTCAGGCAATGGTTAGAATTATTCAGGCCCTAAATACGATTAAAAAGTAGATGTTCACAATAAGATCAAACCTCAAATGCTCAGGGGTCAGAGAGTTTTTGAATGTGGTATACTACACTATATTCTTTTTCCTAAATAAGATACTCAGGATGCTCAGAGACACCCAGCAGAATTTTAAAATATCTCAAAATCAAAGAAATTAAATCCACATGATCTTAAAATCAGCAGTATGAGGAAAGGACTTCCCAGCTCCAGGGCTTCTGCTGAGTTCTGAGAAACATATTGGTTCTCTTGGCCAACTTGCTCAACGTTATGGCTCCTAACCCCATACTAAGGCTGCTTCCAGCCTTTCATAATATGCAATCACAGTTTGCCAAAACCTGTTTTACACTGGACTCCGGCAAAACTCCCACTGACCACCACACATGCTGATGTAGTGCTGAAGGAAGTATCACATGTGGAACAACAATATAAAGTGGTTCAGAAAGGGAGAGAGAGAGTTTGGATTAAAAGAATGCTTATTTTATATGTATTTTCTTAAAAGACAGCTTTTCAGTTATGAATCGACTTCCTTAACAAAAGGCCAATAATATTCATGTTGTAAAGCTGCATAAAGGCTGCAGCTCTCATGCTAAGGCTTGTAAAAGCTTTGGTACAAATATTCTGCATGGCTCATTACCTCTGCTCACCTGACCACTTACCTATTTTAAGTAAAGTCTGTGTAAAAAGTGCCATGGCCTCTGGCTTTGTGTTCTTACCTTGGTGGTACGTACTGGTGTTACTGGTTTTCACTGAGAGCCATACCAAACACAAGTGCAATACAGCGTTGTACAGACAGTTGTTTAAACAGAGTTTGAATACTAAGATGTAGGGTTGGATTCCATCCTGCTTTGTAGTCCATTTTTAGACTACCTCATGAAAATGAATGCATTCATTGCTCAGAGCAAGTCCTGCTTCATCCAAATGAGGCAGCAGAATCAGCCTCCTCATCTCATCTTTCCTCACGGGCTTCCGTGCTACAACTCCTGTAAACAATCACAGTCTCAGAAGACAAGCCTTGGCAAGAAATCCATAATTCTACTACTTTCACAAGTGTTTGAATTATATAACCTTCTTCAGTTCCACCATTATTACAGGACTATCATATTTCTCTGTATTCACTGCCACATAATTTTACAGTACTGAATAAAGTACAGAATAAAGGCAGCAATAGTATTGTCTGCAACTAATGCTATGGAATTAAGGGGTGTACTGGATTTCATGCAAGGCCTTCAATATTTCAGTTTTCATTTTATGAAGAATAAAAATATTTGAAATCAGGGAAAGCTCTCCTAGTTGCAGCTTTAGAAAAAGATGAACAGTGAAAGCTTTGAAATAGTAAAACCACATATATGGAAGATACCTTTCTGTCCATGTACCCTCTATGTTAGTTAAGAAACAGAATGTCATCACTTACCAGGTGAGCCCTTTCTTATTAACCAGACAAATAGCTTCCCCTGTGAACACCTTCATATTCATGTTTCCCTCTCTCACCCTAGCACAGGGAATAAATACTGGAATATTTTTAAGCGTCAGTAAATATAGAGAGAATTTATTTTCAAAGGGCAGAAGGTACTAATTTCCTACAGCCTGCAGAATATGTTTACTTTTCAAACCATCCAATTAATGAAGGCATCTTTATGAGTTTGTAAGTTCACACCAGGAATATGCTTTTGAAGGGAATCATTCTCCTATTCATTCCCCCTCCCCTTACTTTGTTTTACCCAGCTCAAATCAGAGAGTACAGCCAGATATCCCCAAAATACACAAAGTTGAAAGATGCACTCTACAGACTCTGCAGAGCAGAGCTATTACTGGACTTTCAGTTCACAGGAGCAAACTGGAGCTAGTTCAAAGCACATTCTCTCCTTTCCACCCACTCACATGCAGTGTGGACATCAGGTTCTTGGCACCAAAGGCAAACTGGCTTGAACTGCACAGTACCCCTTGAAAATGTAGACATGGACAATATTAGCTCAAGGTAGTGGGCAGGCTGGAGCCAAATTTTGCACAGCAGGGTGTATTTCCTTTCTGCATGTCAGCTTTCCTCTTAATAAAACTTCCTTTAATTAAAAAACTTTAAAAATAGATAGTTTTGTTTGCCCGGGAGGAATGGAGCAAGTTAGATTCACCTATGTCAGGAAGTTCAGGATGGAAAGTCAAAGCTGTAGCAACTGCTGCACGTTATCTGCACAAAGAAGAATGTGCAGAATGTGTGGGCTCCATAGTTCCTTTTATCGTGTCTAGAGTCTGCTATCACGCTTATCCTGTGAATCCAACACATTTTCCCTGAAGGCTGAAAGTCTGTGTATTTATCTCAGTCTGTTTGTGGCAAGCAACTTCATCTCTCCACTGAAACACTTAAAAAAAAAATTGGAAATCACAGCTAAATTAGGGAGAGAGAACAAGGAATGTAATAGATTAATACAATGCATTTATTTAGTCTGGATATGAACTCACAACTGAGTTGTTGTTTTTGAAGCACTATTGTAGAAAGGTTGAAGAGGGTGGATGAACCAACTCTATTAGAAGACTGCATTTTTTTTTTAATATCCCCTATTTTTCTGTCCAAAAGATGAAAAATAAATGTATAGAATAGAATAGAATAGAATAGAATAGAATAGAATAGAATAGTTCAGTTGGAAGGGACCTACAATGATCATCTATTCCAATCGCCTGACCACAGAGATACAAGTTTCTATATTTAAGAGATTTAGTGATATATGTTAAGAAAATTCTCCTATGAGAAATCAACACCTCTAGCAAGTTTTTAATGAAAACAAGCTAATTTCACAAAATGTAGGATTTAAAAAATGCATAAAAGATAAAAGTATTAATGTTGCAAGTACTATTTTTAATTACTTAATAGCTTACCATTTTCATTTTTCCATCTGTAACATCTTAAAGATTACTTTGCAACAAAAATCTCATAAGAAAACAAAAAAAAAAGACTGGCTAGAATCTATAAAAGGAAATAAGTAGTGTATAAGACATATTAGGAATAATATTTATAGTAGATATAGCTTGGTCAGATGTAGCATTGAAGACATGGTTCAGTAATTTAGTGGCAAACATTGTGTTGGTGCTGGGACTCTGGGATCTTTTGGATCTTATGATCTTTTCCAATCAAAATGATTCTGTGACTCTAACTTGGGACTTAAACTAAAAGTTATAACTGAGCAAACAATACCAAACATCATAATTTCATTTTGTGGATATTGAACAGCTTAGTAGATTCCTAATGGGGGGATGTACAAGCTTCTCTTTAACCTGAAAGCTGTGTGGTGGCTTACAGGGACTATTCCCCTGCAGTTTGGTTAGTCTGCATCAGAAGTGTCTATCACTGCAACCAGCACTGCCTGTCACCTACTTTTGCAGTTAAAAGAGGCTAATTGCTGAATCTAAGAGTGAGATACCATTTCTTCTTCAGAAGTGCTCTCTTCACTTTAAACAGACAGAAGGGAAGGGAGAAACTTATTCTATTTCCATGTGTTCTGTCCTCTGCTACACAGCCTTCTTTTTTGTGAACCTGATGTAAGCTGAGCACAGGCTGCCACATGAGCCAGCCTGAGTGACCAGTGCCACCAGTACAGCCCCAGCAGTGCTGCTCCACTCAGGAGCAGGAACCAAGTCTCTCACAGCACAAACACCTGTGTCCATCCATACTTCAGCAGGGCTTCAGCATCTGCCTTCCCAGCTTCCACATCCTTGGCACTGCTGAAACACAAAGTGTGGGGCAGAGCTACAGCTTTCCTCCATTCCGTCAACTGTACTTGCCAGATTGCCTCAGTCCCTAAATACAGCAAGCCAGGCTGGGGAGGTGAGAAAAGCAGTGGTGCCACGTGGGAACCATAAATAATAGCAGTGCTATGACAGCAAAGAAGAAAAGAGAGTTTAAACCCTCCCTTCACCTGAAGCCCCACTCCATGGGATCACCCACAGCATGCGATCATTTCTATTTTTAAACACAGTATTTTCTAACATGAGTCAGTTACCAATCTATTTCTGATCTGAACAGGAAGGACAGCAGAACATCCTTAATCACAGCTGAACCAAATTTAGAACAGAAGAATGGATCAGTTCAGTTCCTTTATTTATACTAAGCAACTTTAGGTACACCTATATGAAAATTTACACAGAAACTCTTTTTGCAGATCCTTAGTGAAGAATCAGAAGCTGTTTAAAAGCAAGCTGGTTTAAAGGAAAATCAAGAATGCAGAATTGGGTATTGGAAGGGCCTGTTTTCTTGGAAAGCTGTAATTCAGCCAGCCAAGCCACCATCTAAGGGAGGTGACAGTAGAATGTCTAAGCAGTGCCTGTAAGGGTCACCTCTGGGTCACTCTTTGCTCAGCACTTGTCAGGCATCACAGCCAAAACACCCTTGACTGGAATTCTGTGTCCAATCTTGGCACTCAGCATAGGAGAGAGAAAGAACACAACAAGGCCCTGAACCTTGGAGATTACCCGTGCTTGGAGCAGGACTGTGAACTAGGTGACCTCCCCATGCCCCTTCTGACCTTAATTATACACTCCTGGGGCTCCCACACTACACACGTGTTAAAAGCATGTCACAAACTGGTTAAAAAACATTCCAAAATGTTAAAAAAAAAAGGTCATGCCAATGTGTGACAGCAGAAGCCGTTTTCTCCATGGCAGAACAATGATACTCTATCAACAAAAATAACATTGAAGAAAATAAAAACAAATCCTTAGCAATAAGACAATGACATTACAGAGGACATATTATTAGATCACCAAAATACACTGGAAATGCAATCAAGCACCAATATGGCAAATAAAAACTCAATAAATTATTAAATGTTTAAGCTTTGTAAAAACTGCAGAAAGACTGCTGTTACTACAATGTGCTACAGCCCTGCTGTTGGTTTTCTCACTAAGTCCTCTATCTCATAATTTCATTTGAAAACTTGCAAACAGAGAATCACAGTAATCAAAATCTCACAGATGCACTAATTATATGAAGGAAGTATCCTGATGTAAAAAAAAAATGCAGTAATTAATACATAAATCCCTATTTATTTTAGTCCAAAAGAAATAAGTAATTCTTAGCACTAAGGCTGCCCTTAAAGATAGGTACATGTGAAGGGAAACACGTCTAAAATGGGGGAGGGGAAAATCTGTGCCTTTTTCCAAGCTGTTTTGACTATTAGCAACTCAGTTTCAAGATAAATTCCATATTGGTAAGATAACGCAGCATGTTTACATTTGACGTTTACAGCCGCACTTAGGTAATTTTATAGATGTATGTATAGATAAGCACAGGGTCAGCATGGATACAGCAAACTGCTTCATACAGAGATGGAGATTTCTCATTTAGTTGCCTAGCAATAAGATCTGACTCCTGGAAGCTAACAAATACTGATTAGAAAACAGAATAGAATTATTTAATATATCATACACATTATACAAAACGGAACGTAAGGCTATTGAAGAAAGGAAAATGTTAGGCCAGAAAAAATAAATTCTATTCAGTGAAATTTATCCAGAAAATATATAATATTCTGATACTCAGTATATACTGTAAGTATCTACTATATACTTAGTGATACTAAGAAACTGCAATATCTAAATTTAAAAAAGGCTCAGTCTGTCCACTCTGTACTTTTCATCATAGTTCTTTCAGCAGAAAGTCCAATTCCATCTTGGCTAATGGATTTGACTTTTGAATTGCCGTGTTTGATTTTGTACTGTCTCCTCAATAGTGTTTTGAAGCAGGAGACAGAGAGAGAGATATTTTTAAAAATTGAATAGGATGGACATGATGGCATTTCTCTTTTTGGAAAACACGGCATGGTATTAATGGAAAGTTTGATGACATTTACTACACTGGTGGAAAGGTGGAAGTCCACATTTGGATTTTACTTTTTACAAAGAGCTTTAAAACTGCTCTGATGCTTTTTAGCACATTTATATGATCTCTCTCAGATGTTTCAGTATTACAAATGTTTTTCTTTCAGCACTTCATCAGTAGAACTGGAAGATCACAAGCCCAAGATAGGCAGCCTACCACAAGTCCAGCACAGACCAGGAATATCTACACCTTGGATCAGTACTAGCATTGGTCTTTCCTCCTTGTAGTCTAAATTTAAATAGATTAGTCGACAATAAAACTGGGGAAACAGAGACCACTGGATAGTATTCCAGTATTATAAGCAGCATGGACTTGTAATGCACTATTCAGGCATTATTTAAACCTGAAAAAAGAACATGATTCCTCTCTGCTATTTCCAACCTTTCTTTAAAATAGTCTCCTTTAACATCCCTTTAAAACAGTACTTCCTAAATCTGTTCCTGCTGGAGTTGTCACTTAACAGTATTCCATCTGCTTGGGACAGAATGTCATAAAATTGCTCTCGTATCCTGTTACATCAGCATAAATCTGGAGCAGCTCCCCAGACTTCCTGCGTGACGCACTCGCCCAGGGTTTGCCTACACAAGGAAGTAAGCATGAAGGAAAACTCGCCTCAATCTGAGCCCACTACCAACCCTGGCTCACTTCTGGTGGAAACATTCTTACCAGACAGAAAAGAAAAACAGCTTTTCTCCCTCCGCATATGGGTAAAACTACTTTGAACAAAGAGAATCCTAGTAAAATCCAAAGGTATAATCACATTCTATAATGAAGTGCTTTACAAAAATAAAGTTTCAGGATCAGAAGCAGCATATTTTTCGTCTAGTCAAAAATATCCTGCTTCTCAAACCTTTCATAATTCAGTTTAGAGGTACTTGTAGATATTTGACAGAGCTTTGCATTTTGGCGTGAAAATACCCTTTCACTGTCTCTAACATACATCTTTACAGAATGGTTCCATAACTTGGTACTTAAAAGTACTCACTTTTCCATGAAGACAATGACTTTATTTCTTAATCTTCTTTTCCCAGTTGCAAAGACTATCACACAGACTAATTAATTACATCTTAATTTAGTCGTGTACTGTGTCTCCTTTGTCCTTTTTACAGCACTATGAAACACCCCTAAATGGAGCATAAATTATATTTACTATATGAAAGGTTGCATTAAGACAGGAATTTACAATCATGTTTTTTTCTATGTTGGTCAGACACTATAATGATAAAAACAACACAAATATCTGGAAAAGCAAAAGCAGATGAAAACAAAGGATATACACGTGAAGATTTTGATGTGTGAATTATGGTAAATTATTCAACCAGGACTAATTTACTGAGATACAAATCAATTGGTAGTTGTATTATGGTACTCTCTGAATAATAATAATAATAATAATAATAATAAGAAGAAGAAGAAGAAGAAGAAGAAGAAGAAGAAGAAGAAGAACAACAACAACAACAACAACAACAACAACAACAAGAACAACAAGAACAAGAACAAGAACAAGAACAACAACAACAACAACAACAACAATAATAATACAGATTTCTAATAATGTAGTGACCCATGTGACCACTACCTACATGTTTAAAAAGCTAAGAAACAATAGTATTTATTTGCACACATTCCTTAGATGGCACTTGTTATTTACAAAGATCTGTCAATAAATAGAGAGTCTGGGATGAAAAACCTTGCTCCTAAGCTTCCTACATGGATATACATCCCAGAACAATCTGGCACTATGATAAGTGCATGTGGTCAACATAAAAAAATAAGAATTGCATGGGGGTAAACTGTAGAGGGAGTAGGGACACAGAGTTGTCTCTGACCTCCTGTTGATTCTCACAAGTTTTGTACACATTCTGTGCTATAAACACTGATTTCAGAGAGTTTCTGAAAAGGAGTAAATTGGACAGAAACCTCAAAGGTGGAAGTAATTAATTTTCTTATTTGGGGTTGTATGGTCATCTTTGCATGTATTCTGAGATCCCGAGTACAGAATCCAACTTTTACTTTTTTTCCCTGTGTCATAAGAAATAATAACCTGAGCTATTAATTTCAACTTTATGCATTGTAAGTTGAACTCTGCTCTTTCCTCTATTTTAAAAATTTTGATCTCTGTTGACAAGTAACAAGAAAAGTAAAATACTAAGTTTGAACTCTTAATTAATTGTGAAAATCGTACACTATCCACCCCACTTTGTATTTCCATGTCTTAAATAATATTAAAAGATCTGCTGTCAATTGCATAGTAAAGATCATATCTAGTTTGTAAGAAGAATTAAAAGGAACTGGTATTTATGAGTGTATGAACCAAAATATGTCATGTTCCCAACCAAGATTCAGCAATCCATATTGCTTATTGATAGTCCAGTGTGGAGAATAAGAAAAGGAGATCCTCTGGTAAGTATTTATATATTCTGTGTGAAGTTTAACTACTCTTTTCTATCTTTTTATCTAAATTATAGCCAGCAAATAGCCAATAAACTGTCTTATCAAATAAATTTCATAATAAAACATAGATAACACATATATGTAGCATAAAACAGATTTTATTCTTGCCTACTAGGAAAGGTTATCAAGTTAAATGTACCATAAATTCTCCCAGTATTGCAAGCAAGACAGTAATGGCACTCCTTCTTCAATTAGATATCAGTTGGTGTATATGTTTTAGGTAGTCTTGTCCCCTTCCATTTTTACCACCCAAACTACAAACCTTGCTTTCACTGGCTATTTCTAAAATTCCTTTCAAAAATTAGTAACAATAGGGCCTGCACAAATCCTGCAACTCAATAACAAAAAACAAAAGCAAAACAAAACAACAACAACAAAAAACCCACGAAAACCCCCCCAACATTTTGATGCAAGAGTATTTTGTATAGTTTTATCTACGAATTTGTCTATTCCTTTCCTAACTAACCATACTTAAATTGAGGTAAAGCATGTGTTGTACTCTTGCTCTGTAAGCAGGAAATATCCATTTCACTCTCTATGTTCGTTGTCCTATGACGCAAGATTCTGCATTCTCCCTTTCAGAAAAAACACCCTAAAAGCGAGAATCGCTATTACAGGAATCTGACCATAATTTTTTAGATTACAGGTAATTCAAAGTGTTATCTGTAACAGGTTGTAACACCACACAGAGGAGCTGGCATCATGTGAGGCCAGATCACTGACTGACATCAAAAGAGACCAACAGTGTTTTCAGGTCTTTTTCTCCAGGCAGCACCAGCTGCATTAGTAGTGATTTCCTTTCAAAAGCTCAGTGGCATCAGGTCTTAGAGGGGGCAACAGAAGTGACAGTTCTGTGTCTTGTAAACAATCAAATGGTTTAAAATATCAGTGCCAACCCTTTTAAGATCAGCTCTAGCAAGCCTGAGAAGTGAAACTTCTGACACCAGGGGTTTTTTTGTTTACTTTCCAGTAAAGTTTTGAGCTGCAAATCCCTCTTTTGAATCCTGAGGTTCACTGATTCTGAGCCCTTGCTGGCCTAAAGTATAAATGCTGAAGTGTTTTGTTGTTGTTTTTTTTTTCCTTGCTAGTTGTCAAAACCCCCCAAAAAACAATTAATGTTTCTCAGTAATATTTACAAATATTTTCACATCTGTAAACATAAATACCATGGTATTGTTCTGGAAAATACCATGGCATTTTCTTAAAGAAGCCTGAAGACTTCTTTTAGATTCTTTCTGCCTAAACCACGTGAATCAATGAAATAGCAGTTGGAATAAAGGAGAAATAATTGACTGATCAAATTTTTCCATACCAACTAGGATGTATGTTCTGTAGCAATATTCTTGGTCTTGATATGGACTTACAACTTGTGAAACCCTCTTGTGCTTCAAAAATTTGTGGAAAGACCACCATCAAAGTGGAGGAAATCACTAATGAATTGAATGTATCAGCGACACAAATATCAGCCCTCCAAATGCTGTGTCTTACTCAGAATTTCTGCAGATCTGGGCAGTCACTGATGTGAATATTGATTAGAATTTTTTAAAAGATTTTCTGTTCTTATTTCCTTTGAGAAGTGACAGCTATCTCCAGCAATTATAAATTTACATTTTCTATTCCACTGGCACTGAACTAGATAAGATTACACTCAACATTTTGAAAGGTCTAGGAAACTTTGATAAGAGAGAAAGGACCTCTAAGTATTCAAAACATAGCTGCTAGAAGGTAAAATACCTGCCCAGGTGTGTTGGGGTTTTTGCCTATGTTCTATTTGATGTTTCTAAAACAGTTTATGATACAACTTGGGCAGGACAAAGCTTGTTTCAGATAAAATCTGTCTTCCATAACCTGGCTTCTATGGCAACTTTTGCCAACACAATACAGAAGAAACTGTTAGAAGGGAGCACTCTGCACACAGAGTTCACTCCAGTCAATGAACTTGGAGTGCAATTGTTCTTGGCACCTTTCCTTGCCCTGCCTGCTCACGCTTTGCTGCTACTCACAGTTCACAGTGCAAAGCAATTATCAGTTCTTTTCCCGTGTACTCTTCTTAAAGAAGGTACTCCTGTGAGTGACCCTCTTGGCAGTGCATCAGCTGGAGATGCAGCTCTGTGTTAAACAGGGCAAGTATAATGTTGGTTGGTCCCAGGTAGGAGGATGGATAATTTCTTTCCATAATACAATCTAGCCTTGTCAAGTTCTTCCTCAGCATGTCAGCTGGTGTGACTACACCTGTTGCTACCAGACTTCATGGAAAGCGAAACTGAGAAACACAGCCTAGAGTACTGAAAAAGGATGGGACTTTTATGAAGATTCCCTGAATATAGCTATTGTTTTACTCCACTCTAAAGGCAGATAGCTTTAGTCCTTATTTATCAATATGAGGTGAACTGCTCTGCTTAAGTCCTCTGTCGTTTCTATGTGAGTATACAGAGGAAAAGTTATCTTAATTATCTTTTCAAAATGACCACTTAAACTGTGATATATTTCTAATCAGATGTTGTTACTGCTCAAAATTAAATTGGTTTAACTGTTTTTGTAATTTACTTAGAAAGTGGTTTAATAATTTAATTTAAGACTCCTGGCTGAAAGTATCCAAGTTCCAATTTCAATTAATTCAATAAATTTTGTGTGTTTGGACTCATCTTCCAGAGTGTTCTCCTGCTGACACATCCTCATCCTTGTACTTTTTCTGTTTGTTACACTGCTATCATAGTTCTATATCTGTTTAGTGAAGGACATAATGTGAGTATATTTACCATATGGTTGCTGGGAGCAAGATGAATGGTGAGCTGACTAAGAATGTATTTATTACCTAAGAAAATCAGAGCCAAGGAAGAGGGCAAGTGTAGAGAACGCCAGAAAACTTTCACCAAGCTGAGTATGGAAACACCCATTGGCAGGAATAGTTTTAATACATTATTTGTAAATGCTATGGCTTCTCTAGGTACTTAACCCCTCAGAGGAGTAAGAATCTGAGCTTGTGCTGAGGTTTTCTAGTGCAGCTTCTGAGCTGCAAAGGTGGACAAACCAAACTGTCTTCTCTAATCAGAGCAAATTTTAAATTGAAATTACTGACTCCTTTTTTTTGCAAGCTTTTCTACCAATTATTTAGGAAACAAACATGACAAATCTGGTATTTACTAATGGAACCAGAAGAATTATCAGGACAGAAAGCCAGCACCCTATAGCTGTGCTCTCAGCTTACTCTCTGAGAGCTGCTGCATTCAATAAATGAGTTGATAAAGAATACAATATGGATAAAAAACTGAGTGAAATTCATCCCTGATAAAACTGACTTTAAGTCATTGGTTAGGTCCTTTAGTGTATGTTTAGGGCCTAAACAGAGTTCCACTGCTAAAAACACAGTACTAGGAGTCTGTAGAAGGAATGAAAGTTTTTTGTTAGCTCAAGAGTGGGGTTTATGTCTCTTCAATACTTCAATCCCAGGAGGCTCAGCTTTCGCAGTATCTGAAAAACACCTGATCCAGAAATTACCTGTAGAACTTACCCTATATAAACTTTTGCAAATTCATGCCAATATAATTTCTGTATAGGGATCCAGCTAGTCACATGTAAACCAATGCATCTGTGGGCAGAGGAGTTAACTCAGATTCACTGCATGTGGGACTTCTGCTTCAGACACACAGCACGCTAAGGCTCAATGCTAAGCCTGAAAGCCTTGCAAAATTAGTATCATGTCAGAAAATAATTTGTGTTAACCAGAATAACTACCAAGGATGAAATTATGCTTATTTATACTGTTTCCACTTAAAAAAATAAGACACCACCACAAACAAACAAAACCCAGCTAAATCCAGAGCAAACACCCTAAACTTAAACAAATGACCAGGAAAAAAAAAAAAGAGACAAACCCACTTCCTTTGTACTAATGAAAAAATCTCTTCAGCTGGAGATTCTTCTGCTTACAGGTATTTTACAATAAGCATACCCATACCCCGATATTCACCTTGCAACCCTTCTTGAGATCACTTCCCAATCAGAATACAGCAATTCCCACAGCTCCATGTGAGGCTACAAAGCCAAACAAGCTGAGAAACTTGCAAAAGAACTAGGTTTTCAGAATATTTTCTTTTCAGACCTTCCATTTTTTACTCAGTTTGACAAAAGAGAATCCAAACAAATGGGACCATGCTATTCAAGTACATCTCTGAAGTATTTTTCACCTTATGTTAATGATTATCAATTTCCTGTTCATTAAACTTATGAAGCTGGCTAACAGGAAATAATTCTGTCATGCTGAAAGGGTGTGTATTGCCTCAGAGAATGAATTCTTTTCAATCCACAGAACACATTTAACATTTTCAAAGAATCATAGAATCATAGAATCATAGAATACTTTGGGTTGGAAGGGACCTTTAAAGCTCATCTACTCCTACCCCCCTGCAATGACCGGGGACATCTTCAGCTAAATCAGGTTGCTCAGGGCCATGTCCAACCTGACCTTGAGTGTTTCCAGGGATGGGGCATTCACCACCTCTCTGGGCAACCTGTGCCACTGTTTCACACCACATTGTAAAGAAATTCCTCCTTATACGTAACCTGAATCTATCCTCTTTAAATTTAAAACCATTGTCCCTTATCCTACTGCTACAGGCCCTATTAAAACATCTGTCCCCATCTTTCTTAAAAGTGTCTGTCAAGTACTGAAAAGCCACATTAAGCCCTCTCCAAAGTCTTCTCCAGGATGAACAATCTCAGCTCCCTCAGCCTTTTCTCACAGGACAGGTGCTCCAGCCCTCTGATCACTTTTGTGGCCCTCCTCTGGACCGGCTTTTCTGCATGACATAAAATCATGCCACATGAAGACAGAAACACCTACTGGTTAATAGAAGCTATTTCAGAGTCAGATTCAGCCTTCTTCTTTTTTAACATCTGACAGTCTACCAATGTTTGACCTGATTTAGGTCATGTTTGGGTAGTGGCTTTGGTTCTCTTCTCCCATCTCTCTTCCCAAAATGCATCCTTTATTCAATTTCTTTAAAAACAAAAGAGATTTCACCAAAGTGGGAAAAATATTACAGCTGCACTCAAGCAGCTGCAGTTGCTTTAAATGGATTAAGGACTAAAGAATGACAATATAAAATAAATCTACAGAAATGCAAAGCAATTTTAACATACTCTAAGTAGACTGGATTTAATAAAGGGAATCATAGATCAAACAGTGGAAATGCTGTTTATCATAATCTAATGGTTTCACATTCTCGAACCTATTTAAAGAAAGAGATTTGTAATAACATGCTCATACATACAAATAATCATATTTTTTTTTCAAATTCAAACAGGGTTTGGAACTTTTCAAATGGGTAACAAGGGAACACAGAAGAAGTTCACTGCCTTCCAAAGGTTAACCTGGATTTATAACTATATGCCTGATTTCCTTGTGTTTTTGCTTCCTCTTAAGGACTGAAAAGGCAAAGTAGCCTTTCTTCATCCATTTTCTAGCTCAAGTGGATCTTTGATCCCTTAATATCAGAAAATGTGGCCCTTACAGAATTCTAACAGAGAATGAATGCTTTTTTTCATCAATAGAAATAATATTAACAGCAATCACTGAAAACTATTATGCCTGAATATTACCTTAAATTGTAAGAAGCTATTCTGTGTTTCTTCCCATAGAAATGTAAGGCAAACAGCTCGGAGTAGCTCCTCACATTCAACAAAACCTCTTTGCTACAAACAGATAAATGCATGTAAATATTCCACATTGTATTCCTACTGTTTCTTCACACACAAACCATGACACAGCATCTTCTGCACCGAAAAAGAGAATACAAATTTAGTTTGGTAAGATAATGTGCAGCATTTCAGTAATAGTAGTTTCCCATCCATTCTTCTGACTTCATCAATAATACATATTTTTAAGGAGTAATGCAATGCAGCTATAGAACATTCAGATGCTCTTCCAACTCAAACAACCGCATTTTGTGTTCAGCTGCAGTAGGTGTTTCTGAATATGATAAGTATTTCATGTAGAAGATGATTGCCACAAAACCACTTAAGCAGGCGGATTGCAGTAGAATCAAGCCAATACATCCTAAAACTGATAGAAGGATTATTACTTCTTAAACACCGTACAATTAAATCACAGAACTCACTAAAATGTGCTACTGGAGGGCATAAAAGCTGTCAAAATTAAACATTAACATGGAAAATATAAATTCTAATAATTATAAAAATGAAAAATTATGGACATGCTTTAAGGTAACTCAAACATGAGCTGACAGTGGTTAGGAGGAAAAAAAGCTCTTCTCCTGACAGATAATGAAAATTATAAATTTGACATCTTTCCTACTTGATTCTGAAGCTAATGGTAGCCAGTGCCAGAAACAGAACATTGCAGCACAGCACACTCACTCTGCTGAGCTAAGGACCATGAACAAATCTGTCATTTTAGAAGACTAGAGAATGTGAAAATTTTGCAGCTTGTATATTTCACTGAACTGGACCTGATGAGAAGACAGTCACTGCTGGGTTTATTTTTTGGTTGGTTTGCTGTCCTAAACCATTCTGGGAATGCATATGCAATCTTCCTCTTTGCAAGTTATGATGATTATGCATTAGTACAATTATATCAGCTAAAAATATTCCCTGTTCTAAATAGGCCAGTGAAAGCAAAGCAAGCTGTGCTGCTATGGGCACTACCTCGCTTCCCTCACAGCCTCTACAAACATTCCCTGGTGAAATCTCACTATCTCTGACACTTGGCTATTCCAGGCAGTTTTCACTGGCTAACTCTCAAGTCACACCCCAAGTATCTTTTCAGATTTCAGAGGGAGAACCACTGGAAGAGTCCTGTGCAATTTTAACTGCCAGACGTATTGTTGCATTTGAGAAATCTAGCCAGTCTTCTGAGTCTTAAATTGGCAATCAGGAGGTGGATTTTTTAGTATATTTTTCAGTATGTCTGGCTCTGAGCAGCAGGAATCCAGCTGGTGAGTTAAGGTATTGGACACAGCATTTCAGAAGACAACGGAACGAAAGCAAAATAATTTATTAGTTGGAAGACTCAGTGAAATCTACTGCAAAGGGTTTTCCAAAGGAAGGGAAAAGAGAAGGGACCTCCCAGGTGGTTTAAAGTGCACCACTGTCTAGAAGGGTTGGACTGCTCTTGCCTCAGTGAGTACTGTTAAATCAGTGTCTCACAAAGTCACCTCTACAGATATACAGAAGTTTAATACCAATACTCTCCAAATTAAAATCCCATAGGGAACAACCACAAAGCCTTCCACAATGCTTTGACACCATCCATGCTATATTATACAATTTAGGCACATACCCAATGTATTAGTGCAGTTCTCCACAAGACAATGCAAATAATTCCTATGAAAGTGAATCTGCACAGTATGAATGGGCTTGGTGTTAAGAACATTGTGCTTCATTAGAAGTGGAAAAAAAAAAAGTTTAAATGAAAAATATAGGTGTATTTTTCAGTTTGGGTTTTGCTTTTTTTCTTCTTTCCCCAAGCCTTTTTTTTCTACAGTACAGCTCTCCTTGAGACAGGCTTCTATCACAGGAAAATCTAAATGAGTACATTTCACAACTGGTTAAATGTGTGTGCCAGCTACTTCATTCATCGGGTAGGTCATGATGGCTTTGGAGAAAAATAAGGCTCTCCTGAAAAGGCACAGGTGGAAAATCTATAGGGAAAATTAGAAGGTGCAGGAGGTGATTATGTTGGAGAAATTGACATGGAATAAACTGGGGTGTGAATTGCCAGCGCTTTACTTACCGTGCAGCAATTCTCTACAGGGGTGCTTTAGCTCACATTATCTGCATGTCCACACTGATGGGGCGCTGGGAATGACGCCGGCCCAGCCAGGCGCACGGCCTGCCCGGCATGAGACGCAGCTTGCGCTGGGCCCCAGCCACCCCGGCACTGCCGGGAACCCCCGCCCAGCAGGGCCCAGCCTTGGAATGACTGCAAGGCAACCTACTGCCCTGGCTAAGTCCTGGTGATTCCAGCTCGGCAAGAATAAGGGAAAGCTCCCAGCCCTGAAACCTCCTGTCCCACATTTTGTGGGCTGCTTTCATAGGAGCCTGCCCGGGTTCTGAGCTTTCCCATGTGTGCAGCAAGGGGCATCTCTCTTCCTCTCAGCCAGATGCTGCATCTGTGCAGCAACTCCTGCTCCTGTGCCACACAGCCTGCAACGCAGAAGGTTCCCCTGGACACTTGACAGACATCCCTTCTCAAAATAACCAGTGGCAGTGCACTCAGGCTGGAATTCTGCATTGATTCTGCAAGTTCAGACTCGCAGGAACAAATCCAGAACTACCACTATGCCAATTAGAAACCACCTAATTTGAATTAAAGCATCACTGGTGTCCAGTGCGAGTGGAGGAGAGAAATGGGGAAAATACAAAGGGGAGGTAGAATTTGGACAAATCACAAAGAGGACTCATGGATGCAAGGTGGTACTGCAACTGCTAGCCATAAAATTCCTTTTTGGTTTTCTTGGCTGTTCTGTTTGGTTGGTTGCTTTTGTTTATTGGGGGGATGGGAGCTGTGGGATTTTTTTTTTGTTGGTAAAGTGAAGGGGACAGACTGAAAAAAATATTCTTTAGGTGATTTTTTTACCAAATAGTCAAGCAAACAGTTGGGCTGCTGAATTCTCAGACATGAATAATGGTGTCTTCCATGTCAAGAAGTGAAGGAATTTAAGGAGAAGGTGAGGTTTATAAAATAGAAGGCATTTCACAATATTTTTTTGTCCTCTGCATTATGGTTCACTGCCTTCATCAATTGTACTTGTGCAGCAGGTCTCTGAGGCTGACAAAGTGTGGCACATGGGAAGGGATGCTATGAGCAGCCAAGCACAGAAACTTCTTTGATTCCCACCTGCTAAAGTGTGAGCTATGGAACACCATATATCCTGCTGAATCCTTCAGCATTCAATCCTAAAAAAACACCACAGCTTTAAGAAAACATTGCTATTCTCTTACTGACCAAATGTTGGGGGAGTTTCTGTTGTTATGGTAATAAGCATTTTATAGTACGCTTTAAAAGAAACAATGAAAGGTGACACTTTGTCACTATGCACCTACTATGTTTTGCAGGTTTCCCAATCTATCCTCTTCCTTTCCTGCCCTTCCCCCACCAAACAGATATGAATTTTTAATTTTCATTTACAGTTTAACAGTACAGGAATGCTTATGCTGGAAACACTGAATGAAAATATCAAATTCCCTGCTTTCCCTTCTGTTTTTTAGATTTGCAAGTAATTTTTTATTACTTTTTACTCTGAAAATGTTCAATAACCTTTATTGGCTTTAACATTGGTTTAAATCCTGTGGACTTTCTGTTTCTTCTGTGCCCACTGAAGGCCTCCTTTTAAGCTGGATTCCATGAACTTCAACGGTGTTCTGCACAGTTGTTCTTGCAGATTCCTTAGTGAGGTCCAAGCTCTTGAAGTAGTGTGGTTACTCTTACATGTGGCAAAATGTCATTATATAAAAATTCTGGTATGACAAGTACATGTCACAGTTGTATCACATTTATTCAACACGTAAGAGCTTAAACCTTACTTTCAGGTAGTTTGTTTGAGATTTTCCATAACACAACCCAGTGAGTAAATTGTGCTTAATGCTTACAGGTATGATATAGGGAAACCTACCTCGAAGAAGCTTCATTCCAGATAAGATGCCACGTAAGAACTCCAGCATGACAGCCCCCTTTAGCCCTTGGGACATGGTGGCACGCTGTTTTGAAAGCATTAGGAATGAGGGTGGCTTTGGAAAAGTTCTGCAGGATCATGTGTTCGGACTTGCCATCTGCACGGCTCAGGAGTTACTACATGGATCACTTTCTCCCAGTCATCTGAACCGTGAGTCACAAGAACCGAAAGTGGAAGGCGGATGTGTGAACAAAGCACATGTAGGTGTTTGTGGGGCTTCTCCTCAGCTTCCCAGAGCCCGTTTTCTGCCCGGCCCCATCCAGGGCAACTGCATTTAGACCTTTGGGAAGCCAGGGTGGCAGCCACCTTAGCCACCTCCTGGGATGGAGGCAGGGCTGTTAAAGTATAAAACCCCTCACGGGTGAGTCTCTGGAAGTCTCCACGGCTCAAACTCCCAGCTACAGCTGGAAGCCTGGCCATCTTTGTTTTGTTTAACTGAGCAGGAGAAGGAACGCTCCACTCATTAGCTGAGTGCTTACCACGACAAACACAAACGTCCCTCCCGAGCCCAAGTTGTCCGAGGGGGGCATGCAGCCCCGGACGGGCCGGTTCACGGCCAAAAGCACATACAGAGAAATAGTTTCCAAACCTCAAAATACAAGCCTGAAACTGGATCCGTACAGCCAGCCTCCTGGAGCTCATATAGCAAACCTACTTCTCCGGGTCTGATTGCAAGCCCAGGGCGACTTTCTGCTACGGGCTCATATTTTTACATCAGCCAAATCTGAAATGTGGGCTGACGGAGGGGGCTTCAACAAATGCATTAAGCACAATGTTTAAAACCCAAAACAAACAAAAATATGACGAACGTATACACTAGCATATATATATATTAAAGTACCCCTCTGTGAACGTGCCTGCAGCTCGCACGACAGGCCCCTAGCCCTGCAGCTCTGTGAGAGCTGCAGCTCGGCCGAGAACAGCACGGGGACGCGGCGGCCAAATGGCCGCCATGGGGCAGCTGCGCCACTTGCGCAGCCTCCGATGCTCCGCGCGGCGGCGCCGGCAGCCCCTGGCGTAGCAGCGTTCGTGAATACCGATGCTGCACTGCGGCGGCGGCGCGGCGCAACCAAACCTCCTCCCTACGCCGCCCACCCCGGCCCTGGCACCGCCCCCTTCCTCGGCTGTGATTGGCAGGACGGGTGGAGCGGTCGGCGGCGATTGGCGGGTGCCGGCGGGAGGTGGGGTAGGTTGCGTGAAGGGTGATAAAGTT
>VWZN01016288.1:25913-71551 GCA_013396955.1 Regulus satrapa | reverse complement strand
AGGGTTTTGCTCAGTCCATCATTCCCCTGTCTCTTTCCCCTCACCCCCACTGGAAAAACGTGTCTGTAATGATGGAATCGGCTTTTCTCTGACTGTCCCAATTATTGCATGAAATGAAGCTTTCTTTTTGTAGAGTTCGGTGTCGAAGAGTTCTCATTCTCAAACGTGTACTTTTTAAAATGAGACGTTATGGCTGATAGTAAGCAAGTATAATATGAATGCTTGGTTTGTCTTTCTAGGTTTTGTTTTTCCCTACCCCGTCAATTTAATTTTATTCTTTTGAAGATTCTTCGTTGTCAAGCCGCCAAAGTGGAGAGTGCGATTGCAGAAGGGGGTGCTTCTCGTTTCAGGTACCTTTTGTTTGTTTGATGAGTAGTTAGCAATAGAAAATCTCCTTTGATGAGAACTTAAATTAGTGTTATGTTTATACCAAAACTACGATGTTTGGACTTACCCAGGGTTCCATGGTTGTTTTTAACAGTGCTTCTTCAGGCGGAGGAGGTGGTAGGGGTGCACCTCAGCACTATCCCAAGACTGCCAGCAACAGGTATGACGTCTTGTTCTTTGATTTGCGCGATTTCAAACTCAGAGTATGCTTGATAGTGATATAAAAGGGAAAATAGGCTAACTTGAAAGTTGCACCAGAAATGCGTACTGAGTTAAAAACCTTTAAATGTTTTCTAGCCCTTTTAAAGTGGGCCTCCTGGTTGATAGGAGATGCATGGGTTTGTTCGTGTATTTAGCCTAAAAAGCACGGAGAGGTTTTTTGGGTCTCAAGGATTGCTGTTGAGTGAGTACTTTACTGTGCGGCAGATGTTGCAGTATTGGTAGGGGCAGTTGTGTGCTCTTAACACATCAAGTAATTTAATTGGTTTGAGTAAGACAACATTGAAAGGTTAAAAGGGCAGTGCTTTAAAATCACTTGTTTCTGTTTTAACGACTGTGTTCTTCAAAATTTTGCAGCGAGTTCCTGGGGAAAACCCCAGGGCAAAACGCTCAGAAATGGATTCCTTCACGAAGCACTAGACGAGATGACGACTCCGCAAACGATAAAGAACGACATGACGCAATCTTCAGGAAAGTAAGAGGGTAAGTTCTTGACAAAATTATTTTCTTTACTGTTTTCATTAGCATTGTGTACCTAAGAAATGGGCCAGAGGAAAGGAGGATGTGGACCTTGAGTCTGGGGGAGGTGTGTCCTTTAGTAAGGAACCGATCTGATAATCTAGCAGCAAAAAACTTGTTCAAGTAATTATTGTAAGCAGATTAGCATTTTCAATGATACTTGAGTCTGAAGATCTCAAAGAAAAAACCCAGTTGAATGGAAAATTGCACTTTTCAGTTTTAACACACTTGAAAAGTAAAAAGATAAATTGAGTCCAAAGTGACTCTCATAACATGCTTACAATATATGTATATTTTGTGTTTTTGGTTTTTGTCCCTCTTTAGCATACTAAATAAGCTTACTCCTGAAAAGTTTGACAAGCTATGCCTTGAGCTCCTCAATGTGGGTGTAGAATCTAAGCTCATCCTAAAAGGGGTCATACTGCTGGTAAGCTGGTTGCATTTCTTTTAACTACAATTTTCTTGCATGCTAAAAATCAGGGGGTTGGTTGGTTTCGATGGGATACAGAAGTATCCCATCACTGAATAATGAATAATGCTTTTGTGTATTTGCATTATCAAACACCACCTCTTACCCTGCTTTCTGTGTAAAAAAGGATCTAGTGGGGGAGGAAGTAGTTTAATGCTTTAAATTTCTCATTTAGAAGTCTCTTTGATCAGTAAATGTTGAATGAGGGTTCTATGATTTTTTTTTTTTGATAGCCTAAGATACTAGTTAAGAGATTTTATTTGCTTGGCCTCCCCCTCTTCCTCTTGGGAGCAAGACTAGGTTTTGGAAAGAGTACCACTGATGACGTCTTGGGACGCCAATGAAATTGTTACATCACTTTTTTACACAAGATCTGATTGGTGGTACTAACTTAGGCGTTAGGATAATAAACTTGGGTTTGTTGCCCAAGGATGATAGAGGCTCTTCAGTAGCACATACTGGCTTTTATGCTTCGCTTCAGCATTAAGACTGGTGTTGGACTACTGTTTCTGTGCTTGATTTAGCAGAAAACAGGATGTTCTAGATGAGAATGGTAATAATTTAGTCTGTGTCTTGTAACTCACTTTCGTAATAACATTTGCACCCTACTGGTGCCTGCTGCCTTATTCAACCTGAATCTCTGTAGATCGTAGACAAAGCCCTTGAAGAGCCCAAGTATAGCTCGCTGTACGCTCAACTATGTCTGCGACTGGCAGAAGATGCACCCAACTTTGATGGCCCATCAGCAGAGAGTCATCCAGGACAGAAGCAAAGCACAGTGAGTGCATCTCTCAGTCTGGAGTGGTAAATTTTGCATGCATTTGTAGCTGCCCTCATTAGCTTAATTGTTTTCTTTGTTCTCTTTTTGTAGACATTCAGACGCCTCCTAATATCTAAACTTCAAGATGAATTTGAAAACCGAACCAGAAATGTTGATAGTAAGTTATAAAACCACTTTAATGCAGAATCTATTTGTCGTCTTTTCCCACAGCCGTGTAAAACAGGCGTCTTTGTTTTCCAGTCTATGATAAGCATGATGGTCCCCTCCTCCCTGAGGAGGAGGAACAGAGAGCCATTGCCAAGATCAAGATGCTGGGGAACATCAAATTCATTGGAGAACTTGGCAAGCTTGATCTTATTCATGAATCTATCCTTCATAAGTGCATCAAAACAGTGAGTATTCAGATTTGGTGGGGGCTAGCGGCAAAGCAGAACTTAAAAACAAAAAAAAAAAAAAGAAAAATTGCAAATGTTGATGCTGCTTTTAGGAGTTTTGGAGCAGGAGCATAAAATGCCCCATAAATATTTCCTGACAGTTACCCATCTCCTACTGTTACGTTTTTGGCATGATTAAGAAATAAGCTTTATTCAAAGCCATGGGAATTGTCTCCAAGGGGGCATGTAGTTTGGCCTAGGCAGAAGTGTGCTGTAGGTGCTTCAAGGTACACACACATTTAAGAATTGGCAGTTCTTAATATTAAATTTTTTAAGTCCATTTGTCTTCAGAAAAAGATCAATGTGTTTGAATGTGTCAGTGTACAAAGTTTCTTGCTTATTACAAATTGTCATGTATAAAATTTTTAAATCCTAAATTTTGCCTTCAAATTTTCAGCTTTTGGAAAAGAAGAAGAGAGTTCAACTCAAAGATATGGGGGAGGATTTGGAGTGCCTCTGTCAGATAATGAGGACAGTGGGACCTAGATTAGATCATGCGAAAGCCAAGGTATGTGCCTATCCAGTGCAGTCATTAACCTAATTAAATTATGTGCCTAAGACTTGGTATTGCCTAAACCTTCTGTATTCAGTATTCGTAAGTACAAAACAGAGGTTTGATTTTTCAGAGAAAAGAGTGCCAACCATGGCTCCTAGACTAATTCTCTTGCTTGAAAAACCCAATCTTTAAAACAGTTTTAAGTATCTTATCAGGATGTTGTTGGAACCATCAGGACATCACATAAGTGACACTGTTGTGTTCCTAAACAGTGCATGAAAAGATGTGCTGAGAAACTTTTAGCACAGCTAGTTGATTTGAGAGATGAGACTTTGGAATGTAAGCTTAAAATGAACAGAATTTTGGTTGTGTTGCTTATATCTGATTCAAATGTCTTGACGCATTTGATCTTTCATCTGTCATCAGGGGGCTAGAGATGAAACGGGCAACTTGTTGCATTATCTTGAATGTCTAGAGTGAAAACAGTCAAGGCACTGATAGAATTATCCCAACTTGTAACTTTTGTTCCCCCAGTCCTTAATGGATCAGTACTTTGCCCGTATGCGCTCCTTGATGTCAAGTAAGGAATTGCCAGCAAGGATTCGTTTCCTGCTGCAGGTATGATGATAACATTATTTCTGCTGCTTTTTTCTTGCAAAATTGTCTTGAATCCGTTCCTAATACTCTGTTTTGTTCCAAGGATACTGTGGAGTTGAGAGAACACAACTGGGTTCCTCGCAAAGCTTTTCTTGACAATGGACCAAAGACTATCAATCAAATCCGTCAAGATGCAGTAAAAGTGAGTGTTGCATGTAAGGTCCAGAGCCTGGTTTGGTGCTGTGCACTCGGGAGAGGTTTTTATAGTTGGCTTAAGGGCTGAAACGAGATGGACTTCTGTAGTTGGGGCTAAAAACTTGGCTTTCTTTGGACTGCTTCTTAAAACTGACTAAAATGACAATTCTTGTTTTAAAGGATCTGGGAGTTTTTATTCCTGCTCCTATGTCTCAAGGGATGCGAAGCGACTTCTTTCTGGAGGGACCCTTTATGCCACCCAGGATGAAACTTGACAGGGACCCACTCGGAGGGCTTGCTGATATGTTTGGACAAATGCCAGGTATCTGACACCTCAGGGGCGATGGGGTGGCTCTGACTCTGCTGTGCTGAATAAGAACTAAAACTGTCGTTTGTCTCCTTGCTAATCCAGGTAGCGGAATTGGTACTGGTCCAGGGGTTATTCAGGATAGATTCTCACCCACCATGGGACGCCATCGTTCAAACCAACTCTTCAATGGCCATGGGGGTCACCTCATGCCTTCTGCTCAATCCCAGTTTGGAGACCTAGGCAAATCTTTTCTGAAAAGTCAGGTAAGGAAGATGTTTGCACCATGACTTCAGCTTGCTTAGAAGCACTTCCTGAGATGCGTATGTTATGGATTAAAGTCTGCTTATGTTGAAAGACCTATTCAGATTTGATTCTAATAACTGATGCTCAGTTGATACAAAAATTCTAAACCACTTTTAAAATTGTACAAAAGATGCAAGAAAGTACACTTTTTTTTTTAACTGCAAGAAAAGGTGCATGTGGCTTTGGTGGGTCAGAACGGTGTGTTTTATTTAAAAGATAGCCCTGTTTTTAGGGATAGATGCTACTCTCCCACCACCCCTGCTCCTTCTTTCTCCCTTCCTGGCAAATAGAATCTTTGTTCCTCTGGTCCCTCTGGTACTACTTACCATATGATGTACGCCACTCCATCATCTGCACTTCTTTCTCTATATCTCCCTTTCTGAAATAGGGGCAAAGCCAACTCTACCATACCCAGAATCAGGGACTCTTATCCCAGCAACAAGGACAGTCGAAGGATATGCCACCTCGGTTTTCTAAGAAAGGACAGCTTAATGCAGATGAGGTACATGACATGCCTACATTATTTACAGCCTATTCTAAATATTGCCCAATGATTATAGCAAGACGCGTTATTATGAGGACTAATGCTGGAACTCTTTCTCCTCCTCATTCTCCTCCTTCCTTGTCCCTTCCTCTTTCACCTTTTACCTCCCTCACTTTCCTTAGGGTATCCAGCGTCCTATGAGCAAGACTGAGATATGAGGGCAATTTTTTGGGGTGTCCCTTCCCACCCACACTTTCAAGAACACTACTCTGACATCAGTTCCCATGCATCCTATTGATAACAATACAATTTAATTAAACTTCAGAAAATCCTGAATTTTAGAAACCCTGAAGTGCTGGACCAGGTTAATTTTTTTGTTTTCTTTTGTTTAGAACTGGCTAATAGGCAAAATTTCAAATGCAGAGTGAACTGCATTGTGATTTTGAGTGTTAACCAGACTTGTATCCCAATTTCTGAGCAATTTGGTAGAGTTTTATCTCGGCTGTAAAAACACATCAGCAAATATGCTGATTATCTTCTTGGGTCTCTAACATACTGCATCTAAAAGGAGCATTTCTAGGTTTTTATACAGGTTGAACTAAATGCCAATAACTTGCTTTTGGGGGAACACATGTTGCTTAATCTGTATTTAAGTATTAATATTGTAGAAGTGGAGTCATGCTTCAGTGAGATCAGTTGGAGTGAGTCCATGGCTGTGTGTTGCTGGTCAGAATACTTGAAACAGTTTGAGTTTTTCTCTGACTTTCTACAGATTAGCCTGAGACCTGCTCAGTCTTTTCTAATGAACAAAAACCAAGTGCCAAAGCTTCAGCCCCAGATAACTATGATTCCTCCCAGTGCTCAACCACCACGCACTCAGACACCGCCTTTGGGACAGGTAAGTACAAAAAATTCCTGTGTGGTGTTGGACATACGTTCTTGTTTGTCTTTGGAAGACTTATCTTCTAATGTGAGAAGGGAGAGAAGAGCCTTTGATTGCACACAGAGCAAGACTTGGGAAAATAATGTATGAGCCCAAATGAATTTGAGTTCCATCTGCTTTTTTAATGTTTTGTATGGTAATTGATCTAAGCAAAGGTAGATGTGCTACAGAAAAAACATTTCTGGTTTCTTTTTCAGCCGCCTCAACTTGGTCTTAAAACAAATCCACCACTTATACAAGAGAAGCCTGCAAAGACCACCAAGAAACCACCTCCTTCTAAGGAAGAACTACTTAAACAAACTGTAAGTTAGTGTGTAGTAGTGAGACTTACAATTTTGGATGTGCTCTTTAAGGAATGTTTAACTGTACTTCTTTCCTCTCCAGGAGGCTGTTGTGACCGAGTATCTGAACAATGGAAATGCTAATGATGCTGTCAATACTGTGAGGGAAATGAGAGCTCCAAAACACTTCATTCCCGAGATGCTGAGCAAAGTAATTCTTCAATCCCTAGATAGATCAGATGAGGACAAAGAGAAAGCAAGTACTTTGATCAGCTTGCTCAAGCAAGAGGGAATAGCCACCAGTGACAACTTCATGCAGGTACTGTGGTCTGATCATCTTGCAGTGCTGGTTTCTTGGCTCTTCATGGTGTGCAGCTGCTGTAAGGGCAGTGTGCAAATATTTAAGTCTATTAATCTGAGGAGGTAAAAACAGTACATAAACCTGCGAGGGGCACAAGAAGCAATGAAAGGAAGTTACGTAGCATTTGGGCAATTGAAACCTGGGATCCTCTTTGCAAGTGATTACAGGAAGTACTATGAGTATTATGTTGTGCAGAAATGGAATTGCTTAAGAATTTCAACATGTGTGTACTGTTTCTTAGGCATTCCTGAATGTATTGGACCAGTGCCCCAAACTGGAGGTGGACATCCCATTGGTGAAATCCTACTTAGCACAGTTCGCAGCCCGTGCCATTATTTCAGACCTGGTGAGCATTTCCGAACTGGCTCAACCACTGGAAAGTGGCACCCATTTCCCTCTCTTCCTGCTCTGTCTTCAGCAGTTAGCTAAGTTACAAGACCGTGAATGGCTGACAGAACTGTTCCAACAAAGCAAAGTGAACATGCAGAAAATGTTACCAGGTAAGAGTTGCTACAGAGCTTTCCTGTCACCTGATCCTAGAGTAAGCGAGATGTTGTTCTAGTTTATGCCAGAATAAAATAACATGTAGTGTTATCTTGGTGGGATTAGCTGGCATTATTGATAGGAATGATGTTTCTTAAGGGGTGGCTGGACCTGTGAACCATCACTTACAGCTCCTGAGAAGCACTTGTCTGTGTCCTTATTTCCTTGTCAGAAATTGACCAGAACAAGGACCGCATGCTGGAGATCTTGGAAGGCAAGGGGCTTAGCTTCTTGTTCCCACTTCTGAAACTGGAGAAGGAACTGCTAAAGCAAATAAAATCTGATCCATCCCCTCAAGCCATCTATAAGTGGATTAAAGATAACATTTCACCCAAGCTTCATGTAGATAAGGGATTTGTGAATATATTGATGACCAGGTGAGATGCTGTTTTGATGTATTTTTGCTGCTTGTTTGGTTAAGCTACAAAGTAAGGCACTAACTCTGTAAAGGCTCAGATGTAGCTCTGCAGAAATGTGAGATGCAGTACGCAGGGAGACAGACGGTTCTGAGTGAACCTTTTCTAGTAAAAATCGCATTGTATTTGAGAAGGTTCTGTTGCCTTGGGAGGCTGACCTGGAAGAGAGACTAGACAGAGTAAAAGGATAAAATAGTTATTTATTAAAAGGCCTCAGTGGATACACCTTGGGGAGTACAAGAGCTCTGGCAGAGCTGCACCCAAGATGTGCCCAAAATGGTCCCAACAAAATGGACAACCGGTCATGGGGTCTCACATTCCTATAAATTTTGGTCTGTTAGCATATTGGAGCTAATTGTCCAATTGAAGCTTCAGTTTATGAAGCTCCATCCTCCTTGTCTTTCTCTTCACTTCACCTTTGTACTTCGACCTGAAATCTGCATCAGTTGTCCTTGGTCCCAGGCTAGAGAAGGAATTTTTTGTCTGCCCACTGTGTGAATACAGCTTACCACCCCCAATATGAAACCCAGAACTATACTAAATAACACAGAGTCTGGAAAATATAGAAGCTAAAATTTCAGGCATCAGTTCACTCAGAACAATCTGTATTTGAGAGGAAGAGCAAGTCTCCAGGCTTGCCATCAGTGTGAATTGTTTTCTTTGGGATGATGTCTAGACTCAAGTTTTTCTAAAATGTAGAGCTGCAACAAAGGCAAAACAAAAATTTTTGTGCTGCACTGTGAACCACAATACAAGTCGCTTTGCTTGCTCCCAACTGCAGGTGCAAGCAGAGGAGGATGCTTGTAGTGATAGCTTTCTGAACTTGAAGTGTCAAGTGCTTTGATCTCTTAGTTTACAGAACTTAGCTTGGCTTTTCTTCGGTCCAGTTTCTTGCAGTATATTTCTAGTGAAGTAAACCCACCCAATGACGAATCGGATTCTTCATCTGCTCCATCTAAAGAGCAGCTCGAGCAGGAAAAACAGCTGCTTCTTTCCTTCAAGCCGGTGATGCAGAAGTTCCTCCATGACCATGTTGATCTGCAAGTGAGTGCTTTATATGCACTCCAGGTGCACTGCTACAACAATAATTTTCCAAAAGGTAAGTGCATCAAGGTCTTACCTGAATCCGCCTCATTGTCCCTACATCTCTTAAAGTTCAGTAAGCTGTTAAAAAGGTTATAAAGCTAACCCAGTTTAAATTTACTTTCATAGGCATGTTACTGCGCTTCTTTGTTCATTTCTATGACATGGAGATCATTGAAGAAGAAGCCTTCTTGGCATGGAAAGAAGACATTACTCAAGAGTTTCCAGGGAAAGGCAAAGCTTTATTCCAGGTAAATCTACTACCATTAGAAAAGAGACTTGTCTTTTGTTATTTTTGCTGCACTGGAGTGTTTGAAAAGACTTTTAAAGTGTCTAAGACTTGTAAATATTGAGAAGCTTCCTGGAATATTTCACTATGAACTAAATCTCTCCTAGTTACTAGAGCCTATGTATAGTGCAAGTGTTGGCTGAAAGTTTTTATAAAATGAGTTGGGGGGGAGGACAAGTGCTCTGCAGCAGCACCTAATGAGGAAACGATTCCTGCTCCCTTAAACCAGTTTTGTGTAACTGCAGGTAAACCAGTGGTTAACCTGGCTGGAAACTGCTGAAGAAGAAGAATCTGAAGAAGAAGCTGACTAAAGAACCAGCCAAAGCCTTAAATTGTGCAAACATACTGTTGCTATGATGTAACTGCATTTGACCTAACCACTGCGAAAATTCATTCCGCTGTAATGTTCACAATATTTAAAGCAGAAGTATGTCAGTAGGATATTCTCTGCAAAAGGTTTTTGTAGTATGTCTTAATAGTCTACAATAAAAATATTTTAGAGTATCTTCAATGTTTAGATAACAGTGTATTAGCAGCATGCAATAATTACATCATAAGTTCTCGAGCAGAAGCAGTCTTGCAAGGGTCTTCTTTGCTGCCAGTTATCATAGGCTGTTTTTAAGTTAGAAACTGAATAGCAACACTGAATACTGTAGAAATGCACTTTGCTCAGTGTAATACTTGAGTTGTTGCAATATTTGATTATCCATTTGGTTGTTACAGAGAATCCTTAACTGTAATCGATGGTTGTTGCCGTAATAGTATATTTGCCTGTATTTCTACCTCTAGTAATGGGCTTTATGTGCTAGGTTTTAATATCCTTGAGCCTGGGCAAGTGCACAAGTCTTTTTTAAAAGGAACAGTTTACTTGCACAAAAACTGATTGGCTGAAGAGATGGTTTAAGGCCCTTTGGAAGAGGTTTTTGTGGGTGTGAAACATGACATGGTGAGAAATTTGAATTGGTCCCTCTTACAGTACTGAAATTAATTAAGTTAATTTATCAAGACATGTTCATGCCCTGATTTTATATACTTGTATCTATCAATAAACATTGTGATACTTGACTTGTTTCTGAATGTCTCCCAGTAGAAAAGCTTTGGCTGATGACTTGTTTGCTTAAGAAAGGAAACAGTGGGAGTTGCCCTAGGTTGCAGCCATCCTGAAATTATTTTTACACTCCTTGTCTGGATATGTGGATTAATTCTAAATAAGGTCACAGACAAGATGAGATGCTACAGATGTGTTGTGACAGGAGGAAAATGATGGAATTCTGCTGAAGAAATGGTAGGGGTTTGCCTTGTGGTCCAGTGTATGCTTTATCAGTGAGTATGTGCTTTTGACTTGGTAATGCTTTGAGCTTTCCCCAGGCCACATGCATGTTTCTGAATCAAGTGACACTGTCTATTAGCTGCCTGTTTCTCAAATCAAATTGGCAAAAAAAAAATTTCCCTACGGAAGAGTTGAATGATGTTGCATTGTACAGGCTTGAAATGTCATCTATTAAATACTCAAAATACCTTACTTCCTAGAACCTTGTCCCCAGTGAGTTTTTTTGTCCTCATTGATTGATACTCAAGGCTTAACCTGCTGAAAGGTGAAATATTTGTAATGGCAAAAGGGCAGTGGCTCCTGGGCTGGAGCTTTGTGTGCCAGTGGCATGGGTGCTGTAGCCTGTAAGCTAACTGTTACACATCACAGGAGGTGAAGAAGTGGAGCCCCAAGAAAAGGACTAGAGCTGATACCTAGGCTTGCTTTGAGGAAGGGGAGAGCTGGAATTGGCGTGGAGCATCTTGGAATGCTGCTGCTGGAAACACAGGGTCATGGTTTGCCTTTGAAGGGCTCCCTAACCCCAGTCACGGCTCTGGCTTCCTGAGTGTTTGTGAGCCGAGGTCTGTCAGGGAGTTTTGTTACTGCCTTGGGAACTTGCCAAGTGTGGAGCCCAGGAAATGCAGGTACTGTGCTCTACAAGCCAAATGACTTAGGGTATTGAAGTGGAATTCCACAGCACCATCTGCATTTCAGAAATGGGGTGTATTCAGAGTTCAAGGGAGAGCAGGATACTGGTGTGGGGTCCAGTTAAGAGAGGAATGCTCCAGCTACAGTTCAGTGGCTCAAGGTGGAGAGCTGTGTGACGGAGCTGCAGCTCCTGGGTGGTGGCAGTGGTGAGCATTGACATCCTGGCCTTCCCAGAACATAGAACAGTGTGGTGTTCCTCTAACTCATGACTTCCCTGTCTCTAGAGTGATGTGGTCAGTGCTAGAGCTACTACAGTGGTGCAGGCTCAGATGCATGTGTGCTATAGGCACCAANCGAGTTCAAGGGAGAGCAGGATACTGGTGTGGGGTCCAGTTAAGAGAGGAATGCTCCAGCTACAGTTCAGTGGCTCAAGGTGGAGAGCTGTCTGTGTGACGGAGCTGCAGCTCCTGGGTGGTGGCAGTGGTGAGCATTGACGTCCTGGCCTTCCCAGAACATAGAACAGTGTGGTGTTCCTCTAACTCATGACTTCCCTGTCTCTAGAGTGATGTGGTCGGTGCTGCAGTCCAATACTCATTTAACAGGATTGATGAATACAAATACAGTTGTAGGGTTCACTTACCCCTAACTAATTCAAAATTCTGTTCCAGAATTGCATTTGAAGTGTAATAAGGTGCTGTGAAGTGAAATTTGCCATTGTTTCACTAATAGTGTTGTGTTTCTCTGAGTTTGTCAGTTTATCCTTCAACTTTGCTGTTACTGCTGGTTGGTTTAGTGGTGTGTGGTACTATAATAATACTTTTTGCATAGAAGAGTGTGTGATGCACTTTGCCCCTGTGCACTGCAGAGGGAAGAGGGGGAGGAACCACAAGTCAGGAAAGAGTGGTTTCCAACTCAAGTTATACCAGAGTTGAGAGGGAAAGGTAGAAGGATGTGCAAGTAAAAACTTGGGAATAGATCCAGAACCTGCAGCTAAGCTTTTCTGCCGCTTGGAGAAGGCTGAGCTGGCAGCTGTGGGCTCCTTGACACAGTAACTGAGCCTTGTATTCTTGCCCAGTCTAACATGTCCTTAATGTACAGCCTTATGTACCTGTGCATGGAGGCTTTGCTGCTTGGCTTGTTTCTAACTGACCCCTGAGTTAGGAACTCTGGTAGAGAAAATCGTAGAAAGACTAAAACTGCAGAATAGAACATAAACAGTAGAAAATGCCACAGAAAGGTGGAATTACCATCACGTGACTTGGAAAAAGCCTCATGCAGTGTGAACAGGTCTGGGTTCTTCAGACTGATGTAAAAATGGTGCTTACTGCAGTGTGCAAATCAAAGTGGTCTCTCCATAGATGAGAGGTGGTAGCATCTTCACAGTCTTTTTTGCTGCTGAAGTTTTTGAGTGCTCAAGTGCAAAACTTGAGGCTAATCTGGAACAGGGGTGGTTGTTGGGTTGGTTTCACTTCTGTGTTCCTGTTAACTATGAGTGGCATTGTACTTAAAAATGTAAACACAGCTCAATTCTACATACAAAAGTCACATTCAAAATTAAACCACTGTAACTGATAAATGATAATGGCTTTTATTAATATTTTTGTTAAGTGTTTGGTATGATTATACTGCCAGGAGCATTGGGAGAAACTCTGCATCACATGTTTCCTACCACTTCGAGCAACCCAGTTGCTCCACTGAAATTCTGACTTAGGTTGCAGTTCCTACTGGGGAACCCTCCCCCTGTCAGGCGTGGATTTGATTTAGAGAAGGACCTGTCATGATGAATTCTCACCTGCTTCTAGGGAGTGTCACAGTTGGACAGCTGCTGCCTTATCACTGATCACAGCAGCAAGACACTGTCCAAGCTGCAGCGGTGCTGAGGTATGAAACCTGAGAACTGAATCCTGGAAAATCCATCTAGTTCCAACACCCCTGTGCTGTGCAGGGATACCTCCCCAGCTAGCAGCTTGCTCAAAGTTTCATTAAGCTCGGCCTTGGAACAGGTACAGGGATGAGGCAGCCATAGGTTCTCTGGGCAACCTGTTCACTGTCTACTTCTAGAAATCCATAGTAAAAAATTTCTTTTATCTCACCTGAACGCCATTTGAAGCCATTCCTNATCCATAGTAAAAAATTTCTTCCTTTTATCTCACCTGAATGCCATTTGAAGCCGTTCCCCCTTCTGTCATTACTTGGCCTTGTCAGAAGCCCCTCTCCCCCTCTCTTTGCAGAAGAACCTTGCACAGGCTCAACAGACCTAACTTGAGCCTCTCACCCTAGGAGGGGTGTTACAAATACTTTGATCAGTTTCTAAAAGTCAAAGCATTTTTTAACCCCTATGCAGTTCTGTTTCTTGGGGAACAGTGCAGGAAGAAGCCTTATGGTGTGTGGGAAAAGGAGGAGGCTGGTCCAGAACAAAATTTTTTACCAGTGGCTTGTTGGACCTGCTTTTTTAGCAGGCCTCCCTCTGAGTGGACTTGGAGTGCTTTTTCCCCAGAGCAGTGTGTAAATCCAAACAATTTGATCATTTCAGTGCACTCTTGAATGTAAAAATTTAGAACACATCTGAACCATGAGTTATCAGAGCTTATGTTGCAATTTGGGCAAGCAGCTGCAGAGACTGATTAAAAAAGAGTCTCTTGCTAATTCATGCTTATTCTCAGAAGTGAACTCGCAGGGAGCTGGTACAGCACCGTGAAGGATGGTGGGCTTGTGCTCACAGGTACCTGAGATCTGTCCATTTAGTGACTGTGGTTGCTGCAGTGTTTGCTTCAAATGCTGCTCAGCTGCAGCCTTGTGGGGTGTGTGCAGGGGCGTGGGCTATGTGGCACCCCTGGTGTCACAAGGATTCCCTAAATTTGGGAAGGAGGTCGATACTTGGAAGCGGGCAGATTTGCCATAGTACATTTCCTACATGACATGATTTGAATGAATAGGAGAGGGGACAATACGGAGTTTCGTGGCAGAATGGGTCAAGTGTCACACAGATGGCTTTTTCCTTCACCTCACATAAATCTCCTAAATCCTGATCACTGCTCCTTTTTATCTCCCATAGTGTTGGCCAGTGAAGCAGAGCACGCAGCAAGTCCTCTTGCCCCCAGCAGGCAGATACTGGCTCAGTTCAGGGGAAAAGATCCTCTAGGCACAGCTCTAGCCTGGAACCATTGGCTCTCCATACATTGTTATCTGCAAAAGCAAAACAGAAACAGTGGCTGGCCTGGGAGCTGTGCTCTGTAACAGGAAGGGGAAAAGCTGCACAGCTGCAGGCATCAGGGTACAGCGTAATTTAAAGAAGACTATCACCATGGCTTTGAGGGTTTTTATGGCAGGGTGGTTCTACATACAGCACAAGCTATACCCAAATAAAGCTTGTCGCTACTTCAGAAGTAGCCGTATTTGTTATTCAGCAAGATACAAGCCAGTTATACAGTATCTCACTGCATCCATCCTGGCATTTCAGAATAAGCTTCACATCCAAAAGACCAAGAATTCTCTTAAACGGGTTCAGGCCCTTCCCTCTGATGGTCAGGGACTAAGACTCTTCAGGTAGGAGTTCCTTGAATAATGTGCCTTTTAAGTGGTGCTGTAAAGGCACAGAGGCTTGTCTGGGTTTGATTTAGGGAGTCCACATCCCTTTCCTTTAAGGGAGGGTAGCTGGAGAGGATTGAACTGTTATTTTTAATGAGTTGACAAAGCAGCCATGGCAACAGTTACACTTGGCATTGATACACGGCTAGAGAGAGGAAAGCAGCCAGCTGAGGGGATTTTTATTTTCAAATATTTTGCAGTTTAGAACAACGTCAATCTTGCATTTAGTTTTTGTTTATGCTAGCAGCAGAAGTGCCTGAAGGATCTGATGTGTGATGTATTCCCAGAATTTTATTATCTAAGAAGCTATGCAAAAACACTCAAGTTTGTGAAAGGAAAAGGGATCTTTAACTGGTTTGATAGCGTGGAGGAGTTTATACAGTTTGTTCTGTTAGAAAATTGATGTTTCTCTTTTTGGTAGAACAAAGTGAAATTTGAGAAGAGGAAGTACATAGAGTTAAAACTGAAAGACAGGTGAAGGCTTGATCTGCATTTGCTTAGGAATTTTGTTTAACCCTTTAAGAAAATATTGCGCGTTCTTTCAGATTTCAGAGACAGCTGCCTCCCCAGCAGAGTAACAA
Source organism: Regulus satrapa (assembly GCA_013396955.1). Lineage (NCBI taxonomy): Eukaryota > Metazoa > Chordata > Aves > Passeriformes > Regulidae > Regulus > Regulus satrapa. The sequence goes on along the minus strand of VWZN01016288.1, from coordinate 56,315 downwards.
ACAAGGCTCCAGGCACTGCAGCAGGCCAGCTTTTTGTTCCTTCCCAGAGGCATAAAGCAGGGGAAGGATTAAAGCCTTGGGTTTTTCTATTTGTACAGATACACATACATACATATTATGTATATCCCCATTTATCTTTATTCCTTTTGTTCCTCTTGGAGGAATGCCATTCAGTTACTAGATTATTTTAAGCTTAGGTTGTTAATATTTCTGAGTAACAGTAGAAGCATTAGTCCTAATCCCTCTTCCCAATATTGACAACAAAACAGGAACAGGCCTGGGGTTCAGCTGCCATGTTAACCTTAAACAGCCCTGTGAGCCAAGGTGAGACGGGTAGGGCTGACTCAGTTTCATACAAAGAACATTCTTAAAGGCAAGAGAGCCCCAGCCAGGCTGTGGGGAAGAGGCCCAGCACAACACAGCCATGAAGGGCAAGGCAGGTGCACTGCACTGCTTTTAGGCTGTACATAACCGATTACTCACTTGATCAACACAGCAGTTTCATTTCCTGCTCCAGTGAAAGTTTCCATGGTGACCTCCCATTTCCCATAGTTTCCCAGCTATAATCAGTGTAATTTAATTGGCAAGTTCGTGAAGTATTTAGCTGTGATGAAAGGCCCTTCATAAATCCAATTAGATAAATATCTCAGTAGATTTACCTTGGAGGTAAGGGACCATAATGCAGTAAAACCCCAGCACATACCTGCAACAGGTGAAACCTGTCAGTGCGAATGCACTAACTGTGGCAGTCCAGGGGCTGGAATGGCTCTGATAAAAGACATCAGTTATAAATACAGACCGTGCTATTTTATCAGCAATCCTTGTGGAATTCTTGACAGTGCAAATTCCGTAATAATCTTCATGAAGGACTGAAGTGCAACTCAATTCAGGAATCATTTAATATTTTACATAATCTCCTCAAAGGCTCTACACACTTAAACTGGTTTGTAAGGGGAAATGCCATTGATTCAAACTCTTCCTTCCCCTCTTGCTTTAGAAAAAGGCTGCTCCTTGGATCGAGCAATATAAATCCAAGTAATCCTGTTACTTCTGACACCACATGACCTTTGGATCTCATCCTTCAAGAAGGAACGTGAAAAGACACTATGGATTGAATTGAATGCTGGTACTACACCTATTACCTGTACAGTAAGACACATAACCAGCAGCTAAATTAGACACTAGAGCCTGGAAAAATGGGAATGAGCGTCCTACAGAACCTGGCACAGGCACTGCAACAGCTCAGGCTGAGAGCTCTGGATCCCAACACATGTACCCCAGAGGAAGTCTCCCTGCACTGCAACACCATAAACACTGTGCTTTCTCTGTGTACTCACCCCAGCACATCCAGGAGCTCCCAATTCCCAGATGCTGTTTGCTAGGCACTTTCACAGCTCCACAAGAAGTAATCCTTAGTTTGGCTGACAATTTGAATAGAGCTTGCTGTTGGCATTTGCTGAAATGGCAGACATACACCATAATTTGAGGAGAAAACCCCCTAACTGTAAAAAAAAATAAATCTAATAAAAGCACAATTAAGAAGGGAGCGGGGAGAAGGATGCCAGCTGTCTTCATGCCTAGGCTGGGAAATCTTCCTTCCAGTTCCTCAGTGTGATAAAGGTTCATGTAAACTTGATCCTACTGGATTGGTCTAGGGAGGAGAGCAAGGGGAAAATTACATCTAAATTGGAAACTAATTCAGGTGAATTGCAAAGAAAACATCTGAGCTCCTGTGGTGCTGGGTGGGATTCCTCTTACTTAGCTATCCAAATGCTGGGTGTCTAGACATCCACACACTCCTGGGGCAGCAGACAGGAACAGGTTCCTCAGAGTGACTCATTCCTCCTACCTTACACAATTACCTTGGGACTGGATGATTTTCCCCCGGGAATGCCAGGCCATGGGTCGCTCTCTACAAGGTGTCTAGACTGCTAATTTTTAGATGTCTGAAGATAAAGAAAATTCACTTAAATCACCTGGGTCTATAACACTGTAATAAAACATGCCATTGTTTCTAGATCCAGCCCTAACTTTTTTTTTTTTCTGATGACATTATGATATTGATGCAATTTGGAAATCAACATAGTAATTTTCTCTACACAGCACTCACATTTAATTAGAATTTCAGATTTAGATATATAACCTGTAGGATCTGATGCAGGAAATACATACAGCTCAATGGGAAAAAACCCAAAACCTGCAATATACATAACTAATATCTTAGTCATAATGTCTCTCAAGGTCTCTGAAATGATTTTTTTTTAAATACTGCCTTTCAAATGATGATTTTATCAAATTGGTAATAATTATTTACAGAATTATTTTGTCTTTTGGTTTTTCCTTCTTGATTTTTCTGCTTCTGGAGACTCCAGGAATTTCTCTGGTTTCTGTACCTCTAACCCACATTCCTTCCCCTTCTCTTCTTTGCCCTGTTGAACGGTGTCAGCCCCACTTCCCTACAGCCTCTTCAGCTGCTGCAGCTCTGAATTGCTGAGACAGCTCTCTGTGAGCCCAAGGGACACAATTATGGAATTTATAACCACCACAAAGGAAAATAAATGCACACGTGCTTCTCCACACATCACCCTCCTAATTTTCCACCCTAACCATTCAAGGATGTGAGACGAATCCACCAAAACCTAAATCCAGAATGTTTGAATTAGAAATCTTGACACATAGTAAATTCTGATTTGTTTTTCCTTGCTTTTCCAGTTTTGTACCCCTAGGGCACTTCCCTTCAGACATCCAGGCTTTTCACTGCAGCCACAAAGGCTGAACACTTAAAACAACAAACAGCCAAACAAAAAACCCAAATCAAGACAACAAAACAAAACAAAAAAATCCCCAAACACTGAGGAGTGTTAGTTCTCATTGTTTTTCCAGGTGAGAGTTACAGAAAGCAGCAAGTAAAACAAGAATCAGGATCAAACAAGGTGGCAATACTGAATACAGAACTTGATGCTCTGCTGCTCAGGGACAGCTGCATTAATCAAAAGTAACTCCTGGGAAGGAGACAATAGGTAAAGAAGCCCTGTAATCTGACAAAACTCCCTAGATTTTTTTATCAATACCTTTTATTTAAGATGCTTGCTTTGCTTTAAATTTAGATTTGTGCTTCCCTGATTGTCTCAGCTGGATTTTTAGCTTGTTCTTTTCATGTTCTGCATGAGTGTTCTCCAAGATAACTCTCCATTATTCTGTGCAGTCCCAGCTTGCTTTCAATGTAATCCTTTTCCACTTGACACTAATCATGGCTGTAATTTCCTTTAACTGAAGTGACAAGAACATTCCCTTCTACATCTCTCAACTTCACAGGTCAATCTGAAATTACAGAGTAGCATTTTAGTTGTGAGATTAATGTTACCAACTGCTTTTGTTAAAAAAAGAAAAAAAAAATCACCAAATAACAAATTTCTAAACATTATTCCCAATACTGAATGTGGATTTTGCACATTTGTTACCAGGGGCTAAAGCAGCACACGTTGCCTCTCAAGGCACAGCAGCTCATGGGGAAGAGGCACAGCCAGGATATGGCTTCACACATGGAAGTGTGCCCTTCTCTGCCCACAGCCTCAGCTGAATTCAGCTCACATTGTTGATTTTGAAGTCGGCTTTGTTTTCTGGTCCCATGAGCCACTTAGAGTATTCACAAGAAAGTATATTCCATGCGTCGATCCAAGTGGCCATCTCCATCAGAGTCACAAATCAGGATTTCGGCTTCAGGAAAAGAAATTATTGGCTATGGAATAACCAGCCCTGCTGTAGTTTTTCTCCTAAAGCCCAGAGTTATACCACTGGCTCATTTTAGTCATGACAGATTTACTAATTTTTAAAAAGCGATAACAGAAAGGCATCCTCTTAATAGAAGTGATGTCTGCATCTGTAGCAATTAATAGTTGAGATAGTTGACCAGGGAGTTCATAGCAAAGACCATCACAACTGGACATTCAACTAAACCCAAGTGAAAGGCAGGAGGAAGGATGCTAAATATTAGGATAGGACCATAAGTCTGGGGAGATGCAATCACAGTCCAGTGATTGCATCTCCCCAGACTGGGTCCTATCCTAATATTTAGGGTCATCTGTGAGCCTGCAGATTTGTCTAGTGAGGTTCTTCCAGATAATCCACATAATATGTGGACTTTGAGAGGGTTTTTCAGGGCTTTTTGGTTCTGCATCCCACACTCACCCCCCAGTGCCACCCCCAGTGATTGGTTTGTGGTTGTTTTGGGTTTGTTATTTTAAACAAATCATCACAGGAAGTTTTCCCAAACAAAACAAATGCATGTGATTATTTGGCAACCTCAGTGATTGAGCAACTACAACCACAGACTCTGCTGAAGCTCTCCAGGAGATATTGATTAATTGCCTACAAAAAGTACTCTGTAAAAGCAAAGCAGCCTCATAGTGATTTAGTTTGGACAGGAATTAAATCAAGTCATGCCTGGCCAAAACCCAGCTCTTCAATGTGGGGATCAACAAGGATGGTCAGCTTTTAACAATAAGGGTTTAATTCTGTAAGACAATTCTGGCCCTAATTTGTTTTCAAGTCACACTCTTGGCCAGCACATCAACCTTTCTAATAGCAAAATTATGTGTTTATAGTTTTCTTCATTTAAATTAAACCATTCAAAACCAAGCACAGATCTTTTTCACTAGACTTCATTTTATGAAGAAGGAGAAAGAGGTTGTGGTTCTATTACTAATCAAGCAACAATGTTTGTAATTTTTAATCAAGTACAATTTATGCTCCAAAAACCTTGCAGATCAGACAAAAAATCAGCACAGTTTTGCCCCAAAGTAACTTCATGTCAGCTTCATGCTACATGAAATGTGGTCCTGATGCACAATCTGGATCTCACATCTTCACCCACCCCCTGCCCACCATGTTTTCTTACACAGTTCTTAAAAGCAACATCAAAGACAAAAATGTATGAAAACCCTAAGAAATACAACATCACTTCAGCTGGAATACAGCAACAGGACATTCTGCAAAAGTACAGCTGAAGAGAGCTGCTGCTCTTTTGGGGCAATTTAGGCCAGGATGGAGAACAACTTAAAACTTGCAGTTCTTTTTCACTGAGAATCATTTCTATGCAAATATTATAGATACCATCACCTCTCACTTACGTAGAGCTTGCACTGTAGCCAGTTGAGGTTCTGAATCTTGGGTTCTTCTAGGATCACAACACAGTTTGGATTGGACAAATTCCTTTAGAATCTTGTGTCTTTTATGTTACATTTTCCCTATTTTTAATGTATACTTCACTTGGATTTACTGTTACAATTTCTACTCTCGGGTTTTACAGTTGGATAGATCAATAGTTCTTGCACATGCACCAAGTAAAATATCACTTCCCTGCACTGTTTAAAGGCAACAGAAGTTGAAACACTCACAGCAAGGCGAGTGTCTCTTGGGGCATTAATTGCGGACAAGTGAGTGCATAGCAAAAAAAAAACAACACAGAAGATCCAAGACAGAAATACAGAGACCCACATAATTAAGAATCAAGACTATAAATAATATCTATTTAAGCACTGATCTGGCACATCACTGATTTTCTTTCCTTCCTTACCCCTTCCAGCAGTACCATTCTGTTTATATGGCAACTCCTAATTACGTCATAGTAATGATAATAACAACAACAATGATTTGGCTACTGCCTGGAAAAACCTTGAGCAGCCTGGACTGCAGAATGAAATGAGGAACACTCCAATACACTATGGGTTCAAACTCCTGCAGTCCATGCCAGTTCCCTTGATGCAGTGATCATAAAACAAAACAGTTGCATGAATACAGAATTCTTTGTATGAACACTTTAACTAAAATCACCAGCTTGAATTTGGGCATGAGCATTCTTTGTTCCACCAAACCCAAACGAGACCTAATTCCTCTTTCCTTTTTAGTGTTAGTAAATAGCTGCTGACAATAATTCTTCCTCTCCAGCTGGTCTGGGACAGCTTCCCACAAGAAAAAAGAATGTTACCTTTTGGTTAGACAGATTCCCCTGGGAATGGAACACGTCCTGGAATAATTTAGCACAGCATAACAGATACAAACAGTTTAGAGCAGTTCAAACTCTATTTAAAGCTGGAACAAAGCAGTTATCTGTCTTTTAAGAGTGGAGATGGATGAAGAGATGTTTCATGTTTTCTAAGACATCTTCAGAATTGGTAGTAAACTGTCACCAGCTCACAGCAAGACTGGTATTTATTAGTATATATCAGTATTAGTTCTGCCTAAAGGAGTCTGTGGTTCAGCAGTGTCTGTACAGCCAGAACCTCCAGGTGCAAAGGTAAGAAGACTCCAAAACCAGTTTTCTCTAACAGAGTTGTGGAACCAGACAGAGGGAATATAGCATTGCATGAGATTCTTCTTGAATTACAACTTTCTCTGTCCTACAGAAGGAGCAGCCAGCAAAGATGAGCTCTCTACTATTACCCATGTGCCTTAAATCAGAAAATCACCTCTGAATTAGCAGATGCAGGCTGGAACATTCTGGCCAAGATGAATCTGTCACTGAAGATAGACTGTGCAACCAACTTCACTGCATCTTTGACAGGAGGCCCTAAGAACCAGAGTGGGCTCACAATATTGTCCAATAATGTTTTAGGTATTCCTCAGTGTGTCCAAGAATGCTTTAGTGTGGCAATTAGCATATGGGATTTGCATATTAGAGAGGCAAGAGAGTAGATCCATGCGCTAAGAACTCTGAAGTGTTAAAAAACATTTAAAGAGCTAGAGCATTGCATGGAGCCTTCCAAGGCAAAAGAAAACACCCCTGAAGTCATTGCTACACTCACTCTCAGGTATTAAAAGCCCTGTTTTCTCTAGCTAAAACTGGTTATTTGTTTTTTAACCAGCAAAGGCTGGTATGAAAGGAAGGTATGAAATTCTTGTATGCTGTTGAGCCAAACAGCACTGCTGGAGTTCAGGCAGCACCACAACAATGCTGGGGGCATCTCCAAACAGGGAGCTAAAAGGACATGCATAAAATAATGATGAAGCATATTTAGAAGCAGCAATAGGGATTCTTTAGCATTTATCATTTCAAATTGAGGAAAAATCAATCAAGTTTGCCAGCCCCAAATACTTTGCCAGCCCCAAGCTCTGGAAGCTGCAGTCTAGGAAGATTTTGCCTCAGGGCAAAGGAAGAATTAAGAAGAGGAAGAAAACAACCCAGAGGCCTTTAAAGAATAACATAGCTATGATGAGCATTCCTAATCTCTCCAGTAGTAATGAACCACAGGTAAAAAGCATTACAAGCTGCTTGACTACACAACTGTACCTTCTATAGCTGCAGCCAAGACCAAAAAGTCCCGAAGTTGCAAGTCTTTGTAGTATAAAAGTATGAAGCTTGAGCAGATGTGGACCAAAATTCACAGACAGAATGGAAATAATACATATTTTCAGTATAATGACTTTGAATTTCTCTTATACGTATTCCCATACCTGATATTCCTTTAAATTCTTTCTTCAATTCAAATCCTGTTCTGCAGAGCAATTGGTGTTTAGATAAATAAGAAAATACTAAGTATTAGTAGCTATGAGAATAATGAGCATTAAGTTACCTACATTTTTTCACAGCCATTTTGCCAACTTGTTTTGTTACTCATATTAATACTGAATTTGTCCCTGCTGACAAATTCGTTGCCTGCTGCTCCAGCTATAGGAATTTTTCCAAGTAACTTCTGAGCTCCAGATGTATTGACTGTAAGGTAACTACCACTATTTAACAAGGGAGTCTAAAAAAACTGCAAAACAAAGTAAGGAGGCAAAAAGTAGGGAGCAAACCTATTCCAGAAAGCCTGCAAATCTTAATAGAAGATGTCAACAGTATTAACCCCCTTAATGTAAGCTTAAAACTTGGCTGCAACAAACACTGCTCCAAGCAGTAAAATATTTAATGTGGAAAGCAACTTATTCCCAGAAGTAGCACTTCCTTATAGAAAGAACTGGTATAATTTTAGCTGTTGTGCTCCTAGCATAGGTCTTACCTTGTCCAAACCCTTCCTTGGCAGCACATTCCCAGATATATTCCTTGTTTCTGTGCGGATAGAGTACTTTGGTTTGCTGAGTTAAATTTGCAGAAGTGAACATTCACAAAGACAATGATTGATTTACACACAGATGCTTTGTCATTCAGCAGTGACAGCTGCTCCTTCCCACCAAGTACTGACCTGGAAAATCTTCTGAAAGAGAAAATTGAGTAAGTGGATTAAAAACCCCAAAACCTTTCAAACACACACCCAAACTAACTCCCCTCTTAGGCCCCTCTTCCAACCCCCTCCCCCCCAAACCANTTTAAATGTCAGAAATGTCAGAAAATGAGAGCAAATTCTACACGCCTTTCTCCTCTTTTATTCTGGAGATTTTGTGTTGCTCATGTGTGAGGGCAGCAAAATGCTGAGCTGCAACAGAGCTCATCAGGAAACACTTCCTACAGTCATGGAAACGTGGATTGAATGGATGCAATCCACATCACACAACTGTGAATGCGAAACTAGGAATAAACCACTTCTCTAGAAAGGCAGTGTTACTCTTCTAACTTGCTGTATTTTATCCAGGAATAGATTACTGCTAAAAATAAAGGAATTTAATAGCTGCAAGCCAACCACCTACTTCAGAAGGCAAGGAATGCTGCCAAGAGAGAATTATGGCAATGTTATTCCACCACGGCACTTTCAAAAAACAAGCATTAGAAAATATGAATTAAGCTAAAACACAGCTTTCTCTCCAATTACAGCAACACATGACTTTTTATATAATCTTAATCCTTCCATTAACTCTCCTCTTCAAAGGCAAGAAAAAAGAAAATGACTTCTGGTTTTTGGTGGCTTTTTGATTCCTCTTTTGCTGCATAAAAGCAGAGGAATAGCAAAGCAAAAGCATCCCTTGTCCCCTTTCTGTCCCTGTTGATTGGCCTCTTGTACATCACACAGTTCAAGCTGCATTAAGTCATAACCTCTCCTTACACAACCTCTCCTTTCTGTGGAGAGCATAAAAATACCTCTCTCACAAGAGATGTCTGAAAACCTATTATTTTACACTTCCAGAAGACGTTTCTCTCCAGCTAGATGTTAGGTCTGAAGACCTGCTCAGCACATCATCTAGAGCTACCTTTAGCTAACGCAAAATGCCTTTTCTACACATACAGCATCAAACAAAAACTTTACACTTTCCACAAGGAAGACAGAATTAGTAACAAGATAGAGAAAGTTATGACAGCAGAGATGTATTTGAGACAGAGAAAAGTTTCTAAGATCCCACAGTAAGCGCTGTACATCTTTTTATTTCCTATTGTTAAGAGCTGGCTATTCTCACACCTGCCACTGCTATCTGTGCTCCATTTGTTTCACCTTGCATGTATCAGTTTTCCTTAGTTGCACCAATTTCCTCACATTTCTCCACAGCCTCGCAATTGAAGCCATGTGACACCAAGCATTCCTGCCTCAGCTCTCCACTGCTTCCCCATGATCCTGGGTCATGATTTAGCTTTGCTCTGACCCAACAAACATGAGGGTTGTTCTTCCACTGTTATGCTAAGTTTTAGGTAAGGCCACAGATAGAAACTTGGTACCAAATTGAGCCACAGGGAGACACATCTCAAGTGTTCCGCATTCTGCTGTCTGCTATGGTTACAACAACCCATAAACACTTGAACAAACCCATGTGCAATGAGAACAGCTCATGCTCACAGCAAACCAGAAATAGCAGCATGGGAAACTTCACTTTCACTTAGAGCTTCAAGTGAACTATCAGTAGTGACAATCCAGGCCTCCTAAAAACAAGGCAACACATTTAGGCCAGAGTCTATTAGAATTGGTAGCAGTACACTATCCAGACCTACAGAATCTTTCTCTTAGCAAGTGCTTGACACAGGACTTAATGAACAACGAAAAAAGAAAAAAAATTCCTTGGTCAGGTAGAAATGACTGATGTTTTTCAGAACCATAGAGAGAAATCAGATTTAGTCTACAGCAGAGAAATTTCTCTTTGTTATTCCTGAGCACATTATGTTGTATGTATGCATGTATGAAAGGACTTTGTTCCCAAAGCCAGATTGAACACACCTCCTCCAAACAGATTCCAGTATCAAATTCAGTGTTTTCAGATATTCTGCTTATACCTTCTAAGGAGTAAAATAAACCACTCCAAGCAAATAAGCAAGAACATTTTATTGTGACACTTGCAGCTTTACCTTTCGCAAGTAATACAGAGCTCTCCCCAATGTCTTTACCAGCCAATTTAAATATTTCATCTATATCTGCATCACTAGTTTATAAAATTTCTCTAAGATCTGTGTATTTTCAACTGATTTGACACAAAACAAGCAAAAGAACAAACTCCTGAAAACACAAAAGAGTTGCATCGTGGCACATTTATTCTTTAATAGAAAGTAAGAAAAACCTCCCTACTGACCTTTACTCTGAGTGAGGAAAAAGATAAATATCCACAGCTCTTTGTCGCATCTGGTAGGATTTTAAGATCCATCTATGCATGTATAATCACAGAACAAAGTTTTAGCCACACTGAGCCACCTAAGGAGATTTTATGTTCCATCGTTTTTCCATGCATTCCACCCTTGGTATGCTGACTACAGGACAGAGATTCTGTGCACCTACAGTGGTTTCAATTCAAAAATACACCATAAGCCAACTTAGAAACATCCATTAGTAACTAATAGAAAGAATCACAAGAAGGTCTCACAACAATTTACTAAAACATTAAGGTTCTTTAAATCACAGTTTCAAAATATAAAAATTCTACCTCTCCTGTAACTGAGATACATTTACATGAACGTTTAAGAGACGGTCTGTAATTCAGCTCTAATCGCTGTCATCTGAGCCCCCTTCAGAGCCCTCGTCATTGGATGCCTCTGGCTCAGACTCGTTCCCAGATGCCCTGGCAGAGCCCTCGTGGTCAGAGCCTCTTTCAGAGTCTCTGTCAGACTCGGCGCTGCGCGAAGCCGGCCGCGATTCGTTCTCGGAGCCGCCGGAGCCGCGGCTCTTCCCCGACTGCACGGACTCATTGTCTGACTGCTCCGACTCCGAGCGCCGTCTCTTCCTCGGGGACCTGTCGCTGTCAGACTCCTCCTCGGACGCGTGGGCGCTGGACCTGCGGGGACTGCCGGCCTCGCTGCCGGACTTGTTCCTGTTATCGGAATCGCTATCGGAAACGATGCGTTTGCTGTGCTGCTGCTCCCCCTCCTCAGAATCACTGTTGCTATTTCTAGCGTGCCTGTGGGGAAAAGCAGAGGGGAAAAATGGTATTAAAAGGTGCTCCCTTTAGCCGATAAATAAAGCAGGACACCGGGCTTTGGGTAACGCTAGTGTCAGAAGAATGAGTGGAATTAATTTGCACTGGGAAGGGATGTTGTGAGTACAATGAAGGACCTGTTACTATCTTTGTGTTACCTCATTAACACTGCATTTTCTCTTGAAGGCATGCATTGAAACTCTAAGTTCATACGAAGTTAATTAAGGTTCTTACCCGTCATCAGCAATTTTGAGTTTGTCCTCATCAGAAGAATCATCACTTGATGAAATGATGGCTTTTGATTTGATCTTTCCTTTCATTGAAGGAGGCAGACGTTCTGGTTTGGGCTGTATAGGGGGAAAACAAAGGGCTGCTTGTTCATGTGGCACAGGGCCCAAATGTAGAAACATGTTCAGAAAATCAGACAGGCTTTTAAAAATTTTTCCATTTACTATCACTTAATTCTAGATGGTGTTGGAAATATCCTTTTCATCCTTGAACCAGCAATAGCAACAGGGGAGGAGGATAAAAATAAGCTCTAAGGCCAGTTGGCTTCAAGAGGTTCTGCTGTAATTTTCAACACTAATAAATCTCTCTTGACCAGGGTAATGCTGAACTCCAAATGCATATTTAGAGAGTGATGCAGTTATTCAGGGTTTAACTTACAGCCTTCTTCTTCTCTGCTTTGGGTGGACGTCGCTTTTTAGGCCGCGGGCCGTTTTCGTGTTCTTCATCATCGCTCCCCTCTTCTGCCTTCTGGGGTCTTGAACAGAAACACATTTAATATGGCATAGAGCATAAAATTGCAAAACACCCCTTAAAACATACAAAAATACCAGTCTCAAGAAATGTCCACTTTATCAAGTGTTACTCCTACTTCTTTTTCAGAGTGGTTGTTTAAGTCTTATAATGTGTAATGTGTAAGTAAAAAATAGAACACATGACCTCTTGATAAGTTTGTTTTTAAACTGTTACAAAAGACTGCAGAGAATTTACTTAAAAGCTCTACTATTGCTCAGGAAGGTCTAGTATTAAATTAACATTAATTAATAATTAATTAATAAAGTATCAGCTACCTCCTCCTCTTCTTCTTCTTTCTCTCACCCTCCTCTTCTTCCCCATCCTGTTCACTGCCACTGCCCTTCCTCTTCTTTTTCTTTCGAGAGATGGGCAGATCTTCATCACTGTCATCATTGACGAACTCATCAAACTCCCCTGTTCCTTTTTTGGAACGCTGTAAGAAACACCGACAACAAAACCTACTATTCACATCCCAGTTAAAAAAGCTACCAGGAAACACTTCAAAATGGAAATTTAGCTGAACATGTTCCAGAAGAGATGAAAATACAGACCTTCTAGAGACTATGGTGATGTTGGCCCAAGATGGGTATCATTCAGAAACTGATTCAGCACTGGCACACAATAAAATAATCTTCTGCCACCATAATCTGAGACACCATGCTCAGAACTTTCAAGTATTAACTTTCAATTCTGACATTTTGGTAGCAAATCTATGCAATTTTACTCAGTATACCTTAGGAGCTTGAAATTAAAACCCTGTGCTCCTGCAAGAAACTATATATAAGATGGGAAAATTAAGGAGGTTTAAAAGAAAAAAAACCCCAAAAGAGATTAAAAAATTCTGTTCTACCCTGCCTCCTCCACCACCACGTTTTTTCTCCTTTGATCCTTCTACTTCACCAGTGAACATCAGAATATTCTTGGTCTTCTCCACATATTGAGCTCTTTGTTCCAGAAGTTTCTTCTGCTCTTCTTTTTCTCTGAGGCGCTTCTCTTCCTGAAAACACCAAGGAAGCCAACCATTACGCATGCATTTGCACCACCACAGCGAGTATAATAGCAGGCACAGAAATTATTTGCTGTCAGGAGACTGGAAAATTGCTTTTTGATGCTGTGTGTCACAGGAGAAGGTGGACATGGCAGAAAAATAAAGTTTGTTGCAAAAAGTTTTCTACAAAAAAGCCCATGGTAAAATAGGTAAAAGTCTAATGGCAGAACTTCTGGCACATCTATTTTATTTCATTACACAACAAAATATTTCTGAGGCTATGGGGAAGAAAGAGCATCACCCGTTAGCTGTAATATTCTCAGCTAGTGCTTACTATGACTAAGGAAAACAGCTACTAGATACCATGCCAGAGCAGCAGGAGCACACATACTGTCAGTATGTACACTTACAAAATGCAATATACAGAAATTAGTGGAATAAAACCTGTTCTTTAAGCAGTTTCTGGCGAAGCAGCTCCTTCTCCTGCTCCTGCTTGGCACGCAGCTCCCTCTCTTCCTCATCCTGCTTGCGTGCCCGAGCCACATGATACTGGGCCTGGCTCAGTAAGTCGGAGCATTGTCTGCAAAATCCAAGGTTCTCAGGTCAGGCAAGGTGGCAAACACAAGAAGAAATGCTTTTATGAAGTGCCTGCATCACAACATTACGTTCATATCCCCAGTGAACTAAAAAACCAGCCACTTGAAATAGCACAAAGAGGAGCAGTGCAGGTATTTGAGTAAATTACTGCATTTTTAGTAAGCTAATTTATCTTCCAATGTATAATTTCAGAACATATTGCTTCACATTTCAAACTTAGCCAATTCATATAAAGAAAGCCCACACATGAACACAGAAGGAATGGTGTCAACCAATCTGGAGTGCTTCAGAACTATTGTTAATAAGAACTTGTATTTAATCACAACAACCTATCACACCTTATCAGAAAGGTGGGGCAAAATTCAAGCTTAAAAACCCCAAGAGTGTGAGAGCAAAGGTTGCATAAAGTGTCCAAACCACATGAAACATTAAAGCAAAGTGCTTTCAACACCCTCTTAGCTGATGCCAAAATGACATTTCTTTTAATATTGAAACTTCATTCTCTTCATAAAGTGCTTCAATGATACCCATTCAGATGTACAGTGCAGGATGGCCAGCACATGGTATTTGTATGGGTCGATGGAAATCTTACAAGAACATGAAGAACACAGGAAAAGAATGAAACAGTAGCAGGGAGTGAGCCTGCATTTGTATTTCTACTGTTCTAACAAAGTGGACAGTTGAAATCTTGGAAACTAGTTTTAACACAAAACAAAACAAAACAAAAACATTACATTTGAATTTGAATGAAGGATTTGTTTGTGGGTTGGTTTGTTTTTTTAGTTTTGTTTTGTCTTTTTTCTTTTTTTTTTTTTTTTTTCTTTTTACCTGGCTTCTGTAGCAGCAAGTGCCAAGTCAAATCTCATCTTATCACCTACTTTACTCAAGTAACTGAAGTACCTGGAGGAAATCACAAGAAACCCAAGTAAGGAAATATGGCATTACTTACATATTTATTGCAATTTTGCCTTAAAACAAAGCATTTACTCCTGAATTACAAAGCTGTAAAACTCAATAGATGAGGAAATCGCACCAGTTTCCTCTGTGCCAACACCTTTTAATATAACACCTTTTAACAGTTAAAAAGTGCATTCAAAGTTCCCCAAATCTAAAGCATTCCAAAACCCCTCTGGAGAGGAAAAAAATCTAATAAGAGTTCTGAGATTTCATTTGCTGGCTCCTACCAGTAAGTACATTGCTGCCCTAACAGACTGATTCCTTATCTGTCACAGATGACATGCCTGAATTCAGCATAAGAGAAGCAAAAAACCCGATTTGTTTTTCAAAAAGGATTTGTCTTTCAAAAATCCTTTCAGAACAGCCTCCATGACCTGGTGGGACAGGTCACTGAGAATACAACAAATTTTCAAGTAGATCAGTAAACTATGATGAACAATGCTTTGAGAAGTTTCTCCAATTTAAAAGAAAATTACTTCTAACTTTCAAGATGGCCACAGTTTCACATATACCCTTAGACACATTTCAAATTAAGTGCTTTTGTGCTAAACTCAAATTCTTGGGTATATTAATACAATAATTCCTTGCTTGAGCTCTAGACTATGGAGAGTATTTTCCAAAAATTTTAGTTAATTGGCAAAAATAAATTCATGCAACTAAAGTTCTGCAAGACAATAAATAACAAGCTTCTCATTAAATTTAAATTAGAACTTCTATCCTAAACATAACAGCAGAGCTAGGAATGTACAAATCATGCACCAGGCTACACCTAGGAGCAGGACAAATGGTTGAAAGCTGTGTTTAAGAATGGTGGCAACTGGATCATATTAATCACACTGGTGCGTGCACAAAATTTTATATTATTGGTTTTTAAACAGAACTAAAATATTTCAAATGCACTTAAGAAACTGCTTTTCTTAAGCTGTGGCAGTACTTGGGCTTCATTTGCCAAAAGGAGAGTGAAATTGGTTTTAAGGGATTGCCAGTGATCAATTATGCTTATGTAGGATAAACAGATTTGCTTTTAAGCCTTACAGTTTGCTTTGAAAGAAGTCATAAAATAGTATTCAAGCTGTAGAATAACTGTCAACATCTTTTCAACTGCACATTTCTGGGAAGAAGAGTATCTTGGTCACAGCAACAACAAAGCGCTTTGAGAAACACATATTGGCACCTGGTCAAACAAAACTGGTTCTCAAATAAAATCTGAACACACAGATTTGTCAGGCCCAATCTTTTGTTTTTCTACTAGAAACTGTAGAACATAGTGCTTTGTAGAAGATGATTGCTCTTCTAACCAGATTTGTGCTCAATACTGCAAGTATACTGTAAGGGGACAACAAATAATAATAATTAGAAAAATATAATGATTAGAAACAAATGATCTTTACCTGTGGGCGAGCTCCAGTTCTTTCACAGCATTAAGCACTTCCTTCAGATTGCTTTTTTCATCTTTTAGAACAGAGGTAGCAAGTCTTTGGAGCACTAAAGCCACATTAAACATGAGGACTGTATCACTTGGAGCCACATGCCTGGCCTGGAAAAAAAACATGTTTTTAAGATAAGCTACAATGTGATACAGAAATGACATACAGAGAATAAACACCATCATATCAACCCCAGACCACCAAATCTAAAGAAACAAAAACACACATCAACTAACAGTAATTGTATTTTGTGATCCGTTACGTTCTAAATCCATACCTTTAACAAAGTTTGTTTGCATTCCTGTAATTTGCCACATTTAAACAGTGCCCGGGCCAAATACAACAACACTTCAGTGTTTTGATGCTTATAGAACTTTCTGAGGCAGTTTTTTTACTGAAATTAAAAAAAAAAAAATAAAAAAAATATCAAAGTAAGAGGCGACAGTGGTGGTTTGTTATTTTGGTTAGCTAACTCCAGCAAATGTTTCTATTCCTAAAAAGCATTACTCCTAATATGCCCTTTGTTTCTTACAGAAGTGTGTTATGTTACATAGCTGCCTTCTTTTCACTGATCAGAACATTCTCTTTCCTATTCCATTGCCAAGTACCTGCTTTTTTTCTAGAAACTGGCTGCAGCCCAGTCCATAGAAGGGTCTATAGGTCTTAAAAACAAAAGAATACTTTTTAAAAGTACCATTTACTGCAACAAAGTCCAGCTCATTTTAAGACGACTCCAATATTGTCCACAATATGGGGGGGGATAAACGATCTATTTTCCTTATTCACATCAGATATTTCACCAATTGAAATATATATAATATAGTAATCTCATATATCTGATATAATTAGTTAAAGAAAGAAAAATCCAGACTTTCCAGATAACTCAACATCAAATTTGTTCATCAAATTTGTTCTGTCCACCCAGCTGAGGAACTTGGCCATGCCACAGGGATATCTGTTTCTCTAAAGCATAAAAGATGACTTGGTACTACAACGTTTTACTACAACTTTTGTGGGTCTAGAATTAAAGGCTTAAAAGATACCAAACTTTATCATTTTCAGTAAAAAGCACCTTCTGTCTGACATACTCTTTTCTCAAGGAACCCTTCAACCTCTCTAAGCCTCCAAAATAGCAAGGAATATAGAGTAAATTTTATTTGCAAGTACAGAAAACTGACCTAAACTGTAACACCTGAGGTTATTACTCTTGGATCTCACTGTGTTGTGAGCACCTTCAGCATCAGAGATTCTGCAGTTAGCTCAAGCCTGCCTCAGCAGGCATACAAATATGCTTTAGAGTAGAAAACTCAGTAGGATGATTATTGTGGCTGCAGTAAGCTGGGCTAGTAAATTCAATTTATCTCCCTTTGAGTCCAATATCATGTATTTCACACTGTGACTGCATAGCAGAACCCAGGTAACAATAAAGCACTTCAGTAAATAAACACTTCTCTAAACACCTTTTCTTAAATAAATTAGCAAATGAGTAAAACATCTTTTCTCCCAAACCGGTAAGTGAAAGTGATACCCACTTCCCCACTGCAATTCACTGCTTAACCAATTGCTAAAATAAGATTTTCATTAGGCTTTTTGTCAATTAAAACAGACAAAGAGCCAAAAAACCCAGACCTCACTCAAGCACAACAGAGTGAATGTGACTGTGCTGCCAAAGCTTGCTAACAATAGTTCAGGAGGACAGTGACTACTGAGCCCGATCGTGTAAGAAAGGCCCAGTAATACTTCTTTATTAGGCACCACAAAAAGCTTCAGAATACCTCTGAATGAAACATTCCTGAGCCTCAATAAGGACTCATCTTAAATGACACGAGTTTGTTCTTAGTTTCTGTCCTGTTCAACATTAAGCTGATTTGTATGCTTTTCATCAGCAAATTGAGTCAATTAGCTCAGAATAGGTAGACACTTGAATATTTACTTGCTTGGGCAGGCCAGGTCAAAGCAGCTGACCTCAACAGATTTCTTCCAACATGAATTATTTTGTGATTTTAACTGTGGTGAGTGAAATTACGGCCCAGTCAGCTTTTAAGACAGCTCTTAAAGTATTCATGTGATCATTTACAAGAACAAAAATAGGAATTGTTGCTATTTAAAAGAAAATCCCAGCAGCAAATTTAAATATTTATTTACTCAGGCATACAAATTTGGAAACATTTTACTTTGGAAACATAATTCACTTAATGTAAATCACATACACTAACTACACTGACTGAAATCCCTCTGACTAATAATTTATTCCACAACCAAAATTCTAATCCTGCTACCAAAAAAAGTATAAAGTTGCCAGGTGCTTTGTTGCCATTCGCTCACATTTGGTAGTCTGTCATTAAATCTAGACTTGACGGCCAACAGCTTAAATAGGCCTAGAACTGGTTAAAACTTTGCTTAGAAACTTTCCCAGCTGCCCTGACAACAGAGAGACATCTAGAAGTCATCTAAGCCAAGACAGGAGGTAGTTCAACGTGGAGATGTTACCATCTGCACAGCACTGATGTACTGTTTCTGCTCTACGTAGATATGTGCCAGATTCAGCCACACATCACTGATATCTGCTGTGGCCTCTCTCACTTGGGCAAAAACATCACGAGCCTCACGGAAATATCCTTTATGCGCCAAGACAGCTCCTGAGGGGAGAGGAATATGGACAGTGTGAGCTTCCAGGTCTATGCACTGTGCACTCCTACCTCAGAAAAGTCAATACTGCCTCAATAAAATGCTCCTTCAAAAACTGACATAGCTGCCATTTCCTGGGCTCCACTCTAATAGTGCTCAGGCCCTGAAAAAACAATTCTCTATTAAAGCATGAAACTTAAGAATATGATCAACTCTGAAACATAAGAATATGATCACCTCTGAAGGAAAACTAGAGTCTAACACTCACCTATGCCATTAGCAGCATACAAATTCTTTGGGTCATTTCTCAGGACTTGCTTGTAGATAGCTAATGCACGGTCTTGGTGACGTTTCTCCTGAAGAAAGAAATGCCAAATTCATCACTAACTTCCACTGTGGGGTACAAAAAGATCTACCCAGAGATAGAAGATGCCAAGCAGACATCAAGAAGAGGCTCTGAATAGCTAACAACATACAAAAAATAAACAAACAAACCCCCAGACAGGCACATTACCTTTTCTCTGTCTCTTGTGGGTTGATGGAGAGTCTGTAACCAGACGTTGCCAAGAGCCAGCATGGAATAAGTATCATTTTGTGTGGAGGGCTGCTTCAATATTCTTTCAAATTTCTTCTGTCCTGGACCCCACTCTTGTTTAGCCAAATGAAGATTGCCAATCAGAGACCAGGCATCTGGATGATCCTAAACAAAAATTCACTCTAAGTTACAAAAGCACTCTTCTCCTTTGCAAGAGTTCTTTTCCAAGTATAAAGTATTACTCTTAAACATAATTCCATATTCAGAGGAACCCTAAACAAAACACCGACAGAAGATCTGGCAGCTCTCTCTTCTTCCCCTAGTTTATGTAAACAAACAAAATAAAAACACAAAAAGAGGAAAATTAAATTTTAAGTTAACTTATTATTTACAGTGTTTTAATGTTGAACACTTCTAGGGTTACAAACCTGATTTATTTGAAGTGCTTCTTTAAACCAATCAGAAGCTTCATAAAAATTCCCTTTATCCCTGGCCATAGCTCCCAAGCGCAAGTAGCCTGAAAATAAAAATAGACAACAAAATAAAAGTCAGGGAACAGATTAAAGTGATCTTGAACAACAAAAATACTGTCCATGCATGAATTTCAAAAGCAATCTTTCTCTTGACCAGCTAAGGACAGCGAACACTAAGATACCTTTCATATTCTCTTCACAATGAGAAATGCAACATGAAGAGGAACTTTCACCCACGACAGCCATAAAAAACCTGCAGGTTTTGAATAGTTAAAATATTGCAAATGCGTTAAATTGGCTTCCTAAGTTAAAGACAACTGAAAAACTGCCAAGAAATAAGGATCCATCAGTTATATAATTCTCCTCCCTCCACTTTAAATAGCTTTCCCATTTCCACTAACTTTGGGAAGTATGCAGGTTACAATGGAAAACAAGCAGGGAAAAGGCTACAGATGAGGCTGGGGCATGGTATGTGCTTCAGCTTGTGGCAAATAGCACAGTTCAGCCCCAAAACTACTCTGAAAACAAGGGAAGACAGACATAAGGAGAGCAGAAGACACTGGCAACCAAAAGATTTTTGGTATTATAAGGACAAAGGTAGAACTGAAATACCAAATGTTTCTTACAATCAACGTAATTTGGATGTTCTCTCAAAATGTTTTTATAGAGCTTTTCTGCTTCGTGAAATTCACACATGGCCTCATAGAGCCTGGCAAGATTGTAGGATGTTGTCACAGAGATGGCATTGTAGTAATGCTCATCATGCTCAGCCTCTGCTTTTGCACGATCCAGCGACGCCAAGAAGTATTTCTGAAGCGCAGAAAGAAAAGAGGAATGAAACACTCCAGAGAAACAAAGAAAAACTTCAGTGTGATCAAGAAACACCATTCAAACTGTGAGTAACTGCATACCTTTGCTTCTCCCAGGTTTCCCAGCCTGAAGTGCAGGGCACCTACGTTATTCAGGATCTCTGGAGGGACATCAGCCTGTACTTTCTCCTGCAGAATGCGTGTGGCTGTTCCATAGGCTGACAGAGCACCCTTTGGAAAGAAACAGAAAGTGGCTGAAAGAAAGAAGAGAATGAACTCTACATGCTCTTATGAAAAGCACACATATGATTCACCAAGTGTGTATTAATAATACCTGTATATCAGTCTGTTCTAGAATTTGGGCTAGCTCAATCCATGCCTCTACATCATCAGGATATTGTTCTGTGACTTTCTTTAAATGCCCCTGAAAAACAGAAGATAATTATGCCACTTCAAAGACACACATACTGTTAAAAAAATGGAAATTAAATAAAGAGTAAAGGCATTAACCTTAACACTAGAAGGATATACCATACTGCAGAAGCATACATCCTAAACATCTGCAGAGTAATAAATCTGCATTAGTTTCCTTCTCTCATTCTATTCTTCAGTAGAACAGAACACCTGCTTCAAGTCTCAGAGAAACAAAGGCTATTAAACCAACGTGAAAAGCTAGAGAAATGTCTAACATTTCTTGCATTTATATACCCAACATCAGATTAAAAAAAAAAGCATCACTGTCCTTCCAGATATGCCAAGACAAGACAAGTGCCTTCTGGAAATCACCAGCTGATTTGCTGTCTTCAGGAAATCGTGAGCTAACTTCCCATCTTCAGAGAATTTTGTATATATGTGTATATATATATATAGATATATATATATATGGAAAGAATTCTGCCCTCTTCGTGTACCAGAGACATGAGGCTGGGGCTTCCCTGAATTCCTGGACATGCTTTACCCAGAGCCCAGTGTAGCCTCACTCCTGGCCAGAAGCTGTGACTGCTCACAGACAGGAAAATCCCTCATGACAGTCTATATGAAATATCCCGTCGTATCTACAGCCACCTAACCCTGAGTTTTATTCAACTTAGGAAACAATCTGATTTCAAGTCTGATTTCCAAGTTCTACTCTCACATGTAAACACATGATGCTGCCAGGAGGAAAACTCACCTTTGCAATATCCCGTTTCTCCTGGTCTTCTGAAGCTGCATAAAGAGATCCAAGGATTTTCATAGTCTCATAATTGTTAGGATAGGCTTTCAAGACTTTTTCAAAGCATTGTGAAGCATTCTCTTTGTCCCCTCGGTAAATGTACATTTGACCCAATCCAAAAAATGGAAGTACGAAAGAGGATGAGGCAAACTGAGTGGCCTGGTAATAATACTGGAAAGCTTGATCATAATCTTCCTAATTAAAAGGAGTTAAATGAAGAACAGTCAGTGATTTTAAAGGCAACCTTTGCATAAATTTTTATAACGGAGACTTTTAAAAAATGTGAACTCAAAGGGGACTTTTAAAAACTGCCCTACCTGCACGTGAAAAGATCTCGCCAGCTGGTAACAACTCTCTGCCTGCATTGCTTCCACTTCTGTGTTATGGAAAGCATGAAGGGCTAAGTGTTGTACTTTACCATAGTCCTGACAAAAAAAAAAAAATCAAGTTAAGTGAAATTTGGGAGTCTTCACTTTATTTATGGTCAAATGATTTTGTGATTTAAACATTATCCGTGTTTAAATAAAATATATAACAAAGCTTTAATCACAGCACTGACTAAATAACAGCAGATTTAGTTTTAGCTTTTACTATTCCTTTCTCTATTTCATGTTTTAAAGCATGGAAGAGTGAGGAGGGGGAAAAACAAACCAATAAAAATCCCAACCAACCCAAAAATAAAAAATTCCTAACATAAAAAAGCCAAAACCCCTTCAGGACACAAAGTTTATTTTGATTTAAGTAAGTGTTTTCTTTGTTTTCTTGAGAAAGATTTATACAAAATTCAGGCCAAAAAGTCACACTTGGTTCATCTAGATAAAACAGATATTACACACCTGATGAAATGTGTTTGAATCTGACAGCAGAATTCTTGCTGTTCAGAGGTTATCAAGCATTTAATGTAACTGTAAAATTTCAGTGATCTCTTACCTTCTTGAAAAAGAAGTGATTAGCCAAGTGATTCAACACCATTGGATTACTGGGATCAATTGTGTAAGCCCTAGAGAGGAGTTGAACACCGTTCTTGATGGAATCAGCCTGAATGAAACATTGACAGGTATCAGCAGTACCTCAATATCTGTATCTTATTACCATCTTCAAAACTATTTTTCAGTCTAGCCTGCTCCGGACTTCTGACAACACCATACTGAGCTCACAAGAAAAAGTAAATTCAGCTATTGGCTTTTCTTCCTGCAGCATACAGGTGTAAAATGGGAAATGAAGCTACCATACAGGGATGGAAAAGAGCAGAGCAGGACTTCCCAGGAAAAAGAAAAATAGCAAAACAACACAAAAGATTTAGTCTTGATGTCCTTTGGCTTGTCACACTCACAGCCTGACAGCTTTCCTTCTGGTTCCTTCTACCAGTACCTGTTTGGTGCAGGTTTTGATGTTTTACCCAACTCATCCAACAGTGGAATGAAGATATTTTCATGTTCAAATTCTAAACAACAACTTTAGATCTTGTTTTAAAATCAGTACAAGTTTGAGGTGTTTACATAGGAATATCATTGTATCAACTTCCTCTTTTCTAAATAAACTTTAGACCTTAAAAAAAGCTTCCCATGGGTAAAAATGTGACTTACCTACAAGTTTAAAGCCACAACTGATAAAATAATTGCTCTTTATTTACATACAACAATGAAATCTGTATCATAAGCATGTCAGCTTAATCTGTACTAATTTCTGAACAGAAACACAAAAAATGCTATCAAGAAATCATCTAATGGCTGTGCTTTACTTTGTAGTTATGATGAGCGGAAAGCTGTCTTACTGAACAGATTAGGTTTTAAGAGGTTAAAACATAACGTGAAGGCAGCAGAAAAATCATTTAAAGTTTGAAAAGGTTCAATCTTTCCAAACCTAGCATAACAATACACCTGGATAATGAGATATTGAATCATTCCTGACTTAATTCTCAGAAATAAATGTAGTTTATAATCACACTGTGCATTTGCCAAGTTTTCTAATAACTTGAGTCTCATGTCCAACTTCAACCAAACCCAACAGATCGGTAGAGGTCCCAAAGCTTTAAGTGCTTTTATTTAAGAAAAACAGATCAGACAGACCTCAGTGAGAACACAGTGTGATCTCAACCCTGATCTGACATTATAACACCTTCCAGGAGGAAGAAACAATAGAACTATTTAAGCACAAAATGATACCAATTAGTTTGATACTCAGAGAGAACTTTTCCCCAGAGTGTTCTTCCTTCCCTGTGTCAACTCATCAATGTTACACTAACTTTTACTACAAAGTTGTGAGAACCATTTGAAGTAAAGCACAGATGATGTCTTTCTTAGGAAGAACACAAAACATCTTTGAGTGGCTCAGCTTTTAATCACAGCTTTTTGAATCTTCAGGTGAAGATTCATCCCTTGACTTCAGTCTAAAGATCTTCAGGAAAAGAAGGAGAAAGATACCAAATATCATCCATTTCTCATTTGTGGAATTTATTAAAATTTGAATTTAGATTATTTTTTGTTCTCTCTGTAGTTATATGAAAAAAAAAACTCTTTGTTTTGTTTTGCTTTGTTTTTCCATGGAAGTATTAAGAGGTTGGTTTTTCCACACAGTAGTAAACCAAGACATTTTCAGACATTCTGTACTAACAAAAGATCTTTCTAGGGAATTATAGAAAGCAGCACACTAAATTTTAGCCACATGTAATTATGAAACAATATTTATTTTAAAAAAACCACTTAAGGGTCTCATCCTCCAGTGATAATGTCTGAGATGGTTAATCCATGCAAAGGAAGTTATGATCCCAACTAAGCAATATTTGCACCTATTTTTCTAGTGATGCAATACCACTTAATTCTACCTTTATCGGCTCACTTAAAATTTCTTCTTGCCCACCCTTGGGTGTTTACCATGCAGCATGCATGCCTGAATGTAACTTTGAAACTTGTTTGAAAATTTGTTCTTAACTCCTAAACGTCTAAAAAATTTGTTCTAACCTCCTGGGAACATGTATTTTACCTTGACCTTCCATATCTTGCCATGGATTATTATTTTAAATGAAACAGTTAACCTAGCACTGTTTTTCTGTACCTAACTCTTCTATAAATAACAGAATCGAAGATTTTTACAACAGAAAAAAGCTATTCAGAATGTTCTGCTCAAATCACAAGCACATATCTATAATATCATTCAATAGTACCACAGATTTAAAATTATTCAACCATAAAAGTTATTACTCATTTTAAAGCTGGACTATCTTTGAAAGGATAAATTTTTGCCTTTTTTAGCTAAAAGAAAGCCAACTGAGCATGGATTCCCACTAAGTCAGACCTACCTCCTTATTATTGAGTTCCAGAACAGCCAGTCCAACCAAAGCCCCGACACACTTGGAATTCAGCTCCAGAGCCCTGCTGAAGGCCAAGCGAGCTTTTTCCAGCTTGTTCAGTTTCACAAAGCAGTGGCCCATTCCCAACCGGACCTCGGCTAGAGAACAACATGACACCATTCAGAATCCCAAAGTTTCAACTTTGTGCCTTTTGTTTTTACAACCTGGAGTGAAAGCAGAATTTTTTGTAGTTCCTTAAAGCCTGTAAAGCCATCTAACAATGTGCTGTTTTTCAAGGCAGCAGCCCATACTTGGCTGGCCACAAAATGAACTTGAATGTATTAGTAAGACTTTATTTCTTCATAAACCCCGGAACAATGATCTATCTCCCACAGACTCCAATGCCAAACATATTAAAAATTACTTTTATGGGAATGCATTAAAAAATAATAGAGAAAAGCATTAAAAAAATTGCCAGATGGAAGAGCTGGACATTTCTTAGGCAAGTGAAGTTTAGTCCAAACTTCAGAAAACACAGATGAATAAACAAGTTAGCTGGCATTTCTCCTCTAATGATCAACTGATTCACATGCTGTTTATTATCCTCCAACTTCCATGACCAAGTACAGATGAACTAATACAGAAAATTCACATCATACTGCTCTTTCAGACTGCTTGTGATCTAAGACTACAGAGAATTTATGAACAGCAGTTTCAAACCTGTTAGAAAAAAGGGAGCAAAGGAAAGATGTTTGTTGAAAAGTAAGGCTTTTGTAGCAGTCAATCTCATGGTAAAGCAGACCGCAGAACACCCATCAACTTTGGAATAAACCTTTTCTCAGACAGGTTATGGCAAAGTCTAGCACATTTCTCAAGTATTCACATCTTTCAAGTATTTATGATCCTAATGTAAATACCTTTAATTAATGTATCTAAATCCCATGTACCAGTTCTACAGCTGTTAAAAATCACTTTCCCGGATTTTTGCATAAAGAAAATAATACAAGATCAGAAAAACTCACAGAATGCACTATAAGCAGAATTTTGCTTTTTATGTCTTGTTTCATTATTGTTATGTTATTTCTGAAGCCTTATTCCAAGATCTTACAGAGAAAGAAATTCTGCATGTCTTGAACAGTTCCCTCCCTCCCCAACAATTTTAATTTCTCTTACATGCAAAAATCCCACTTTCTAATACCTCTTTAAAAGGTAATACTTAAAAAAAACAACAGGATTTGCCTGAACAGAACTTCCTTCTCTAAATATTAAGAAATACTTCAAGTCAATGAACACTTAAATCCCTCTATAATGAGGGTTGCTGTTCTTTTGACAGATATAGACCACAAAAATGCCCTTTGAATTGAATTAGTAAGACCTGAGTTAGTTTGCAAGCGGAGAAAATACCTCCAGTAGCAAATATTTTCTGTCTTACCTGGACAGCCTGGATTGGTACGTAGTGCTTTCTTATAGTAGGCAAGGGCTCCCCTATAATCCTTCTTGTTGAAAGAAATGCATGCCTTACCTGTTAGAACATACCAGGAATAAAACCAACATAATAAAAAAGAAGCTCAAGTAGTATTTGTTAAACTTGTGCTGTGCCCCATTTTCAAAAGTTACAGTTAAAAATTAACAGAAAGTGCAGGCAATGACAACTTTTATTACATTTGATGATGTAAAGCGTATGAAAAAAGCAAACATGAAAACACATTAAATTTACATTTTCATATTTTTCTGGAGAAACTTGATTCCTTATTGGTCCAGAAGAAAGGCACTTACTAAGACTAGTGAACAACTTAAATTAAAAGTGTTGCAGTGTGTTGACCCCTCAGTAGTGATAACTTCACCCTTAACAGAGTGTCCAGCTTCATTGCCACCATCAGGGAAGCATAAATAGCTGGACTGGATGTATGTCCATGGGTCCCAGATGATGCCAGTTAACACTGCATTTTTCCTAGCTCTTCCACCTATGTGTACTTCCCAAATCTGAATTACTCTCTGACATGTGCGTCTCGATCACATTCTCTCTACACACACCCTTTTAAGCACATAATTCATTCCAAAACTCAACCAGAGAGACCAGGCTTTTACAAATATCCATAAACTCATACCGAGTAGGGCAGGAATATTATTTGGAGACTGGTTGAGCACGAAGTGGAACTGTGCATCAGCTTGGTCCATCTTATCCCCTTCAAGCAGGCAAAAGCAGGCTCTTCCCAACAAGTGATTCTAGACAAGGAAAAGAATTTGCAATGCATTTACCTTTGTAAAATATGAAGTACGGACTATGTGAAAGATTACCTTATAAAGCTTTTTACAATTAAGTGATTTCTCTTACATTTATCAAGCAAGGGAATACCAATCCTTCCTTCCCAACCTCCAAAGCTGACTGAAGTAGTTCCATCGGGTGTGCTGAGCTAGAGAGAAGTATTCCTGGTGGCACCATGCACATTTCAGATACAAGTTTTGCTCACATGTGACTTTAAAGCCTGAGCAGTTTCTACCTTGCCTTTAGCAAATCAGTATTTGTTTTCTTTACAATCAATAATTTACAAAAAATGGGTTTTTTTGGATCAGATATCGGCTTTACCTGATCGTACATGATGATTTTGTCAGCCATAGTGTACAGCAGGGTGGCCTGGGTGATGAGCTCCTTCTTGTTGTCTTTGTTCTTCTCCTTCCGAGCCTGCTGTACATAGTAGGCTGCCAGAGTGTCCAGACATGTCATCTGATCTTTCTCGTGGTCTCTGTAGTCCAGGTTGCCATCGATGCGGGCAGCTTCCAGCAGCTTCACAAAGTCTTCTGTTTTGCCTTGCTTGTAGTACTCCAGCTACAAAACACAGTTTTAACAGACAAGGCCACCCCAGTGAGTACATAACAGATCAAGCTGATGCTTTAGATATCACACAGACTCTTTTTCTAGGACATAGGGATAAAGCAGAAATAAACGTAGAAATAAATGATTTCTCTGCATCATCAGGGAAAGGCATTCTGATAATGACAAATACTTTTCTGTCCTAGAATCATTGAATGGCCTGGGATGGAAGGGACCTTGAAGACAATCTCGTTCCAACTCCCCCGCCAGGGGCAAGGACACTTTCCACCAGGCCAGATTGTTCACAGGCCCATCCAACCTGCCCGTGAACACTTCCAGGGATGGGGTATCCACAACTTCTAAGGGCAACCCGTGCCACTGCCTCGCCACCTTAAAAGTTTTTGAGGTATTTATAAGTGAAGAATTCACTGGTCTACCTCTGAACTTCTTTGATGTTTTGACATTTAACCACATTTCCACAGTACAGATACTACCCCCTCCTTTTTTATGAAGCATGCAATCACAGGCACAAACCAGGAGAACTATGGATTGAGGGGGGAAAATAAACCTAAAAAGCAACCCTCAAGAGGCATTGTTTCAGGAAAAAGAGATGAAATTAAAATCCTAATAGGCATATGTCAATCAGAAACATCTGGCCTAGAACCAACAACAGAATGACCCCATAAAGTTCCTGTTCAGGACTCAGTCACCACTGGTCACAAGAGTATGGACATGGAAATTATGATTTGATTATGTGAATACAGTATTTAAATACACAGTTTCTATCTCTACTGACCGCTAGGGCAATCCATATGTGCAGCTGGGTGTGTTCCTGTTTCAGGATACTTATAACTTCATCACCCTCAGGCAACTGATCGAAGTCAAGCTCAATAACCTAGGACCAAACAACACAGATAATTTTTTTCACAAAGCATTAAAAACATAATCTGTCATTGAGCTCAAAGGAAACTAGACCTGTCAGGGCACAAAAGACAAATAATTATTTGTGTTTAAACAAGGCCATGGACAAAGAAAGGAGAGATAATATATTGCATTCTGTACAAGATAAAAGCGATAGCCTCTCTTTAGAGAAAGGACAAACCAATGTTTGGGACACAAGTGAGGGAGAATAAGCAGAGATCCTGATTCAACTTCTTTCACTATGGGCTTCATGCTCAGAATCAGCTAATTATCAACTTGACTGCACACTGCTGACTTTCTAGAACTTTTCCTACAAGTAATACAGAGATCTAGCTCAGAGACAAAATCTTCCAATTCATCCGGCGTCAGAAAAGCAATACTTAAGACTTAGATTCTTGAAATTTTGTAAAGTCATCTTTGTGCCCTAAGAAATTAAAAGACTACTGAAGCTGCTAAATTTCTGAATATTCACAACTGTAGACATGACCAGCAAATGACATCAATAACTTTTCATCATTTAGGCATTGTTTTGGGAGTACCAGTCTCCCACATTGATCTAATCTGATATTATAAAACGAGGAAAAAGGAACAGGTACTTCCCAGATGGGGTATTTGGGAACACAGTTTAACTGCTTGTTAGTTCACCTTACTCAGCCATGCTGCCTTTAATAATTAGTCATCTGCGTTACAAGTTAATATTACAGCAAGAAAGAAATGAAGTTGTACCCTGATAACCAGTGCTGGGACTCCTCTGTAGGCTGAATTAGAGCAATCCAGTTTATAAAGGCTTATAGTTTTGACTATGCAAGACTTTGGAGTACCAGCAAAAATATTTCTGCTTAACTTTTGCTCATTTTAGTTTTGAGTTTGTCTTGCAAAGTACCTCCTGCTTGACAGATGATGGCCCTCATCCATCAAAAAACCAGTTATGAATGAGAAATAGATATTACCAACACAGCAAGGAAACACAGAAGTAAAAAACAGCAGGGTTGAGTGGAGGGGTGTTTTATTGCATTCCCTAGTGATAAATTCAGAACTTTGGGATCTAAGTAGTCATTGACTGAACAACAGCACCAAGATCACAATTCATGTTGACATCTCAGACAGAAATTTCTGTCACAGAACAAAAAGCACTTGAACATGTAAACTCTACAGAATAAAGTAATTCTGTGAGACTTAAAATGCCATTGGCAGCCATACAGAAATTTCTTTCTGTATACATATTTGAGCATACATTAATGTCTGTGTGTACACCTGTATAGGTACACATTTATGCATATATGTGTGTGATGTGTGTGTACAGAAGAGTAGGGATACAGATGTTCACAGAGTATATTCTTCAACCTGAACGCATTGTGTTTCAACACCTTACTTAGCTACAATGTTAATTTAGTATCTGCCATGGAATGATTTAACGTCAAACTTTATTAAACGCTGCAAATCTCCACATATTTCTCCTGAAGCTTTCTAACCTTGGCTTCTGACAGCGTACCTTAAGTAAAGTTAAATTAAGGTTTTAGCCCCACGGTGAAATAACTTTGTAGAGTGAGTCCTCTGCCCTGCCTGCGTCTCCGCGCTGCTTGAGGAGCACCTGCAGAGCCTGACACACCAAAGCGCGGCGCGAGTGTGGCTGGACACACAGCTGTGACCCGGCACGGCTCGGCTGCCGGCGACACTCGCGCCCCGAGCCCGG
>VWZN01016288.1:6623-25778 GCA_013396955.1 Regulus satrapa | reverse complement strand
CGGAGCGGAGCGGGGAGGAGCGGGGCGGAGCGGGGCGGGGAGGAGAGGGGGGGAGAGGGGCGGAGTGGGGAGGGTCAAGGTGGGGCGGTGCGAGGGCGCTCTGAGGGCGGTGCCTGCTGGTTCTGGCCTGCCTCGCTGCTCTGTCTCTGGGAATAAGTAGATCATGCGCCCATGGATCCCCGAAATCGGTGGTGGTGTGTACGCTCACCCACTGGTAAATCGAGGAGATTTACCTGGGTGCTCCCCGGGCTTTGCAGCACGACTCCTTCAGGCGGCGCTTCTCCTCACGGCATCTCAGAATCGTCAAAAGATTTCCAAATAAACCAGTGTAAACGTGCGCATTTCCCCCGTCTTCGTGGGAAATCAGTGTTTAATTGATTAATTCAATGAAGTAATAAACTAGTTCAGCTAGTGTAATGCTTTTGGTGTGTGTTTACAGTTTTTCAGCCACAGCTGGGCCAACTGTAATTCCAGTTAGGGGAGTATTTTTAGTGACAAATACGGAATCTGGTAACACTGGAGCCCGGTGTGTGTGAGGGATTCAGCCCCACGGAGGTGCAAAGTAAAGAAGGAATTACACAATTGGGCTCCTAAATCCCGTTCTTCTAGTTATGATGGCAGACACATTGCATATTTGGATCACACATAGCAAGCACAGTAACCTATGACCCATCTTAGTAATTTTTGCAGTTTTATCAAGGGAATAAAAGGGTAGTAAGACTAAAAGATCCTCAGACACAATTCTACAGAAATGATTTTTAAAAAACCCAACTCCTGATGCTATTTACACAGCCTGTTAAACCCTAGAGCTAACTTTATTTTGTTCTACAGCTAATCAACCACAGAATACAAAATTTGGAGTGAATTGATAGTCCCAACTGTAAGGCATTAACTTAGTTAATTTTATTTTTAAAATAGGTATGAATTACTATAGTAGTATATATTATAGTGGTAATGACCAGATGACTTGCCGTGCCACTTATTTTGTGAGCCAAAGTAAGTAGTACTTTGAATTACTGAACAATTTGAATGTGACCATCTGATTTTTCTTTATGTGCTAATTGTTCTGAACTGAGTTACCTGCTCCAGTGTATTGTACCAAATGTTTCTTTTAGTCTTTGAGTAGTTTTCTTCCATAAATACCTATTTAAGAGAAATGTGGCAGGAAATGTTTTAATTAATTTTAAGAGATGTTGAAGTTTATGGGAGGGTGTATGCATTTTTTGCACTAAAAACATGCTAGAATCAATGTTATGCAGAGCCAGATACTAATTAATAGAGGTCACAAGCCTTCTTTTCTGATTTATAGGCTGATTTTTCTGAAACAAACAACTTTTTTTATATTTTAGTTAATGCTAAAGCTCTTTGGATTGAAAAGACTTCCTGTTCCTGACATATTTGTTCACCAGTGTCTGTAGAAAATGAGATCTCTTCATGGACAGAAAACTAGTTTTAATGAAAGATTTTTTAAGGTCAGAGCTTAAGAATATTAAGTCAAAGTTAAAGACAGAAAACAATTCTTGCTCCCTGGTACAAACCTATTATACACATTTTAAGTAGTTTAAAATTTTGTTACTATACTATTGAATTTATATTGTTTAAAGCAGGAAGATTCCTTTTCTTTCCATATAAATTCATAACAATAAGTCACTGTTGGTTATGTAGCATCTCTTTACTGTGTAAATTATTGTTCCAGTGAAAAGAGCTGCTTTTTCTCACTTTATGAGTGCTTAGGGTCATTTCAAGTAAAGAGACTTATTTTATCCTGCTGTCTTTTATTTTTACTTAATTGGATTTTATTACTAGGGAAATTTAATTTACTACTTTTAAACTTGGATTGCTAAGGAGATCTTGTTAAACAAGAAAAACTTATATTTAAAAAGATACAGCAAATTGAACTTTTACTTGTGATGTATGTTATGTACAGTAAAAAACAATCTCCGAAAACTTAATTATGATATGGAATGGTAAGTGTTTTTCAGGAATGAAAATTGAGCTGAAAGAAGCTACTTTAATAACAGTATAAAAAAAAGATCTCTACCTACCTAAACACTACTCTTTGCAAGCAAATTACCATTTGTGCTTCAGGTCTTTAAAATGTCTTTAAAATAAACAAGCCCCAATTGGGTTGGTCAGAGCAGGATATTTATAGTAGCAGAACATCTTTACAGTTTATTTTTAGGATAAAAACTCTGGGCTTGGGTAGGCTAGTAGTAAAATGCACATAGGAGAAGCTGTCTAGGGCTATCAGAATTTACTAATCTGCTTTAGGCCCTGATACATTATGTACATCTTGAAAAGGTAGCGAGTAGATTTAGTAAAGTGCTGGGCTGATTGTTTATAAAAGTGATAAAAATGGGTTTAATGGATGTGTATATATATATATATATATAAATTTTTTTTGCTAGTTTAGTGTTGTGCTAATTCCAGAGGCTACTGTATAAGTGGGGTATCTCAAACTTGCTATTTTAAGGACTTAGGGTTTTCTATCCTGCTTGTAATTCATGTTTTAATGCATATTCAATTTTGAGCAATGTTATGGGTATTCTTTTCTTTCCAAACCATGTGAAGTGTAACAAGCCAGAGCTATAAGAATAAATGGTCCTTACTGGTTTATGTTAATGTTTCACTGGAAGATGTCTTGTTCTTTGGACCAAAAAATACTTTTTGTAGCTATTAAAAGATGCAATATTTTGTGCTGGATAAAAGGATTAGTAATTTGTATTACTACTTTTTGTTCATGCTTCTTCAAATGATTGTGTTTGCCTTATTTATCTGATAAACATAACCATGTTCTACTGAGTTAGAATGGTCACCTAAATCCACAGAACTGTTTGTTCAGTTTTTGTTAGATTTTGCAGTGATAGCTATCTACCACCTCTCTTGTGCATTTACTAAGTATAAAAGCGTGGTTTAAAAAAATGAGCTAAAGAAACAGTCCAGTCTTTGCTTTCCTTCATAGAGTTTCTCTTAGAAAACTCGAGAGGCAGCTGTAGCATGCAGCAGACTTTTGTTCTGTGCCCTGTGGGGCTAGTGGGAAATGAAGAGTGCCATAAGAAGTTAGCACTACAACTACAATTCTATGAAGTTAATTTTTTAATGCTTAAATCGTCCCCAACTTTCTGAATACGATGCTGTCCATGCGGGTACAGTGTCATTATTGCCACCTTCTGGCAAGCACAGGAATGATTCCTATCCACAGTCACTATCCAGCGTTCTGTTTATAGAGGATTTGGACTCACACCCTGGATCTCAACATTTTCTCTGCTTATAGCTTTGTGTTTTCCTATTGGTGTTGCCTTTTTGGCTTTGGCTTAGTTTTTTCCAACGTGTCAACCATGTTACTTGTGTCCAGGAAGATGCAATTGATAAACATGGAGTTGTTCAATAATGAATTGTATTTGAATGATAAACACCTCATTGAAAAAAAAAAAAAAGTTACTGGGCAAAGGGCAAATTATTCCCCCACTCCTTTCTCTTTCTGGTGAAGGCTGTTTTTAGGGATTATGCATCAGCACTACAGATTTAAAATGCAGGTCAGCAATTAATAGGACATGTGAGGATTACACAAAAGGCTGTAGAGGTATCAGATGACATTACAGTGATCAAATGAAAAGAAGTAAGGTATCACTGATTCTTGGTATAGACTGTTTTCTAGGAAAAGTTGGTGTCTTTAAGACTTTAAGTAGAGTTACACCTAGAGAGAGAAAAATTTCTAGTGATTTTACTTATTATGAACTTCAGGAATTTTGTGGTTCTGTAGCCTCTCTCTTTTAGAAATACTTGGTTTACAAAAGCTTGAACTTTTTTCAGAGGAAAACTGAAAAGAAACAAAAGTTTGAGGTGGAGATTACACTGATTATTCCTTGCCAAAGCTTTCTCCCATGAGGACTTCTGATACCACATTCTTTGAAATGAACAGTACATTTCTAACACATCAAATAATATTAATGCTTCAATGGAAATATTAGTAGCTGACCCAAGAACAACTGAGATCTAGCATCTCCATCATTCTGTAGTCTTTTTGATTAAATTAGTATACATTAAATGTTTCGGGGTTTCCTTGACAGGTACTTAGCCCTAAAATGTTGGCATTTGATAATGACACTTGTTTTTCATAAAATGCTTAGAAAAAAATGCTTTCCCTATTCAACAGAATGTTACTTTTGTACTCAAAATGGAAGGAAAATAATACAGAATAAATATAGACATCTATGTCTTCTGATAATATAATGGTACTTTGGAAAATGTTAGAAAGTATTAATAATCTTATGTAAGATATATCCTCTTTGTGTTACATCCCTTTTAAAACAGTTCTTTGCATTCTGAAATCTGTGCATGCTCTCCAAAACCCAGGCTTTAAACAGAAAGCTTAAGGAAGGGAAAACCCATTATAGAAGCAAGGACTTGAGTGCAGAAATCACTTGCAAAAATAACAGTGGACACTTGTCCTGAAATTCTCAGGAAGGATGAAGCCTGAGAATCAGCCCAAAGATGAAGAAAGCTTATGGGAATATGTCAACAAATCTTTCCCTGTTTCCTGGAGGTGACTGCTTGTTCTAACATCCTTTTCATTAATGTGATTTATAATATAAACTCTATGCTGACTTCTATATGTAGGAATTAAATAGAAAAAACCCAATTGATTTTCATGTATCTAACATTCCATATCCTTTCTCTGATAATTTCCTTTTCTTCCCTGTCTTCTCTATTTTTTTTCCTTGTACAGAACCCTTTCTACTTTTGCTTAAGCAGTACAAGTGACATTGTTTAAACAGATCAACATCTTTACTTTTTTGTTTACTTTACAGATCTCACCCTATCCTGCCAGATGAGATCTGAATGATCTGTTCAAGTTTGCTCCTCCCCAGTGTTTCATTAATATCTCTTACTTTACAGAGAGAAGTCATTAATTTTTTTCTTGGACAGACTAATAACTTTTGCTCCAAGGGAAAAGACAATAAATATATGAGAGAGAAAAGTAATAATTCTAATTTCTTTCCTACTCAAGATGGAAACTGTTGTTCTTCTGGATCTAATTAATAGTTGTATAGTAGGAATATTATTTGTAATTTATTTCATGTCAGAAAGATAATGTGCTCTTTTCAAACTTGGCTCTTTTGCCAACGAGTCTATGCTATGTCTCAGTGGGCATCTTGTTAATAATGCTCAACTATTTTTTATCATCTTACGTTGGGGATGAAAAACAATAATCAGATTACTTTAAAACTCCAGTGCAAAAGCACAATGTGTATCTAGCTATTAATTTATTTAAGAAATGTGTGTTCTGTGTTTCTCCTTAGCCCTTGATGTGTTTAAATGATGTTCTTCTTGGAAGGCCAGGGACATTTTGTTCGGTGATTTGAGAAGGGGTGTGGATGGATGCCATGCTCAAAGCCTGTTTTCATGTCTCCAATCAACACGTAAGTTTACAATTAACTTGATCCGTGCAAGTAGAGCCATTGATTCTGGACTAAGCAGAAGCCTGGCTGTCTTCTTGAATTAAGGCCTCAGCTTGGAAGTGAACCAATAAATGTTATCAGCCAGAAGCAGAAGTTATTTTAAGATGCAAGGAGGTACTCTAAGGAATGGTTCGCTAGATCATTTGGGACCTATTTCCACTTACTGCTCTGAGCAGATGTTCTTGCTCAACTTCTAAAGCCATGTGGCATGGGGGTAATGGTGGTGTGTGAGCAGCAAGAAGCATTCATTTAAAAGTAATTTACCTGAGTACTTGTTAAATGCAACTTCCCAGAAGCAGGTAACCACAATTAGAGAGAAAAAAAAGTGCAGTTTTAAGTTTTCATGGGTTCCTTCTCACAGCATCT
This sequence comes from Regulus satrapa, assembly GCA_013396955.1. Taxonomy (NCBI): domain Eukaryota; kingdom Metazoa; phylum Chordata; class Aves; order Passeriformes; family Regulidae; genus Regulus; species Regulus satrapa. Next base: position 19,950 of record VWZN01016288.1, on the reverse strand, counting down.
TCTAGAATTGGTATTCCCTGATAAGTCAAGGAATGGTTATACTGGGAGACGCTGAACTTAGTGTTTGCAGCCTGTGTTGTTAATGGAATCTAGGCACAGCAGTAGCAAGCTACTACACTAGAAATGCTGTATGGTGAGCTGCCTGGACGTTTTGGGGTTTGCACTTAATAGAACAATATCTACGAACCTGAAAGTGAGTAAGATGGAATAGTGTAAAGAATTAAATTGTTCTCTCACAGTAAGATGCATGTGATGTGTGCCTGGAGTTGTAAGCTGCTTTCATTTGCCAAAGCAGTCAGGTACTGTTGGTGCCCTGCAGTCCCTGCTGCTGGAACTGCCACTCATGCTGCAGTATGTTTATAAATAAAACAATTTCCAGCTGCAAGCTCAACCTGCAATGGAAAGTCAAGTTGTGTTTTTTTTCAGCTTGCAAGTTACCACTAAGAGAGCTACTGCTGGCACTCAGTCAAGAATTCTGTTGATTCAGAAGCCAGTAAAGAAACTCTCAGGACTGTGTTGCCTCTGCAAGTATGAGTAAAAGTTTATTTATTTCAGTCAAGTGACTATACATGAATGCAGATCAGACCATTCAAATTAAGGAAGGTGAAGCTTTCACAAGGGATTCCTTCTTGTTATCTCACTGGGCTCTAATTTGCACCTTAGCAGATAACTTTAGAATTTCAGAGTACATGTGTGGTAATTCATAATGTGCTGGAAACACAAAACTTCTTTTTTAAAGGAAACACCTTTAGCTAGTAAATAACTAATTATTGTTTAAGCATAATTTGTTTGTGTTAATCAAATAGAACACAAGCAACAAAACAGATTCTCACATTTTTACTCAGATATGCTTCTAATATTGAATAAGTTTTTAACATTGCCAAGGGTCATTGTGTTTTCTAATGTCTTAAAAAAAAGATTTCTTTCTTAATTTAGCTGCGCTGTGTTGTGCAGTAGCTGTGCCTAAGGAATACAATACTGATAATCATCTCTCTGAAACTGTAGTGACAGAAATCTTTCAACCCTTGTGATCAGTTTCATTGCTTAACTTTGCTGTTGGATTTTTTCAGAAAGTTTAGCTTGAATTTCCCTTGCTGTTCTGTCCCATTCAGCAGTACACAGAAAAAGATGGGGGCTAACCTTTCTTTGGTGTAATCTTCTTTCCATGGGAATGTAAACAGAGCCTTTCTTTGTAAGCAGATGTTTATGAAAGACATTTAAATACTCTGGAGGATATCTGAAATACTTTGCTTTCATCTATATGTGAATGGCCATGCCACTTCTGCGGATATTTTTCTAATGTCTTACCTTTATTATGAAAATGTTTGTATAACTTGCCCTCTGAATTGTTCAATCATAGTGATTGCTAATTATTATTATTATCAGGCTATTATTCCTGATTAACTAGGGAATACAGTCAGTTTAGTAGGAACTCTTACTGGCCATTGAGAGTGGGAACAAAAAAAAATAGAGATTTAGAAATGATATGTCTAAAATAAGAGTAAACACTTCTGCAAAGCACTTCAAAGCTTGGAAATTAGTGTAAAAATTGTAAAAAGAATAATTTTTGCCTAGAAATTAAATTTAATAGACTGAAAATTTTGAAGGAGGAGCTTTGACTCTTTTGCAAACCTTTATCACAATTTTAATAAAATTGAATTCTCACACAACTGAGTAACTTCTAAAATGGCCAGTCATAATCCTGACAAGTGCTTGGAGAAGCTCTGTTGTGTGTTGTAATGTTTGTTTTGAACATACATCCATTTTAATTGTCTTCGTACCAGTTTTGATTTTGCTCTCCTAAGTAGACTCTGTCAAGGGTAAGAACAATAAATTACACCAAAACCCTTTCTTTACTAGGGGTTTTAATAAGTTTTTTTCTCTGTCACGTGCACAGTTTTGTCTATGTAAAACTATGACTGAGTCAGGTGAGGGGTTTCTCTATCGTGTTCTTTTAAATCTCCTCTTTCAAGTTACCTGTACGCACCTGCTATTGTTGCAGCAAGGGTGGCTGATAGTTCTTTTTGGGGCTTTTTATGTGTTCTGGGTAGGATTGTTCTGTAGCTCTGAAGGCTGCTGTGAAATATCCTAAATGTTAATGGCAGAGGGCAAAGAGACCTGCTTTGACTTTAAAATACCCAAACAATTTCCAGACTGACCCGGTAAGGGTGTTGATCACTTACATTCTCTGCCCTGTGCTGACTGAGTATGAAACAAGAACATTCTGCAATTTCCCTTCCTTCATTTGCAGGGAAGTTGTTAATAACACATTCCTGTAACATACCCTCACAGTTTTTCCGTGAAAGTAACCGAGCAGGAAAACATCAGCAGAGGGCACTATTGAATTATAAATAGAATAATAATAGCTTCACATTAAAAAACCAAAACCAAACAAAACCAAAAAAACCCCCACAAACACAAAACAGCAGCCCCCATCCCCAATGTATTGCTATGTGTTTTCAGTTTTCATTCATAGAATCACGGCGTATTTTACAATGAAAGGGGCTCTGGGGGTCATTGGGTCAATCCCTGCCAGAGAGCCAAATTTGAAGTTAGATACAATTAACATGGCCATGGTAGTATGTCTATATTGTTGGATCATCTGTAACAAACTAAAATCAGATCAGCTTTTCTCTAAACCACTTTTATAGCCCTTTGTGAGGCTGGATGCAGAGCATGCCCAGAGCTGAAGCATACTTATTTTGTATGAGTAAGACCAGAAAAAAATTGTTTAACCATTTCTGTTTCCAAAGTAGACAAATAGGTTTTTGAAGGGTTGCTCCTCAACTTTGATAAAAATAGGCAATCATTAAAAAACTATGTTCTACAAGTATTTTGTCTGTTACTTCTGTAAGGCAAGATTGACCAGCATGGCAATTTCAGTGTAGGTGCTGTTGAAGTAGAATATTATTGATCTATGAGGTTTTAAAAAAGCATGGTTTCTATAGTATTTTTTCCTCAATAGCATGATTTTATTTCTTTCCAAACACTATACTGGAAAGCTGAGATAGATAGCAACAGGAAGAATTTACAAGTGAATACTGTTCTCACATTTTAAACCCTTTTTTTTTCCAACAATGCTGTACTGAATGTGTGGACAGATTTATAGAAAGCAGAAACTTCTCCAAATCAGTGAGTTTTATTAAGGAAATTTTTTCTTGTTTTAATATGTCCTAGCCTGTCATCATTACTTGAATTAATTCCAGTTCCTCTTTTTTAACCTAGTTGCTTATATTAGCTGAAATTTTATTGGCTAAAATGGTAAACTGTTGAGTTTTGTAGGATACAATATTTTCCTTTAACTTATCCAATTCTGCAATGCTTTTCAAGAGTGTATTTGTGACAAAATTGCAGAATTCCAAGCTGAGGAACAAATGTCTGTTATAAAATACCAATCACAGTGCTACTTTAGGGAATTTACTGACATTCATGTCACATTAAAGAAGTTCTGATATTTACTGAAACCATTGGGATGCACGAATAATTTGTATAATTGCCTTAAAGTAAATGTTTCACTACTGTCTTTAGTCTGAGAAGCAATGCTGTTACATCTTTGTCTAGTTTCCTTTTTTTTTTTTTTACAAATTTTAGTTACAATATTTATTTAGACAAAATATTTGTGATTTTACATATTGAATGGGGCTATTGAAAAGGGTAATATCTTGGGGGTTTTTTTTTTAAGTTCTTTTTTCACTCCTAAAAATGTGAATATTTTAGGTATTGTTAGAGTGACACAAATGTTTGCCTAGCCCTGTGGATTTTGAACTAGAACAACTCCTAAAGAGATTTTTGGCCTCTTAAAGAGCACTTTCCCCATCATTTAATCAACTATATTTGAATGCTGTTCAGCTAAAATTTTAGCTCCTCTCAGATGCTGAGCTATCCCTTTAACACAAGCAGTGGGGTTGATGAAGTGTCAGTTTAGATTCCTGGCAGCTCTCCAAACAAATTAGTTTTAACAGGCAAATGGCCTCCTGGGCCACAGGCAGTTGGGTGTTGCTGTGTGCATGTCCTTGCAGGATTCAACACCAGCTGGGGTGGAATTTGTGGAAGTTGGGAAGGGCTGCAGGGAGCTGGGGTGGAGCTGCTCTGTTATCAGCACCCAGCAGAGCCAGGGTATGGTGAGTGTTTGGATTGTGATCTTGGGCAGGAGTGATGTGTTCTGCAGTGGCTCCGGCTCCTGGAGCAGCACCAGCCAGATCTTTTTGCCACTGGTAAAATTTCTCCTTGGTGTAACAGTTGGGGGCAGGTCCAGTTGAGCAGACAGGGTATGTTGATCACTGATAAGTAGTTTTTGTCTTTGATGAACAGGGATGTTTGCCATGTAGGAATAATATATAAGCAGAAAATACACTTCTAACTAAAATGGTATTTTAAAAATCCCCAACAAAACAATATTTTAAAAATTCTGCAATATTCCTAGTTTCAAAATGCTAAATATCTCTTTAATTTAAAGTTAGGTGACATCAGCAAAGCTTTTATTTTTTTCTATTTCATTTCAAAAGTAAAAATTGCTATTAAACATGTAGCTGAGTAATACGAGTTGTCAAAGAGAGGTAGGCATGAACATCTGTGAAGATAATGTGGTATTTTAATGTGTTGGAAGATGGTGGCATGGAGATGAGAAAGTTTTCGTGCCATGAGTTTTGAATGATGTGAAAGACTTGGGGCACAGAGGAATAAAAGGTCACTTTAGGGCAAATGCTAATGACAACACTGTCTTTTCTGAATGCTGATTCAGGCTGAAGAATGGCTGGGCTTTAAACAACAAAAAATTCACAGCTGGGCAGTTCCAGCAGCGACAATATGGAAAGGGACCCTAGCATAAACGTTTGTATCTCCTGCAGAAAATGTAGCTGAAAAGGGACATGGAGAATGATGAGAGACTGACCAAACCTTAACAATGTGAAAGTTTTACTCTTGACTCCCAGGGTCAGTGGTGACCACCACTGTAAACAACAGCACATTTAGCACTCCTGCTGGCAGTGCTTCTTGCAGTGACTGTTTGGAGTGCTCTTGCTGAAAAGGAATTCAAAGTCACGCATTGGATCATCCAGTTACTGAAAGGAGTCGAGATGGATGAAATTATGTGGGAATAAGCTGAGTTACACCTGGCAGACTGCAAAAGGCGCACATTTCTTGTGTGTTCAGACAGGTACTACATCTACAAAGCAGTAAGTAATGATTTTAGCCATGACTTTGTAACTTCAGTGTTACCCTGACTGAATAAAATCAAGAACATAGCACTACAGGTCCTTCATGTAACTTCCTGTGTTTTGGTGTTCCTCTTCCTCCCGCCCTCCCCAAACGCTAGCACATTGCCCTCAAATGGCTGCCAAGCAATTTTGGACTTGCATAGTGAGATTCTATTGNAAAAAAAAAAAAAAGTAGAAATTGCACATCATTGTGTAGTTTTATGTGACAAGTTTTACTTCACCTTTGTAGCAAATTAGAGTGAGAGATTTGTGATATTCTTTTGTTACCTTAATATTGTAAAGTTGCAATTCTTTGCTGACTTTTGCTATCAGAATGACAAATTACTGTCTTGTTGAGTTTATATTCTGTTGCTATTCTAATGGGATGAGTGAAGAGAAAAGGATATTGTTTATTTTTAGTTTCCTCTGTAGGGCTTTGGTTTGTGACACTTCTCTGTGAAATTATCCGTATGTTTCCTTAGGAGTTTTCAAGGAAGACTTAAGTTCACTATTACACAAAAAAGGATTATATCCCAAGTGCTGCTCTTGTTTTGGCAACCTGAATTTAGTTCCAAAAATTCTGTTTAGAATAAAATCTGTGGGGTTTATGTCAAGGTTGTTTAAATGCTTTGTACATTGTGGAACAAGTTAGAATGAATTTAAAATATTTTATTTCCCCAGATTTATTCTGAACCTCTAAAGAAAAAAAAGAGTGATGGAAGAGAATTTCTTATAAATGCTTGTAGGGATGCTTGCAAGAAATATTTCTTGTATTCCTGGAATTAAAAGCAACAGTGTGTAGTGCATCTTCTCAAATCCATGCAGCTAATTATCTACAATAAACTTTCTAAAAGCAAACAGATAGGATCAATATATCTCATAAGAGGAACTTTACAAGAATTCTCAACTTCTGCTCTGGAAACAAAATTCATGAGATTTCCCAAAGATTGGCAGTGGTTATAGTCTATTGGTTCTTTCTTCCCAGGGATATGGGACAGAGCAATTGTATACAGGAGGGAAACAAGACTTTTATCTTTCTTTCAATTATTCAACTATTTCAAAGAAATAGTAAATTACTTTTTGGCTGTATTTTCAAAGTATTTGAAATTTTCTAAAGGAAGACCAATGGCATCTTGGCCTGGATCAGCAGTGGTGTGGCCAGTAGGACCAGGGCAGGGATTGTCCCCCCGTATTGGGCACTGATGAGGCCACCCCTCGAGTGCTGTGTTCAGTTCTGGGTCCCTCACTGCAAGAAAGACATTGCAGGGCTGGAGAGAGTCCAGAGAAGGGAAAGGGAGCTTGGGAACAGCCTGGAGAATCCAGTGAGGAGTGCCTGAGGGATCTGGGAGTGTTTAGCTTGGGGAAAAGGAGGCTCAGGGGAAACCTTATCATTCAGATATTTCAGATCTCAGTGATCTGAGAGGAGGGTGTAGCCAGGTGGGGGTCAATCACTTCTCCCAGGCAACCAGCAGCAGAACAAGAGGAAATGGCCACAAACTGTACCAGGGAAGGTTGAGGTAGGACATCAGGAAGAATTTCTTTACAGAAGGGGTTGTTAAACATTGGAATGGGCTTCTCAGAGAGGTGGTGGAGTCACCATCCCTAGAGGTGTTAAAGAAAAGACTGGATGTGGCACTCAGTGTTCTGGTCTAGTTGACATAGTGGTGATCAGTAAAATGTTGGACCTCATAATCTTGGGGGTCTTTTCCCACCTTAATTATTCTAAGATTCTGTGCTCCATACAGTGTGTGCTCTGTAAAACATTATATGTAATGAAAAGGGACAACATTTTGGAGGCAAGATTAGGAATACAAGATGCTTTGCAGTCTGAGTAAGAAAAGAGCTTACATGGGATTTAAATACTGTGGAATGTATGGCAACTTGCTGCAGCCCCTAAAAATATAAATGCAGACATGAACTAAGCTGGATGGACAATAAGCAGCAGTGTCAATGTTGTCCTGCTATGATTGAAAAAATAGTAAAATTTTTATTACCATATTCAAAAGCTTTTGTCAACTTTGTAGAATTCTTACATACAATGTTATATGCAGTGCTGCAAAAAAACTGTCATTTGAAAAATACAAACCTACTACTGAGTAGATGAAGGGGGGAAACCACCTGGAGATGGATGAAACTCTGCTGGTTGTTTAGATGTTGCACTTTCTTGTTATGCTTATGACCCGTTCAGCAGTTTGTTAAATCCGTTTCCAAATGCAAGACTTTTCACGTGAGGGTGGCTTTGAGCCAAGGCCAGTGCTGGAGGCTAGGAAGTGACAGGTGGTTGCTTCTCCTGGCCAGAAGCTGGAACCAGCAGTGTGGAATAGAGAAGCGTGGTGGCATCTCTTGGAGTGTGTGGTCATGCCCTCACTAGCTCAGGTCTGGGGAATGAGGCTGACTGTGGCTGAAGAAAGGCAGCTTCTTAAAATGAGGTTTTTGTCCCAGATGCAGAAGGGTTGGAAGAAAAGGACAGCAAATCAGTAACAGGGGTGGGAAGGGGGGGTCTGGTTTCCTGTGGGCAGGCAAAACACAGGAAATCCTACTTCAGATATGTGAGTGATGGAGGTGATGAGGAAAACCTCCCAAAGAATGAAAGCTCCAGGGAGGTAGTGGAGCCAATTTTGTTGTTGATCCAAAATTGGCTCCCTTTGACATTGTTTTATAGTGGTCAGGTCTGTTTGGGAAGCTGAAGGCTTGAGTTTTAGAATCTCAAGCCTAGAAACTGAACTCTCTCCTAAAATGGGACCTGCTGTACTTGTTTGCTTTTGTAAACTTCATGTTTGCATGAAAATAATTGAAAGCATGTGTTATAGATATACTTGTTTCAGACTGTTTTGCCCCATGTTACATCTTAAAAATCAGTGGAAATATGTTTGGGAGCTGTCTGGCTTTGATTTTAGGGTTTTGCAGGGCTTTTTTTCCCCTTGGCCTTTTATTGAATGTGCAGAAAGAGCTGGTATGTTGATACCAGTGGTTTGCTTTAGACCTGTTGTAATCTGGGAAATTATGTGCTGTTGTAGATGACAGCGAAAAGCATTTTCAAGGTATTTATAGATAAATGAAATTATTTTCAAACATATTGAGGTGTGACTTGCAGGATCAAAAAGTTTTGACAGTACACAAAGAAAAATGGTAATGCTTCCATGAAAGTTAAGGCCAGGCCAACTTATTCAAACTTCACAAAACTAAGCTTAAAACAATTATGTCTTAGTGGACTGAAATATATGAAAAAAAGAAGGCATTCCAAGACCAAGAGAAGTGCTGGCATGCTTGAGGGCTCATCTGTGTCGCTTTAACTTGTCATTTAGTGTAATAAAATATCTCCTGTACAGGAAATAGAGTACAAGTCCAAAATAACAGCAGGTCTAGTAAAGCTGACTGCATTTTCTGAAGGGAAAAACATCTAGAACTCTCATTAATCATAGAATCATAGAATGGTTTGAGTTGAAAAGGAGGTTAAGTATCATGTAGTTCCAATCCTCAAGGATATTTGTCAGACAATGATTTTAAGATGATAAGAACACTTGAATACCTGTCAGCACAGACAGAGCAATGTGTCCAGGCAGTTGCTGTGGGTGAAACAACAAATGCTCAGAGAAGAAGTTATTTATGACAATAGCAACTTACAATATTATTAGGTGAAACACATGAAAGACATCAGTTTATCCATTTAGAAGCTCCTGTGACCTTCTGTGTACCTTGTATGACTTGGGCACTGGAGTACTTGAATAAAAAAGAGTAACTTTTAAAATTATAATTGTCAAGCAAGCCTTGTCCTCTGGTCCTTTGGTTGTTAGAGAGTCTCCTTTTCCTTTTGTTAGGTAATCAGCGGTTGTTTATTTTGCACAATTCAACAAACACAAACAAAACAAACAAAACCCCCTCACCAACACAGAAAAAACAAGACAAAATTTTGAAGAAATTGCAATAAAACTAAATTCCAATTTTTTTTTTTTTTTGTAAAGACAATTTTCAATTTTTAAAGCTTCCATGTGGAATTCAATGGTTTAGAGTTAAAACTAAGTTTCATGAACTAAACGTTTGTAAATTGAGTCTATTGTAATGGGATAAGTAAACACATCTTGATGATTTCTTGCTTAGTTCTTTCCCTGCCACTGCTCCCTCCTGTCCTCCCACCTCATGCAGACTACTCAACACTGCACTTAGCAGGGTACTAATGAGTGAGCCAAAAGAGCTTTGCCTTGGAACACTTCCGTTGGCTGCGTTTGGGTTTCAGTGATGAAACCCAGAGAGGAAACAGAACCCAAGAGCTCAACAGTCTGGCAAGAGTGCTGCAAAGCATCAGATGTGTAAGGCATCCTCACACACTCAAGTTTTCCTGAGACAATTCTTTCCAGACAAGTTGGGAGGGGTGGAGTGGAGCATGTTGTGTGGTTGGATTTCTTGGTTTGTTTTTTGTTTTTTTTTTTTTTTTTAATTTAAGTTTGAACTGCAAAATCTGTAGCATGTTGAGACTTGAGCTCTTGTAACTGATAATAAAGCAGCAGTGTAAGGATTTACCTGTGTATCAAACCAGTAAAGAAAGAGAGCAATTAGAAGGAAATAGGATTTTTGAAATCAGGTACTGTTAGTTTGTAACAAAGAGAATTGTTTGCTTTGTTTTTTCCTGTTTGATTTCGATTTTTTGTTATTGCATAAATATTTCTGTTCATTTTGTTTCCCCACGACATAATTATAACTGTGTTTTCTTGCTGTTTAACAGGCTAATATTTCTCCTGGTCATAATTAGCATGGGTGAGTTTTTTATGGCAATACAATCATGTTACAGCAAGTGTAACAAAAATCCATAGTGATGACAGTGGTATTTGAGACAGTTTATCTGTAGCTGATGAAACACATATTTACACATATGTTTTAGTTATCCTCTCACAGACTCATTAACACGACATGTATGTACTTCTGCTTTTCTAAAGGAAGCAGTTTGATAGATAAAGAACATCTCAAACAGCAAAGGGAGAAACTTAATCCATTGTTTAATTATACTTTTTTTTAATGAGTAGAAAATGAGTCACAACTAAAGCGGGGGAGAAAAAGATAAATAAAAGCTGCTCACAATAGCTGATAATAATTAGAAAAAGTACAGTGCTGATCTGGGGCTCTGGCTGTGGAGAATAATATATTTAATAGCAAAATTCCTTGCAAATTCATCAGAATGAATGTCAAAATATTTAATTGGGAATGCAGGAATTCCTCTTTGAAAAAAGCATCTTGAAAAACCTTCTTCTCACTGTGGGCTGTGCATAAAGCTGTGAACAGGGCAGCAATGTTCTCGTCATCAGTCCCTTGAGGCTCTGTCCAGCTCTGCGTAAACTGAATGGCAAAGTTCTTGCTGGCATCACTGAAGAGGAGGGGGCCTCAGATATGTGCATTTTCCCTGTGACCATGGATAACGCTTTCTTTTTTCCTGTAAAGTCTGAACAGTCTTACCTGCAGCCAAAAATGTCAGTTGTGACATTTCTAAGTTTCATAATTTTTTCTTCCTCTTCTGCCTCATCTGCGAGAGGCCTACATCCCCTCAGGATCCATGTGGATCTCTGTCCCTGGCAGAAATTTACACAGGTTTCATTTAAATGTAGGATTGCTACCATGATGTGTAAGCACATATAAAATTTGAATTTCCTCCACATAAATTTATTGCTTTTACCTTAGTTTTATAGAATTTGTGTATTTAGTAGTGAAAACTGGTTATTTACTTTCATAGGGCAGCATCAAAAGCGAAAAATTTGTTAAGATACATTTACTCTTTCTTGTTTTGGCACATAAGGTAATCGTACTGATGCTTTTGGTGGAAAAATATTGTTAGAACAACTATACATAAATAAACTACATGGACTGAATTTTAATGGAAATGGCCTTTTGTTCTCAGCTTTTCTTCTATTTAATGTAAAGGGAAGCAATACAAGCTTGTTCTTCAGTCATTCTCAGGAAAAAAAAAATAGAAGTTTCTTGTTACTGGGTTTTTTTGTAAACAAATCCAAACAACTTCAATAAATAATGGAGGGAGAAGGAGGAACAGACAGAGTGCTAACTTCGGATCATACTTACCCATCTGTGTTCTGTGGCAGTGCTCCTTATTTAATTAACAGTAGCACACAAAGATCATAACACTGCTGTTTCTGACATTGTAAAATTAATACTTTTCCTCTTCTGAAGAGCTGGAAGTCTAAAAATGCTCCCTCTTGATATATTTAGTCATTAAAAATAATTTGAGAGAAATTGACCTAACTAATATTACAAAACAGATAGATTGTTGCCAAGTAAAGCTGGTTTAAATATTTAAAATAATGGAGATGCATTGTCAGAGGGACACAGATATTTGCTTCAGTCTCCAGAAAGCTCTTTATGCATGACTTGGTGCACAAATACCTATAAGGGTATTACCTGAAGGGTAAGGACATCAAAAGTGCTGGATTAAGTCTAATCGACTACAGTGTAACAAATAGGTCAATGGAAAAAACCGTGTAAGGTAGCAAAAGTCTCAATCGAGAAGCAAAAGAAACAGTTTTATATTTTAGGGAGAAGGAAGATATTGTAATAAAACACTTGAAATGAAAATAAATATTGCTAAATAATACTATTCTATTTATGCAGCAAAAAAAACCACCTCAAAATACACCATGCACTCTCACAAAAACAAACAAACAAACAAAAAAACCAAAAACAAACAAACAAAAAAACCAAAACAAACCCAAAGGATTTGTCAGAGCAATGTAGAAGAAAAGCAGAAGATCCAACTATTACTGAGACTATCATGAATTAGAATAATTTTTCTGCCATCTTGCCAGGCCATGTGAACTTTAGTTTTCAAAAGAAATCTAAATCCAAACTGAAGGTGTCATCTCTATTTCTACCAGGTGAAAACATTTAGGAGAGGTATTTAAAGCAGTAGAAGGAAAACTGTAGACTTGGCTGAAAAGGCTTCAAACACCTCAGCTGTAACTTTCTGGTAGTGAAAAATTTAGAGAGGCTTCCACCATGCCTGCTAAAAGTTAAAATCCTTTCCAGGCAGTGATGAAGGAGAGCAGATGTTCAGCAAGTGGAATGTAGAAACTAGGTAGAAATAAGTCTTCCATATAAACATTACCAGATAAATGTATAAATATGTAGGGCTTTATTTATTTTATTTATAAATATATAGGTATAGTAAATCAGAATGACAAATCCAGATAAATGGACAAAAGATGTCTTGCTTACCTCCTTGAAGCCATTATATGTTAAGAGAGCAAACAGCTTCATGAATAAATTTAGAAATTACTGATATGCTGAAATGTTTCAAGTAGAGTACTCATGAAATTTAAAGAATTTGAAACTTGCATAAAGGCTTTTATGTAAAACAAGTAGAAGAAAAGATTCTTTGAATGGGAATACTTCTGTCCTGTATTAGCAGGAATAAAATCTTCCTACTTCTTAACTATACAATGGCATGTGAGTGATCATGAAAATTGCTTTTTTTCACATGACAAATGCAATAATTTTACCTTGGCAATGGTTCCTTCAACCTTAAGCAGGTAAAAGAGTTGTCACAGGTATTGCATGCTACTGGCAATAATTATATCTCCCCCAAACTTCAAGCAAAACCTATTTTTAAAATAACAAGGTTTCTAAGATTAGGCCCTCAGAAAATGGTATTTAGAAGGCTTTTTTTGTGTAATGCCTTTTAAGTAGATGTTAAGTTGCAAAATTGTGTTTATATGTTGTATTGGTTATATTTGTGCCCTGAATTCTGTAAACTACAATTAAAAGATGTTCTTCTGCCTGTTCCCCATTGCCAAAGATACATTTGTTTCCAATGCTTTTGGATTTGTATTATCTCCATTTAAAAGGAAGGAGGGAATAACTTCTATAAGCCTTCAGAAATCTCTGTTAAAGTCTCATGGCACTTGCTGCGCCTGTTTCTCCCAGTCTTTCCCAGCCCTGTCTGTCCTTGGGAATCTTCTTAAGCAATTGAATTTTTAAGTTTTGTTGGAAATGAATGGGATGATCATATGCAGTTTTATAGTTTTGGGTTTGCTTCATTCTTCCTGTATCATGATGTCGTGGTTTTAAGCGACAGGTATCTGCTAGTCTCCCTTGAAAAAAAAGAGATTGAAGGAAACAAACCTCCCTCCCTCCGG
>VWZN01016287.1:452592-463883 GCA_013396955.1 Regulus satrapa | reverse complement strand
TTCCCCCTTGTCCTGTCACTCTGGGCCCTCATCCAAAGCCCCTCTCCAGCTCTCTTGGAGCATTTTTAGACACTGGAAGGGACCCCAAGCCTCTTCAGAGCCTTCTTCTCTCGAAGCTGAACAACACCAGCTCTCTCAGCCTGTCTCCTGAGCAGAAGTGTTCCAAGTGGCGCAGTCTTTGCCAGGGAATGGCTATTTTAGAGACAAAAAAAGCATCTATTTTCCCTGGTGCGTGACCATGTGCCAACCTCCATAAGGAGGTTTTAAAACCTGTGGGTTTAAAACCTCCTTATCAGCAGCTAACACGGAGCACGGGTCCCCGAGATGCAGGAAGCATAAGGAAACCCTACTCTCCTTTCCTTTCCTGCTATTTATTTTCCTCCTTGGAACTCAGAACATGCAACAATAAAACCACAAGTCAAACCATAAAAAGGAGGCAAAATTTCTCCTTCAGATGCTGAGTTTGCAGCTGGAGGAGCAACCTGCAGCTTCCCACATGGCATCCCTGGGGCAGGGATGCTGAGGAAGGGCTGTTCTTCCTCCCTTCACCAAATATCCTCAAAGCACAGCAATTTGAAGATGAATTAGCAATTCCAGCCTAAGCAGAATACCTTTAAATATTTGTTTGGGATTTTTTTAGAAGGGAGCAACAAATACAAATAAAAGNATTTTTTTAGAAGGGAGCAACAAATACAAAAAAAAGAAGGCTGCTTTTTTTTTTTTTTTTTTGCACTGCACAACTAAAAAACTCCATAGATGACTCATTTCTCATGAACATGGCCTGCATACAAACATTGAAAATAATCCTGCGACACTGAGAGCAGGAGGGTGGTGGGGACATCACAGAGCTCACGGCAGAAAAAAGAGGGAATGGGTGATGGGGAAGCTGTCAGGAAAAGGGGCCCAACGGAGAAATCCCCCTTGGAAAGTATATGCAAGCACCTGGACAGAGAAATCTCCTTGAAAAGCACTTTCAAGCACCTGGCTCAGCTGTTTTATCAGGTTTTTGCTTTCCAGACAGCCCACAGGTTTTGTGCATGAAAATAAAGATTTTCCTTTCCGCAAATCATCGGCATTTTGAGTTGGTGTTTGAGGAGAACTCAGCTTTTTAAAGATTATTACTTCATAGGTGTTTTCATCTTAGAAAAAAGAAGAGAATATTTTCCTTTGAAGACACTAAGCTGACACCTTTGGTATTGCATTTTTTCACATCCAATTCCACACTGGTTAGACTTTTCCTTCTCAAGTCAGTATCAGTCTGCCCTTCTTTTCTGTATCCACCTTTCTCCTGTCTAAACATGTGGCAGTACAACACGAACAACTTTTCCAAGTGTGACTACAATGAATTCCTCCACGGCCCTGGAGCATCTGGAGCCACAGGGATTTCTGAAATAACATGATGAAATGTCTGGGTGACTACACAGCCAACTTCGAGCAGCCAATTTGAAATTTCTGGTTGGTGGCACACCAAGGGAGCGCAAGGTTGAAGTGCTGGCCATCACACAAAGCGTTTCACAATGAATTCCCACTGCTTTCTAACACAGCTGCCTTGTTTAAAAACCAGTGCAACTCTCTGAGGTACACAAATAATTAATTTCAACCCAAACTCTAAAGCAGCAGCTCCCAAACTTTCTTTCCTGGCTGCGACCTCATTTTACAGACCAGTAGCTCCGCACAACCCCAAACAGCAGAATAAATATGGAACAAAATGAAATTTCCATCAGGCTCACGACCTTGTTCATAACTTTCCCAGACCTCATTCTGGAGCCATCACTCCACTCTGGGAACTGCTGTAACACAAATGGATGTTGGAAATCCACACCCAGCCACAGACAAACCAGTGGCACCCACGGAGACACCAATGGCCCCACGGTCATGGATGGGAGACCAACACCTGAAACATGAGGCTTAGGAGCTACAGGCACCTTTGGTTCTATGATAAAATCCTTATTTACCCCATTATTTCAGTGATGTCTGTCTGTTTTTTCACAGAAATTCCCCCAAATCTTTCCAGCCTGCTTCACAACCAGCAAAACCCCAAAATGTGGATGTTACTTAAAAGCATCCTAAATAAATCCCTTTCAAATTACCTCCCTTGGCATCTTTTATTGCCACAAGACAGCTTTTAGCTTTAGGAGAGCTCTGGTGCTTTCTGCACACTGCTGAGGATGCAGTCAGTGTCACAGACATAAATTATCAAGTCAAAAGACTTGCTCCACTATGTAACCCTGGTGGCAGGAGCTGAGACAGGAATGAAGGCTTTCCTGGTTCCCAGATCAGATCCTACACAATCACAGTTTCGCAGCCAACTGTACAAACGGGATGTTTCCAGGCTGGGTATCACAGACAGCAAAGGGAAAACAAACAACGGGAATCACTTCAGAAAAACTTGATCTCTTCCTCTCCGACTCCAAGTTCATGATTTTGGCATCATCCCTGATGGTGGTGACTTACACAACAAAAAAAGCAACCAGCGGGTTCAGGCAGGAGAGAGGGTGTAGAGCAACACAGATCCTGAGGAGGGATTTTCTGGCCATCTGCCCTCTTTCTGATATATTTTAAGAAATGAGAAATCCCCAAAATGATTTATCTGGAGGGTTGGACCATGAGCTGGAGCAGCGTGGCCATAATTCCCTGCACACACACAAGCTGTATCCCAGGCCAGCAACCTGAACACTAAACACGAGGATATTCCCCTACATGTGCAGAAAACCAAGGATAAAAATTTAGTCCTTTGGCTCCCTATCGCCGTTAAAATTAATTGCCACATAAAATTGCTGATTCCTACCAAATGAAGCTACACAATTTATCAACTCAAGGATAGAGCAAACTCACTCGTGGTTTAAATACGTTATCTGAGTTATTACAGGATTCTGCACCAACGACAGTTTTATGGATAATGTAGGTTTTGTAAATTCATTAGTACGGGACGAACTTTCAAAGCAAACAAAGGCATTAAACAAACACCACAATACTGTATTTACACACAAATTAGATTTCCCTTCCCTTTCCAAAGCCGTGCTGGGATACTTGGGGGGGGAAATAGGAAAGAAGGCCTGCTGTAACACCTTGAGGGGAAACGGGGCTGGTCATTAGCACTGAGTCAGTGGGGGCTGAGCTCAGACCGTGTTTCCTGACCTAACCCATGAGCAGGTCACTTCTTGGATCCTGATTCAGCCCCTCCAAGCTCTGTAATTGTTGGAGAAGCATTTCTATACCACAAAAGGAGACTGGACCTGCTCCAGAGCCCTTTGCAGTCCGTGGCATCTTTCCACTGATTTCAGCAGCCTTTAAAACAAGGGCACGATATCCCTTAATTAAAGGGCCCATGTCCTCTGGAATCCACTCCATTTCACCCAAAGTTCAAACCAGTTTCAAATCTATTCCTGGGTGAATCCCCCTGCCCTTTTCTCGTTGATCAAATGCTTTCCCTCCCAGCTGAGATAGGAAATAGCTGCCAAGCTGACACAGGACATGGGAGAAAGAGAAAAACTGCATCTCTCTGATGTGCTGTCAAACCAAAGGAGACACCAAAAATAAGAGGAAAAGCGTTTTTCGGACTTTCTTACAACAAGAGATGTTAAAAACAATTTCAGAAGGAAGCACAAATTCTCAGCTGCTACTGCTTCCCCTGCAAGAAATCTCATGATGGAAACTGTTTTAACCTGTACTTGTTGGAAGGAATGACTAAGATTGCTATTAAAAAAAAAAAAAAAAAAAAAAAAAAAAAGATATTGTAGAAAAAAAAAAAAAGCTGTTTTTCTCCACTTTTCCATTCTGTTTACTCTGTACATTTATCACCAGCATGTGTAGAAGCAGCCTCACTCTTTCCCCTGTGCAGGCAGTGAGTTAGTCACACTTTCCCCTGTTGTGCAGCTCCTTTAGTCAGCAGCAGGGAAGTGATAAAGATGAAAAAAACTAAACAAAAACAGGAAAACGCAATTGTGAAAAACACAGAAGTTAGCAGGAGGTCCTTGTAGGCAAATGTAATATTCAAATCGATTTGGCTTGCTTTAATTTTGGAGACTGCAATCTGGAGAGGAGCTCCTGTCTCTCCGCACAGCCTCTCCTGGGAGGGAAGCGCACGGAGGGTACAGGAGAGGGAGGGCAAGGACACAGGAGAGGCAGCAGAGCTGCAGGAACCCCTGGTGCAAAGTCCTGGCAGAAACATTTCAGAAACTGAGAAACTGCTGCTGGAGAAGAGATGTGGAGCCCAGAGCCGGTGCCAGCTTCCAAGCCCAGCAGGGCGCTCACTTTTGCCCCCCAGGTGTTAAATAACCTGCCTGCAGCGGGAACAGCCCAAGTTTTGTGGCCAGGGTAAGGTAATTATGCACCACTGCTTCGTTCTTGGGGGTCTACTTATTAAGAATGCATTAAAGGAATAAATCACTGTTGACTGTGTCGTTGCCCTTCCCTTTTTTGCTGGGCTGGGGAAATGAATCACTAAGAAGAGTATCTCTTGGTTTAAATGAACCCAACAAAAGCAGTAACAATAGGAAACTCCCAAACTTTCTTTGCAGACTCACAGCAATCTCTCATTTTCCATCAAATTATTTGCTACAAGTAGCAAAGATACCAAATCACCCTAATAAACCTATACAAAATTATCATCCTAAACCATCTGGAATCACAGTGTTCTGGTGGGCAGTTTTCCAGTCTTGGGACTTATTCTTGATTATAAAAACCATGGATTGGTCACAGGCAGAGCAGGGGGAGGCTGAGACTTTACATTTATTAGGCACAAATCTGCACCAACCTGCTTTAACAGAATGTAAAGGCCAGGTAGGATCCTCCTTCCAAGACTTCGAGGTCCAAATCCCACAGACACCTGCTGTGCACGACCAGACCTGGCTCTACCCCTGCAGAGAGGGATGGACAGCAGCCAGTTCCACCAAAATCCAGGGAAGACTTAAAGAAAAAAACAGCCAAGAAGAGGCTGTGCAGTCTCATGTGAACATTTCTGTCCCTGAAACAAATCTTAATTCTCTAAGGATTGTCTCACATGCCAATGGGAAGCTCAGTAAGGGATGAGATATTTAATCTAATCTGCTTTCAAAATAATTTTGTTGGCATTGATTGTGCTGAATTGTATCTATGGGAAAGAATTTAAAGTAAGAACAAATACAGCCATATACGAGCCAGACAAGTAAGTGTCTGTTACCATTGCTGTTGGCTGATAATTACAAAGAACAACAATCTAAATATTAATGTAAGGTAAAACCACCTGGTTTTAGGCAGCCAGCACACAGCTGTGTTTTAAAAAATTATTCCAACATATGCAATATTATAAAAAATTCTCCAAAACGGCCTGGATTTAAATTCTTTTGCTTGACTCTTCCCTCGTTCCCCCAGAAAACCACCCCTAAAATCTGAGCTGTCTGTAAGCCCAGCTGTTTCCTGGCTTTTCTATGCAAATTGTCCTCCCTGGATTTTATTGCGTGCATGTCGATGTCTCTCAGAACGCACTCAAGTTTGAATTAGGGGCCCTACTTCCATCAGAGGGCATTCTTGTAAAATCAGCTTCACTCTCACAGTACCTGACACGGAATTATTATCCCATAACTCACGGGTGTCCTAGCAGTTCTGTATTAAACAGAGCTCTGGAAAAGTCCCAGAGGGAAAAGCACATGAAGGGACAGGGAGAGTCACTCAGATGCAAACCTGCAAAGCCACGAATTCCAGATTTCCTTGCCAACCCACAGAGCTCACACCATGTGCTGGGTGAGGATGTGCCTCCTGCCTTGCTGCTGAATTTTCACCTTTCATGATTAACTAAACACCGATTGCATTATTGTGTAATTAGGTTAAATTAAAACTTAGCTTAAAGCAGGAAACACTTCCTTTTCAATTCCAATCAAAACCGTTCCGTTCATTTTCAGTTTGATATTGGCATCTGCCTCCAGCATGACAAATTCAAAATTATTACTGTACGACAGCAGGAAAGCCAGAAAGTAAAAGTTACTGTGGTAGCTGGTCTGAAAGCTCCCAATTACCAGAAAATGAGGAGATTTCTGCTGCTGCTTTTCACGCTTATTCCCTCCCCAGTTTCCCACTGACTTTCTGGCTTCATTGCAAAAAAAGAAACTCAAATGGCAAAATGTTGCCCAAGTTATTTCCCCCCCCACAAGGATTTTTGTACCCTGTGCACCTATCAGCCTCACCCTATAAATCAGCATTTTCTATCCACCCCTCTTTGGACAGCCAAGGCTGTAGCATGTTTCAAAATATGTATCAAAACTGTATGAGCACCAAAACGGTCCAATTCGTCTTATTTATAAAATTCCAGCCTTAGAACAAAGTATTTTTATGGTCACCCCCAAAACACCATCAGATTCCTAACAACTGCTGCCCTAACCTGCACCAGTGCAGGGCC
The DNA here is from genome assembly GCA_013396955.1 of Regulus satrapa. NCBI lineage: Eukaryota > Metazoa > Chordata > Aves > Passeriformes > Regulidae > Regulus > Regulus satrapa. Next base: position 457,510 of record VWZN01016287.1, on the reverse strand, counting down.
AGCCTGGAGAGTTTCCTTTTATTTTACATGCAGACTTTGCAGCATGTGACCCAAATTCTGTCCTTGACCATGGAGATCCACGGAGTCACAAATGTGGGGACAGCATCCGAGAGCAGAGTCTGTGCCACGCTGTTTAGGAACCAAATGATACTCTGTGGTAAGGAAATATTTATTATGCTCCACAACTCTGCAACTTTCTGGCTGTACTCCCCTCTCCATTCAGAGAACGCTGGAGCCCTCTGCAACTTCTGCTCAAGACTTCTCAGGTTACATATCTTTATTTTTCTTACAGATTTTCCTATAGGATTGTGTCTCTGATTCCTCGTGTCTATTTCAGGAACCATTTGGCAGTTAAGGCAGTTTTTACCCAGAAACCCAGAGTGCTGTTTGGTTTTTTCTCCTCGTTGCCTCCATTTCTCTGCAATGACATCCTTGGCACAGTGTCCAGAATCAATTTCCTAAACACAAATATAAGCCCACAAAATGCACTGAATGGAGCAAAAAGCCACACCATACTTTGTTAACCAGCACTGTACCAGTCTCCAAAGGAATCCATCATGCACCAGGAGAGGAAAATAATGAAAGCCCTGTGTTAAAATTGCTTAATCCCGCTCCCAGTACAGACCCTGACACGTGATGGTGCGAAGAAGGTCTTTAGACAGAGGGTGCCCAGAGCAGCTGGGGCTGCCCCTGGATCCCTGGCAGTGCCCAAGGCCAGGCTGGACCCTGGGGCTGGAGCAGCCTGGGACAGTGGGAGGGGTCCCTGCCAGGGCAGGGGTGGAACAGGATGGGCCTCAAGGTCCTTTCCACCCCAAACCACCCTGGGATTCCATGCCATCTCCTTCCTTCCTCTGCCCTGCCACGGTGATATTCCCACCTCACTGCTCTCAAACCACTTTCAACAGCTGCAGTTCCTGCTGCCACCACCGAGGCAATGAAAACACAGCACCAGGGAGATTCCCCAAGGATTGTGCATCCAAGAGCTCGCTGTGCCTGGAGTCCCCGCAGAAAACCCTGGTCCACAGGGAGACGGGAGGTGGAGGATCACACCCTGCCCTCCCTCACTGGGTGTGTTGCTGTTGGCACCGAAACAGAGAGACCTGCAGGGGATGTAAGGAATTGAAATGGGAAAACCAGGAAATCAAATGTAAAAAGTGTATTGTGAGCAAGTGATTGAAGGAAGTGGCAGAGCCCTTAACAAATTGGTTATTTGTCTGGTTAGCTGATGCAGAAGTGGAACAGGAAATTAATTCAATATGCCCCAGACTTACATTCCACTATTATTTTCTGAGTTTTTTCTTCTTTTTTTCTTTTCATATATATATAAGCCAAAAAGTAAAGTATTTCTGGGCAAGCCAACATTCGATGTTGATGAGACTTCAATTAAAAAGATCTAATCATTACTGAAGCTAGACTACAGACTGGCTTGGAAATGAAAGAATAAGATATGACCAATTCAGAAGAAAAGACCCTGTTCAGAAGCCACCTGGCTACCAGCAGGTCTTGATTTGTTGAAAAATATCCCAAACCAGTAGGTAATAGTCACACTCACAATAAACCTTTATGAACAAGTTCCCACTCTCTGTGCCTCACACGATATGGCAGCCTGCCAGTAATTTTGCTTTAAATATGAAAACGGATATCAAATCCAACTTCTTAGATAAAATAATGGCACGGGAGATTGATGGCATTGCTACACTGCACAATGACCATTTAAAACTGCTTTTGGCTGCAGTTACAAGGCTCCAGTGACCTCCAGAACTAGAGAAACTCCACACAGCATTAGGAGAAAATAAAATTAGTGATTCACAACGAACAAGTGATTCAGTGCTTTTCCAAGAGGTACTGGCTGCAGTTAGCACTTCTGCAATGACACCAGTACTCAGGGTCGTGTTTAGAGAAGGAACAAACACTCTGAATTTCCATAAATGAAATGTCTGCTGCTGAGATGGCACTAAAAATGGTACTGGGGGTGCCAGGGAACTGAAGCAGAATGGAAATAGGTTTTTCATTATCATTGCGGGGAACATCACTCCCCCACCACGTGGTCATGGCACAGGAGTGGGCAGTAGGAGGATGGCAAAAGGCAGAACAGAGACAAAAGGGAATGAAGCTGGAGGAAGAATACAGGAGGAGAAACGAGGAGCTGAGACTAAAGCTGAAGGCAGAGTGGATGGAACGAGAAATGCCAGAGGAAGACAAAGCAGAGGAGGCACCCCCATCACACCTACAGCTGACTCACATTTCGGGTTACTTTCATTATTTCTTTGTATTCCGGCAGCATCTGGCATCTGCTGCTGAGATCAGAGCTGTGCTGTGCCAAGTGTGAATCAAGACCTTTCTGCTCATCAGCTGAAAATCCAAACAGACAAAAGGGAAAACTGAGCAAGGAACCACAGCAGTCCTGCCTGGAGTGACCAGGAGCTGCAGCAGCAGCAGAACCCACCCAAACACCACTTTGGTCATCCCAGAAATACATAGAAAACACTTTAATGTTTTTTCTACACCACAAGCTGATTCTTTCAAGTGGGTTTTTAGAGCTCTCAGGATCCATCTGCCCCTCAGTAAGGATGGGTCAAATGTTTGAGACTGTCAGGAACTGTCTGCATTTGCTGCTGTAAGCAGCTACAACCCAACTGTGCTGCCATCAGGAACCAAGTGGGCTCTTCCAAGCACCCAGTGCAGCCCACAGACAACATTTAAGCTCATCTGACACCCATCAGGCTACAACAATCTTGGGTCTGAAGCTCCCAGGCTCACCCTTGGACTGCCCTGCACACTCCAGGCTCAGTAGTCTCATTTAACTTGTGGAGTAAAAAGTCAGGATAGCATTCCTCCCGTATTGTGCCATGGAGCCGTGCAGAACTAATTGTTGTGCAAACAGAGCTCTAAATCATTAACAAAAAAATGATTATAGCATCTGCCATCATTACTTGGCCCATTACTTAAAAAGCTGGATGTAATAAATAGGATGGGGAATAGCTGGTATTACACTTACAGAGCTCAAGAATCCGGAATCTCATAAGACGAGCCCTGCCCGGAACAGTTACAGAGCTTGGGCTCTGTGAGCACTTTGTAGCCAGACCAATACAGTAAGTCCTTCATCTCTGAGCACTTAAAAAACCCACCAGATAATCATTAAAAGAATGAAAACACTGTGGTATTTCTCCCAGGCCTTCTGTCTTTTCTTCCTGTTCTTTGGAACTTTCATAAACTTACATTTTTACATTTCCCCATTAGATTTCTTAGATAAATATTTTAACTAAGTAAAAAAACCCCAACTTGAAATGGGGATGGCTTTTCTCTATTTACTTTCTTCCACGCTGGCTGCCAGCTCTGGGAGATGCTCCATCCAACAAGTGCCCCCCACTCCTCGCTGCTCTCCCCTCCTGCAGGCACAGCTGAGTCCCACCACCCCCTCAGTCTCCAGATGAGGCATTTTCAGCAGGATCCCATTTGCCACATGGCCTTCTCCATGCCAGCTGGGAATACCTCATCCCTGGCAGCGTCCAAGGCTTGGGATGGGGCTTGGAGCAACCTGGGATGGTGGAAAGTGTCCCTGCCCATGGCAGGGGGTGGAACTCGATGCCCTTTAAGGTCCCTTTCAACCCAAACCATTCTGTGCTTCTGCAATCTCCAGCGGCAGCTGTGGAGTGCAAAGTCAGGCTCGGGAGGCACCTTCCAAAGAGAACCTCATTGTGCTGCCCACACAACAACCAAGCAGAGCATCCCGCTGCAGTTTTGTTTCGATCAGAACTGAGCTCTCAGAAGTTTCTCATCCATGCTGGAAACACGTGTGTGTCTCAGGCTTTGGCAGGAACTTTGATCGGAAGCCCCTCTGGAACGTGCTGCAGCCGTCCCCCTTGCTGGCAGAGGAGGACACAGGCAGCTCATCCCTGGCTACTGCTGCAGGACCAGGGGCTAGCTCTGCTGCACACACAGATGAGCTCCACCAGCTCCAACTGGATAATCCACAGCTCCAGCACACACACTCGGAGTTTACAGCTAAAATATGACAGAGGTCCCACTCCCCTGAGGAGTTCCTGACAGGGGAAATTTCTGGGAAATTTTCAGGGAAAAATTCCTGACAGGAACCCAGGGGTCCGTGGCTGGAAGGGACCTTGCTGACTGATGCCTTTGGGCCATGAAGTTCGAGAAATTTTTCTCTTTAAATAAAATACACTTTCTTTTATGTTCAGTTGAAATTTCTCAGTGTCACGGTCAGCATCCCCAGCAGGGTGTACCAGATGCTCCACAGAGGCATTCTTAACAGCCCTCTCTGCCAATCCCACCTGACACACACAACTTTTCTTCATGACTAACTAACCAACACCCTTTCATTAAACATTTCTTTGAATCCCCTCCTCAATTAGCTCTTCCTCTCAGAGTTTTTCTCCAGCCTCACTCCCTCGCTGTGGCCACGTTATTCCTTCCCTTCTTGCCTGATCAGAGGTTCTGTGCTGGCTCCTCTCCAACTCTACTCTTCAATGCAACCATTTCGCTTAAGAGCCTGGCACGCTGGTTTGTTTTTTTCCCCAATGTCTGTTTTACACAATTTCAAAGCAATGGGGGGAAAAAAGATAAAAAAAAAGAAGCATATTTTCCAGTGTGATGAATAACAATCTTACATTGCAGCAGCTCAGCTCACCCATGAATGGGGCACTTTTTTGAAATAATGAATAGAATAGCTGGTATGGTAAAACAGTGCACAATGGAGGTCTGTGGAAAGGAGAGAGAATGGAAATGCAGCTTCCTCACCTGCCTCAAGAAAGGTGCCAAAGGAGTCAAAACGAAGCCGAAAGAACGAACTTTTCCAAAAGTCTCTTTGAATTTTGATACAGAAGCGCAAATTAATCAAATCTCCTAGCTCTGTTTCTAAACCTTTATCTTCACTACAAGAAAAAAACAAAAGGGGGGG
>VWZN01016287.1:409981-442537 GCA_013396955.1 Regulus satrapa | reverse complement strand
GGGGGGGGATTTGTTTGGACTAGAAATAAAATGTCCTGATATTAGTATAGGAGAAAAATATCCCTTTGTCTTCTGAGCCCCCAGTTGTGGGAAGGGAGCTGAGCAGTGCCAGACCAGCATGTGGGCAGAGAGACACAGGGGGGTTGGGAGGGGGTGAGAAGAGTTAAAATTCCTACCAGAAAACAGAAAATGAGATTAAAGGAGACATTTTGGCCACGAGGCCTTCTTTCGGTTGGAGAAGGCCTCAAAGCCAAAGTGTCTCTTCTAATCCTATTTTCTATTTCGAGAGTGCATTTTAATAACCCCTTTGTATATGGTACAATGACTTTAGCAAGTCCTATTTTAAGCAGATTTTCCACACTAGAAGGCGAAATGGGTTAAAATAATTGCGCTGTACACCTCGCACGTGTGAGGCTTTGTTTAATCCGGTGTCGGATGCCGGGGACGCACAATGAGGAACAAGGTCCACGGATAAAAGCCGGGCATGGGACAGGGGAACCAGGGGAACCAGGCTGAGGAACACGCCTCCCTCCCCTCCACGTCCAGGCCCTCACCTTCCCACCTGGATGGGGACTTGGGGGACATCACCACAGCCCCAAATTCCTCTTTCTTTGGCTAGCAGGAGGCACTGGCCACGTCTCCCCAGGTGCGAGTTGGTGTGAGCACTCTGGCCCCAAAGCAGAGCCCACCTGCAGCTCCACCCTGGTGTCCCCACAGCCACCAACTCGCTGGCCAGAGATCACCTCTAGTGTTGCTCAGTTTGTAGAAAGCTGCACCCGGATGATGTTTCCTTCTTCACCACATACACAAAACCCCATGAAACTGTGCGCTTAGAGTGCAAGAAGCTTCTCTTGTGTGGCAGAGAACTCAGCCTTTTTTGAACTTATCAAGTGAAATCCTGGACTTTAGAAGCTTAAAAACCCAAGGGAGTGCTGCCCGTGCCTTCACCTCCCTGCCAGAGGTCAGGCTGTGGGAGCTGAAGCTCCCCTACCAGTGACTCTTGTCTCTCCCCTCCCTGCCCTTTTACAGTCCAAGCATGGAGTCATCACCCCTGCAAACGTTACAAAAATGTCTGGGTGAGCCACTTGAGGACATGGTTTAGAGGTGAACGGGTAAGAAGCACCTCCAGCAGGAGAAGGAGCTCTGCAATCCCACTGAAAGGGAGTTTCCACTCCTAGAAGAACCCTAGTAGGAGCCATGGTTTCTACTAAGGGAGGGTGAAGTTCCCATGTAAAGATCATGGAATCACAGAATTGTGTAAGTTGGAAAAGCCCTTTAAGATCATACAGTCCCAATAGTTAATCCAACACTACCAACTTCACCATTAAACCATATCCCTAAGTGCCTCATGTTGACACTTCTTTGAACATTTCCAGGGATGGTGACTCCAGCACTGCTCCGGGCAGATGTTGCAAAATACCAGAAATATCAAATGACATACATGAAACTGCAAATATCAGCGTGACAGAAGGGGAACGGACGAGTACATGCCACAGTGAGTGGGATGGCACCAAACAGGAGAAAGGCAAGGCTGATGAAAGAACTACTCATCCCTGATGATGAAAATTCGACTGGAACAACAGAAACAAATCCAAGTTAGCAGAGAAACTCCTGAAACAAAGAATATGCAAAAGAAAAAAAACCACAATTTTGTCCTCTCTACGCAGCATCAACCAGCAGTACCCAACCTCTAGGCAGCACACGGAAGGCCAGCAGTCAAAATGAATTAAGGAGGAGGTTCAAGCTCGGTGGTTCAGACACCACCAACCACCCAGCCTGTGCCCCCTCCTGGGATGAAGGCCACCAGCCATGCCAGGAACCCACCAGCAGAGAACTTCAACCCCTCACCAAATGGATCAGCTGGGAAATACAGGAGAAAGTTCCTGATTTTTTTTTGTTTTCTTTTTCAGAAAAAAATTAATTATCCTAATGGCAGGGTAAGTACAACTGATATTTTTTCCACATCCAAGCAGTGCTCTGCACTAGCCAATGCTCAGGGCCAATGGAATAAAACAAAGCAGGTGAGAAATACAAAAATCTATGTAGCATGAAATATCTCTAAGAGACTTGTTTAGTGAAATTAACTAGTAGTTTAATAGAAAAAAGCTTGATGTATGAGAGTGCTCCAATTTCTTCATAGAAATTAACATTTCAATCCTGTTTTTATCTAGAAGTCATTAAACTGTGCAACATGAATTATTTGAACTGTAGCAGAGAATTAACTCTATTCATCAAGTAAGTCCAAACAGTTTAGAGTGCATCTGTAATGAAAAAATAGCTCCACATTTCTATCTCTTCTCATTAAAGTAAACCAGTTTTCCCTCTCTCAGTATATAAAACTGTCTTCTCCTCATGTAATTTATATTACCATAAGCCAGCTCACATTCTAAACTATTACACGCCTCCAATTAATTTTTGCAGCTTTTGCCTGAAAATTTAATGAGATAGTAGTGTATGAACCTGCTGACTCCAGATTACATGTGTGCTTCCAATATTAATGTTGGCATAAAATAATCTGATACATACTTGATGAGAGCTTTCCACTATTGTGAGAGTAGTTAAGGCAATATGTAAACCAATTCCACTGATTTTTTTTCTCCTCCCACCACGTTTGCCATAAAAAATACCCCCAAACCCAGCTAAAATTATCAGTCTGAGATTGCAGAGCCTCAAATTAAGCACAAGACAGGTAACATCACCAGTGCTTCCCTGGATGTTTTAAATTTATTACTCACCTATTAACATTTATTTTAAGACTATACTTATTTCTAAATGCTTTTACTTTTGAATGCTGAAGGAGGAGAGGGACATCAAGGCCAGGCTGGATGGGGTTTGGAGCAACCTGGTCTAGTGGAAAGTGTCCCTGCTCAGGGCAGGGGTTGAGTGGAACAAGATGAGCTTCAAGGTCTCTTTCAGCCCAAATCATTCTGTGATTCTGGGTTGAGATTTACTTCTCCCCAAAAAGAAGGGCATATTTTAAATCCCTCACAAAGCCACCCTAACACTCACAACGCTTGAGAAATCAGGAGTTTGCACTGGAAAACCAAGGGGGATTTGCTTCCCAAGAGTTTCCTTGGTTGCTTTCTCTGTGCAGTTCATTTTATGGGGATAACTCAGTTAATTTTGTGAACTGTTCTCCAGCACATTAGACAAATAACCTTTTCTTCAGAAGGACACATTCTTTGAGACTAACATTAAAGGGTAAAAATTGTAATATTCCTTTCCACTGCGACTTCAATTTTACAACCACATATTGGGCATAATGTGATTTTAATATCTATGTGCCCAAGAGAAAAATTGGCAAATGCGATGCCCTGCGAAATCAAATAATTTTATACATAGACTTAAAAATACACATTTGGCACTCTTTGGTACAGCCCTGAATTTATATTTACAGCAAACTATAAACTGCTCGTGGTGAGTCACGGAACCCCTGAAAATATGGATTTTTGCACCCAACTGGCAGGAGCAGGGAAGCCGTGCCTGGGGAGCTGGCACAGCCTGGAAGTGGGAGCCCAGTGGCTTTTACACTCAGCCCCATTGCAGCCCAGGAGCCTGGCAGGCCACAGGAATAACCTGCACTGCCTATCCCAGTTAAACCATCCCCTTACACCATTCACACGTCTTTGTTTCAGTCACAGGAGAGAAGCTTCAGGATGCGGGGAGGGATTCTGGCTCTGGGAGGTGATGTTTTGGGACACAGCAAAGGCAGAATGTTCCAGCACTTGTCAGGAGAAGAAGCCTCACGCCCTCTGCGTGATGCACAGAGCCCCAAAACTCAGGTCTCTTTGAGACAGGAGGAATAAACCAGTCAGATAAAAGACTGGGAGAAGGGACGGATGGAAGTGGACAGCAGGAGAAATAATATAGAGCAAGTGTGGAGGCCAACGACTGCACACTTTTAACAGCTCCCAGTGGCTTCAAATCAATTTACATTTAAAATAAATGAATTAAATCTGATAATCTCTGATACCACTCAACCTATTTGCTCCAGGGCACTGAAATTCAAATATTCTCCAGTTCTGAAAATAGGCTCTCACCCACACGACAGACAAAGAGTACTCAGCCCAAACGCCACCTCCCCGGGTCCCACACCATCACACGGCAAAATCACTTCCATGGTGTTCAAGGCATTTTACTACTACGACTTTTGCCCCTTGCAGTCCATCTCCTGCGTTTCTAAGGTGGTTCTAAAAATAAATATTTTGGTTTTAATTCCAGAAAAATCACAGCCATCCAGATGACACCAAGCAAACAAAAAAAGGGGAATTCAACCCTGGCTCGGGAGAACCTCTCAACCTGCACCGTGCTGCTACACTGGATGGGGCCACACAAAAAAAAATCCCAAACCGATTATTACACAGAGTTTGGCTAAAAATAATTTTTCTGGTTTCGCAGGCAGCTATTTTCTACTGGGATATGATTTTCAGCAGCACTGTCCTGACACAGTCACGATGCTGGGAACCAGTGGTGGAACACACACGTGATGATGCATATTTACATATTTACATCCACAAGAACTCACTGGAGTCTCTGTTGAGGCTGAGATTACCTTTTCTTTTGCAGATTTAAAAAACAAAAAAATCAACCACGCACTGTTTGTTTTTTTTTTTCTTTTGCGCAGGCATGTCCTTACACTTAACAACTGCTCACACCTTTGTGCGTCAAAAGAAACATGTAATTAAATTAAGAGATGCACACACTCTTCCTTTTCTCCTGTCTCTTCTCCTTGAATGCCACGCCAGATCACAAATCAAAATCTGCATTTAAATAGAATATTTTTAATGTATGAAAGTGGGCGGCCTGAGGGTAAAGAGGTATTGCATTCACTCACCATATGCACAAAATTGCATTTAAAATGTGATACTACGCTTTAAAAATTTATTGAATTTTTTTTCTGATTCCGGTACCTTTGTTTTATTGTAACAAAATCTTCCGCTCTACAGAGATCTTTGTATCAAAGCCCGCTAATAAAAATAATGCGGTATTACATCATTTCATCAATTTAATCTGGAGAAAAAGGACGATATTCAATCACATCTCATAAGTCACTATCTCTGGTAATTCCGGCCATTATTCAGCGCGAAATCCAAGCAGTCGGAATTCATTAACACGGGGCTGCCACAAATCTGCATTTTTTAGACTTTGTCAGAAAACGCAGCAGCCCGAACTCAGTGACCTGGATCTAACAGCCTTTCAGGCGAAAGGGCCCCGCTCCCCGAGCCCGGCTCCCTTCCTGCGCCGGGACAAAGCCGCCCGCCAGGTCAGCCAGCCGCTGGGGGCTTGGGAAGCGCTCCCTGCCACAGCGGCATCCCGGCTCTGGGGGACCCCGAGAAAGCCAGGGGCTCTCGTCTGCCGGCAGCCGGTGACATCTGCCAGGGCGGCCGTGTCACATCCCATCGGACAGGCCGCGGGGTGACGGCCTTGGCGGGGCGGCACCTTCGGGGGGAAACAAAAATTACCGGCAGAGTGGATTTTGAGGGAAGCGCGGCTTTTAGAGAGGCTGCTAAAATCACGGGGTGGTTCGTGGGTGTGGTGGAACCCCAACCCTGTGCCGCAGGGGACAACAGCAAAACCCTGCCAAACTCGTTGGTGCAAAATCCAGGCACGGCTTAGCAAAGCCCTTGGTGTGAGGATGCCCAGTGTGGCAGCAGGTCGCCATACCCCTCCCACCTCCCAGGCCCACTCAAGGGGCCGAGAGATGCTCTTCATCCTTTGTTGGCCACCCAGCAGCTTTTCTGCCCAGCCTCCCACCAAAACACTCCCAAACCCAGGATTGTGAAAAGTCCCAAGCAGGAACATGCCGTCTTCCAAGAATTTTCCATTGACCTAATCTATAAAATCATAGCAAAAATAACAATTTAATTCCAATTAGACGATATTTTGCTGACCAATAACCTCACCTCTTTGCCATACAAGCGAGCTGAGGAAAGTTCATAACAGTGCTCGTGCTTATTGCTGTACAAAGGGTACAGCTGCTGTACAGGAACAGAATCCCAGCCAACTTCAGTGGCCCCAGTCCTGGTTACCAGAGATCTCTTTGTGTTACCGCATTTCTCAATATCTGTAAAAATTGCAGCGATTTCCCCTGCACAGCTCAGGTGGGCTGACCACAGTGCAGTGTTCCAGAGGCACCTTCAACAGGCCACAGCTCACAGACTGACAGAATGGTTTGGCTGGGAAATGACTTTTAAAGGTCACCTGATCCAAAGCCTGAGAGTACAGAGCGTTTCCATCACCCACAGGTTCTACTCTACTCCCACCAAAGCCTGTAGCATTGAAAAACCACTTTGGTTGGGTAAATTTATGTTTATTTTCCCATTAGGAATTTCCATTCCATTCCCATTAGGAATCCCCACCAGGCATTTCAACATGGACTCCTAGAGTGGTTTGGGTTGCAAGGGACATTAAAGGCCATGCCATTCTATCCCAGGCTGCTCCAAGCCCCTTGGACACTTCCAGGGAGCCAGGGCCAGCCACAGCTTCTCTGGGCATCCTGTGCCAGGGCCTGCCCACCCTCACAGCCAAGATTTTCCTCCTAAAATCTCATCTACATCTACTCTCCTTCAGCTTGAAGCCAGCCCCCTCGTCCAGTCTCTGCTTGCCCATGTCACAGGCCCTTCCGTGGCTGTCCCTGCCACTGAAAACAGGCTGAAGGGAAATTACTGCGCCCCCGTGAACGCTTCTGTATCAGCATCATTTTCTAGAGATTTGGCTTATTCTGCACAATTCACCCTTCAAACAGAGATCCTTTTACATTTTCCTCTTCCTTTGGTAGACACCAGTGAAGCATCCACCACTGACAGCAGCCACACTGGATTACTCTAATGCAAGTCAGATCCGTATTGCCCGAGACCTTGCCTAGGAGAAAAGCATCCCCTAAGTGAGCAGCTTAAGCCCAGAGAGCAGCAAAACCCCACCCACAACCACCACCAACCCACTCCTGCTCTCGTTTGAAAAATATTACAGTGCACTGCCAGTCACAGACACGGATCCGCAGCAAAACTCCGAGCCCAGAAAGGTGAAAGTCATTGTTTGCCAGAGCAGACGAGGCTGTTGCGATTCCAGAATAAAATGGTAATGTGCTGTTGGTAGCGAGCGGTACATTGTTTTAACGTGTTGTGATATTTATAAATATATGAAGTTTAAATAATCAGATGACAGAGAGTTCCTTTTCATCTCCGGAATGTTTATTATTCTTCACACATTAGCACTTTTTCCCCCAAATGTTATATCTTCTGCCATTTATAATTAATTTTAACAGCTTCTGCAACTTATCCCACAGGTTGTTGCTGTTTCTTTTAAACAGCGTGCTGCTGAGAAATTGATTTGTTTGCTCTGTGTGCCTACAGAAATCACATTATGAAATATGCATAAATGTCATTTCTTGGGCTGCTTCTGAGGATTAGCAGAGAAGAAAAGCTTGCTGAGGAAAAGGAAGAGACAAACAACAACAAAGCCCAACTTAACACTTAAATTCAGCCACATTCCCAGCCCCTGAATACGGGAAACTCCACGGACTACACTTCATTTACCATTCTGGTGGTGTTGTTTTGATACACACGCATTATTTACGGATTTTTCCAAGAGTATTTTTCCATACACATTTAATCAGAGCAGACTTTTATCACCAGCACGGTCTCAAACAGGTCCTCCCTTTCCAAGAAAGCACAGTTGAAGCCCCCGCTGCCCACGGGACCAGCGCAGAGCTTGGAGACGGCACCTGAGCGGGTCCCGCTCTCCAAAGGGTCATCACCAAATCCAGGCATCACAACCACGCACTCCAACGTCCCAGAAGCACAGAGGAGACCCCAAGGATGGCCGTGCACAGGATAACCCCAGTGCAAGGCAGCTCTGCTGCGCTCTCTCCCGCTGCGGAACACACGGAACGACACGTGCTGAAATGCACACCAGCTCTTTTCCACCCAGACTTCGTTAGACACATCACTCTCCTATATTATTACAGAGAGCTGTCAAAACAGCCTGGTGGGAAAGCTCTTCCCCAGACACGTACAAGTATAAATTGTCATAGTATAAAGTAAATTCCATTAACAGCAACATAGTCATTATTTTGCATAATAAAAATAGAGGCTCTTTGCTTGTGATCTATGTATTTATGGCCATCGAACCGACTAGCACTTTCTCTTTTCTGATGCCTTTGTTAAAATTACAAGATAATTGGTTGCTGTTGCAGATATTAATGTCTGATAACAAAGTGCCTAAGGCAGGAAAGCTGAAGTGGTAGTGAAACAGCACCGGTGACAAACCTCAAATCCCTGTCCTCCAAGGAGTAACCAAGCCAACTAAAAGGAAACAGTAATTTTTAATTTGTATCATCAGAGGCATTATTTGAATGATGCATATTGCAAATTCAGAGCAGAACTTTAAAAAAAATACTCTTTTAAAACACACATCTCCTAATTCTGGCTGTGAAACCCCCCAGAAACCCAACTGAGATATTTCAAGGACTCTCCAGTGTTCAGAATAACCCAGTATTCTGAGGAACATGGAAGAATCAGTGTGAGTCCTAAAATAAGCTGGGTAACCTCTCTGCTCTAGAAACAAATGTATTTCCATCCATAAAGAGGAAAAAAAAAATTGAAAGAACTGAGTTCTCAGTTATTATTACATGATTAGAGCCAATGCATTCCCAAGAACCTGCACTTCCAGAGCATGCCCGTTCTGGTTGGAAGCAGGAGTGATGATACACAGGAATACTCAGCCCTCCCTGAGTTTACACACAGTTGTGTTTATGAATAAAATTGCAGCTTCAAGTCTCAGCCATGATGAGCAATTGGGAGCCTGGCTGTTATAAATACCATGCCAATTGCAGCAAGCTGGGTTGGGGATAGTGTATATTATTTATTACAATTCAGTCTGTCATGGAATTAAGCACGTTGAGCCAATTTCAATATGAGCACTGGGGGAAGAAGAGATTACATTCAAATGAATAAAGTTGCTTTGAAAGCAAAACAATGTCATCTGGTAGCTTTTTTTTTTTTCTCCATGAACTGGCTCACTGATAGGAAAAAAAAAAATAACCTGCAGTTACTCACTCTGCACCTTCTCAGTCCCCTCTCCTTTCCTGTTGTGAAATCAGGGACATTTCTGGCATCTCCTCTGGGAAACTTGATGGCAATTGTTCAAAAGCTCAAGGATGGCAAAACCCCAAGGTGTAAATAAGAAAAATAAACATCTGCACCTGCTCTTACAAAGGATTCCTCACTACAGTCGCTCACTTGTAGTTTTTTAATTATTCTTCTGTGATGGACACGATACCATTAATTTAATTTCAACTTGCATTTCCTATTAGGATAATCTACTGAGTTATCTCCACAGCAATAGCAAAATCACTTTACGGTGAGCTATATCACTTCAGAGTTAATTACATGTATTTTGGGTTTGATAAATGAAAATAGGGGCTGTGATTAATTGAAGGACAATCAATATGATCCAGCTATTAGACAGCTTGATGAGGTATCCAGAGTATGAATATAATCTATAGTAATCAGCTAATTGAAGACTGTGGGCTAAAAAGATTTTAGGAAATCCAAGCTTCAATCTGAAAAATATCCCAATAAAATGGATGAAGGAAGAATGCTCACAAAACCAAGGAAGGTCTAAGACCTCTTTCTATTTTGGTCGGGTTCAAACAAAAAGAAATTGCTTCAGTGACTTTTAAAAATCTGCTTACTGTGATAAAACACAGAAAACAAGATGGATTTTGTAAGTGAATCATAAGCGTATTTCTTATTTACGTGCCCCCAAACTCCTTGAATCATCTTTTACTAACGCCTTACGATCCCTGCAGCTGACAGAGGTGGTTAAATAGTTTCATTAAACCCACTCTGTCTTGGTGCAGCCACATCCTCGATCAAATTAAACAGTCAAATAGTTGAACAAATGAACCTTTTCCATCTCTTTTGACATGAAACCAAGTGTGCAAAACAGGCATATGCCGATGTGAGTTCGGCTTGCGATTCCAAAGGAGAGCTCAGGAAGAGAGAAAATAATCAATAGGAGCAAAGCTGGAGTGTTCCACGTTCAGAAAAATATGGAATTGGCGAGTGCAATCCGTCCAGCATCAGCATAAATGCTGACAACTGTTAATCTACTGTAACCCTGATTAATGGTTGCAGTTGTCCATTAATACCAGGCGTTTTAACTTACTACTAAAATTGATTAGTCAGTTAAGAATTCAATCCTAATGCTCAATAAAACTGCATTTTCTCTGCACACGCAGGACGGAGCGAGGTGATGCATCCAGCAGCACTGCCAGGCGTGAGGAGGGGCAGAGGAGGAGGAGGAGCACGGGGCCATTCCCAGCTGGCACATCCATCTCCACGCTCCTCTCTCCTGAGCTGGTGGGAGAGGTGGAAATGCACGAGTTCAGAACTTTGGGAAACCCTCCTGGGCAGGCCTGGGGCAGCACCTCGGGCTGGGATGGGATCCTGGGAAGGCAAATCCCCCCTGGCTGGCAAGTGGAGATGGAGCCTCCTTTGACAGAGTGCCCTCCCCAACTCCTCCTGTTCCCCCTCAACGCCACCCTGTGTTTTCCTACCTTTTCCAATCCAGAATTCCCATCATTATTATTATTTTCCCACCCCATCTGGCTTTACAGCACCAGCCATGCTTCAGTGTGTAGAGAAGGGACTCAGCAAACACCAAGGGGGAAATGTCAGCTCGCTGCATCCCTTGTTTTTTCCCCAAACGTGATGTGGGGGTACAGGATTGCACAGCACGTGACAGCAGCCTGCAGTGCCATGGCTACGGATCTCTCCCAGCTCCTGCTGCAAACCTCTCCTTCCAGGGGGCCCTTTGCCATGGATACTTCAAACACCTGATGCAAGGATTTTAGCATCCAAAAATCAGGTTTTGGGCTGCACCTGGAGCCTGGCAGCTAGCGGGGATGCTGGAGAAGGAAACCGAGGAGGCAGCATCAGTGTGGAAGAGAAGAACACGCAGTGCCAAAAAAATCATTTGTCATGAGAGAAATTACCTTGTAAAAGCTGTCTTCAGATTCAGCTTAGATGAAGATGTTTTCTGAACAGGTAAAGTAATTCTGAGGTTCTCTTTGCCAAGGGAGATATGCTTTAGAACCAAAATTACAGACCCTTTCCCTCAGGTCGCCCTAAAAGTCACAGAAACACAAATTCACAGACTGGTTTGGGTTGGAAGGGACCTTAAAGATCATTTACCTACAGCCCCTGCCAATGGAGGACCCCCTCCATTACACCACGTTGCTCCAAGCCCCGTCCAACCCGGCCTTGGACAGTCCTGATGTTCAGAACCCTTCCAGGGATGGGGCAGCCACAGCTTCTCTGGGCAAACTGTGCCAGGGCCTCACCACCCTCCCAAGGAAGAATTTCTTCCTTATATCTAATCTAAACCTACCCTCATCCAGCCTGAAGCCATTCCCCCTTGTCCTATCACTACATGCCCTCGTGAAAAGTCCCTGATGACAGCAATAAATGACAGCTAAAAAATAACCCTGGAAGCAACAGAAAGAATCTGCTTTTGGCACTGGCAGCACCAACTCACAGCTGCGGAGCCAGAGATCCCAGTTTGACCTCTTCACATGATTATGGAGCTGAATTACTGTAAAGGTTCTCTAAGCACACCCTCCTCCAGCATCCCTGTACAAGCAGGAGCCCCTGGAGATAGGAGCAGTAATTTGGAGCACTCAGGGAGTGCAGAAGTGGAGCCTGGGGTAAGATGCACAGATGCTGTTTTCAATTAACATTTTCTAAGTGCTGTTGAAAGCAGCCTGAAGAGGTGCTGAAGTGACCAAGCCATAGTCCTGTTCCAGCCAGATGCAGCCAAAGTCTTCCAAAGCTGACTCCAGAAAGGTGGGAACAGCATCAAGACTACATTTAGGTGAATTTAGGAGTCCTGTCCATTGGGACTCCCAAGGAATTTCAAGACTGATACATCAGTGCCACAAGAGCTCCCAGCAAGAGAAGGAATTAGATCACCAGCATCTCAGCCACAGGCAAATCCACGGTGGGATCAGCAGCGTACAGGCTGCAGCCCGGCTCTCCCACGGATCCATTGCCAGGGGTTTGCCAGGATGGAGCTCTCCTCACTCTCACACATCTCCCCATCCACGGGCCCCGAACTGCTAAGGGCACTCGGAGTATTTCAGACACTGCAGCCACACATCACTGAGGATGGGAATGCCAGCAGCCTCCAGAGAGGGTCTGGGGACCAGACACTCTGCTCACTGCCCCTGTTACATTCAACATTTCAGAGGGACAGTAAAACTTGTTAATATATTGTCAGGAAAAAAAAAAAATACCAGGAGAAAGAGGAAACTCCACACAACAAAATACCTGGAAGCCACCAAGGACTTCGGAATAAATCCACAGCTGATTCATAAGGACAACCCAGGACACAGCCTGGGTTTGTTCATTATTTACCTGACCAGCAGCCTGGAAAACAGTGCTTCTGCACTGGCAGCACCCGAGGACACGAGCTGATTTTTCGTGATCTGCCAGGCTGCAAGACCAGATGCTGTGGCTGCTTCTTCCTGGAAACATTCAAGGTCAGGCTGGACAGGGCTCTGAGCAACCCGATCCAGTGGAAGGTCTGTGCCCGTGGCAGGGGGTTGAAAGTAAATAATCTTTAAGGTTCCTTCCAACCTAAACCATTCTGTGAGTCCATGAGAGCTCCTGGTGTTCCCAACCTGCACATCCCACACTTGTCACAATTACAGCAGCACCAGCAATGAGGCAATGGCCTCTCCTGCAAAGCCCTTTAATAACATTAATGTCTGTCAGGCCAGACTTTAAGTATTAACATATGGGGGAAAGCCAAATAACTTAATATTATTGTGTGTGCGTCTGAAATAACACTCCACAAGGCCTCTTATACCGAACATTAAACCTGCTTAAGAGAAGACATTTGAGCACAATCAATTATTTTGCAGTAATTCTTCACATTGAATGAGGCATTTTAAGTATATGTTGTCACAGCAGAACTCTTCACATATTTAAAAGCACGTTTTCCATGAAATTTAGTTACAAAAACAATAATATGAATGTGAAATTATCCTTTATGCAGCAAAAGGCTTGAGAGCAAATCCTTCCCATGTCTGTAGACAGAAATACTCACAACATTATACCAAAGGTCCTACCAACACTTCATTATAAATTTCTCCCCTTATATTCAGGGAATTAGAAAAATCTCTGCCTAGAGGGGATTGTTTTCATAAACTCGGTGCACAGGGGTCTCAGTACAAGCAGGAATGTTTATGGAAAATCTGAGATTAGAACATTTCAAACTGCCTGGTTTCAAGTTGCACACATGTAAATCTATAAACAGCACTGGAAACGTGTGTATGAAAAGCGAAGAAATAACACATTGTGCAAAAAAAACCAAGTTGGTCATTACAATGGAAAATGAACTTCTTTTTTTTCTCTATTTGACTACAAATCTAATTGACTCCCAAGCCATTCCATTTTGCTGCTAGATTGTCACCAGTGTTATCTCCAGGAGCTGTTAGCACCGACCTTCAGTGGCTCTCTAGGCAGGGCTCTGCAGCAGGCTGGGTTTAACCCCCCCGGGGGCACAGCTGGGTCCCTGCTCACTGCTTGGACACTCCAGCAGCAGCTCCAGTGCAACCCAGCAATGCCAAAGCAGAAACCGGTCAGCCCCAGGCGTCAAAACGCCGTGCAGGGCCTCGATGCTCAGGCAGGAGCGCCACGATGCCGGGCTCCATCCACCTCCTGCTGCCATCCCAGCAAGGGGCACTGGGAGGGGATGGCACGCTGGGGACGCGCTCAAAGGGGGACGCACGCAGTGGGACGCACAGGCAGGAAAAAACATCCCAAAAGTTGCCAAAATAATGATGGTGGCACAGCTCAGGGTGGGATGGCCAAAGGATCAGAGAAAGCAGGGCAGCACTTCCACGGGGGCAATGCACCACGACCTGCCAGTTACTCCCTGAGCAGGTGCTCCTCACGAGGAGTGTTTTACTAGAGGCTCACCTTGGAAATAGTGCTGGTGATGTGCGAGCTCCCAGCTCTGGTGGCACAGGTGCCACAAGGGCTGGGCAGGGCCCTCCTGACCTGCCTGACTTGCCCCAGGATCCCCTCGCTGCCCCGTCACGGAGTCACAGCATGACTGAAGTAACCCAGAGCCACCCGTGCCGTGGGGTGGCACCTTCCACTGTCCCAGCCCTGCCCATGGACACTTCCAGGGATCCAGGGGCAGCCACAGCTGCTCTCTCAGAGGTGCAACCTCTGCCCTGGGTGCTTTGCACTGAGTACAGCAACTGCGAGACGTGTCCTGACAGGGGACAAAGACCATTGATGGTAGAGTCATCAAAAGCTTTAAAGACAGCAATTAGGTCTGATGGATAAAATATATAATGCAACATCAAAATGAAATTAAAAATTAAATTAAAATTATTTTAATTTAGCTGACTCGGGATAATCCTACACTCTACAGCATTAGGGCTTTGGCCAGTGAGGCACTGCAATCTCCTCAAATCTTATTAGCTCAGCTAACTGCACTTTGCCTCCACTTTCTTCTAATTTTAGATTCAAACTCTCTACAGCGGAGAGCCCATGCAGGGTGAAAACAAATTTTAAACATTCCGCTTTGCTGAGATGTACTGCAAGTATATTTTCTTTTGAGAGAGGCAGAGTGGATTATTTTACTGAAGTTCTCAGGATGTTAATATTTGAGGGCAACCTCTGCTTTTGCAGTTCCGAGGGAAGGGGACGGTGAGCGAAGGCAGCGCCGTCGCTACTACAGAGCTCCTCAGAAATTCCTGCTGACACAGCTTCCTCTTCATCTTTGTCTCATATCAAGTTAGTAGTCAATGTGTTATTTTAACAGCATGACAACAACTATACAGAATGTCAAATAGTTACCTTTTATCTGGAATTTTATTCCTGCCATATATTTCAATGGAAATATACAGTTTAATGTTGCAACATATTTCACAGTGAAATGGGTCATAAAAAAACTATAGACTGTGCACTTCCCCTATAACATAAAGGAGGAATACACTGAAAATCTCTATGTTTGCTACTCCTTGCTGTCCAAAGTCTCCACACCAATCTACTGTGTCTGAACTATAAATATCACTATTTTCAAGGCTTTCATTTTTATCTTTTTAATGAAACAAAATATAAATATAAAATACACTCTGAAGGCATCTGCCCAGTTTGAGTTTTAGTTCCAGACTGATGTAAGGATAGAGACAGAGGACAAACCCTTCAGACCACACTCTGACCCTGCCACACGGGAGCCTGGTGCCTCTCACCCTGAAGTAAAAGGTGCTTTCAAAACCCCAGGAAAGGAGAAAATCAGGATCAGGAAATTTTACATCAGCAGGTGCAAAGCAAAACCCCTCTGTTATCTCCTGTACCATTCTGATATCAGGCCAATGCTGGGGGTGCACTCAGGAGCTCATTCTGGAATCTCAAAAAATGCACAGACTCATAGAAGAGTTTGGGTTGGAAGGGAGCTTTAAACGCTGTTTAGTCCACCCCACGCTGCAGGAGCAGGGACATCTTCAACTGGACCAAGCTGCTCCCTGCCCCATCCACTCTGACCTTGGACACCTGGAGGATGAGGTTCCAATGCCTGCCCCTGCCTGATACATTCAATGCTTTTAGCAAACTTAAAGTTCCTGTGCATCTTCAGAGATACATTTTCACTTCTAAGTAAACTACAGACCAGGAAAGAAATATTCCCTGTCATTTTCCATACAGATGACAGCTGGCTAATTAGTGAAATTATAGCTTTGTCAATATCACTTCATTCCCTCAACCCCTCTTGCTATTAAAAAAAACCAACAAAAACCAACCAAAAACCAAAAAACTGAAAGATCTAAACTCTTTCACATATTTGTGTTTATCCAAGAAAAGTCTCCCTTTTCAAGGGAGGCCTGATGGGCAGAGCTGTGACAGCCACAACGTCTGCTGGATGGAGCAGTCTCCAGGACTCACTGAAGAGTCTCATTCAAAGTCCCCTGCTTTGGCCATGCCCTGCATAAATAATTATATATAAGTACACCTGCTGGAAGAGGACAGAGAAATTTTCGATATTGAGACAATGAAGTACCTTAAATGAATGATGCCTGGCAAGTTTTCCTGCTGGAGGATGGATTTACCCGAGGGCCATCTCCCCTCCAGCATCCATGCTGAGCGTGCTCGCTCTGCCCTCGCTGTGCACAGAGGCACCTTTCAGAGTACACAGGAATCCACCAAATAAACCATCAGACTCTGCCTTCTGATGTATCCCAAGCTTTTATGTTAGTCTGGACCTGCCTGGCAGTGCTGCACAGCCTGAGAGCTGCAATTAACTCCCAGTGCCACGGCTTTTCCCTGCTCAGGGAACAGTTAAACCAGAATTACTATCTGCAGTTCTTGATGAGGTCAAAAAATGGAAAAGGATGGCACCACTGGAGCTGTATAATCCAAGACAGCCCCAAGGCCAGTGTCCAAGCAAACTGCTCCTCTGCCAGCTCAGGACTCGGCAGAGGAGCCTGCAGGACCTGCTCTGACCCCCTTCAGAGGAGGTTTCCAGTAACATAACTACACTCTGAGCTCCCTCCTGGCTTTCAGAATGTGCACGGCAGCCTCCAGCTCACCCACAGGCTGCCTGCTCCCGCAGAGACACAGCAGCAAGACGACAGGGCACCCTCAAAGGTTTGCCAGGCCCTGCTCTATTCACACCAGGGCAGGTACAACCTCACAGTCCCAACCTTTTCTGGGCCAGGCCTGAGTTCAGCATCCGCAGCTGCCCAGCAAACCCATGCAGTTTGCAGAATAGGAACAAAGCAAAATCGCTGAATTCCCTGCTTTTGTTTCTTGACATTGATTCCTCTTCAGCTGCTTCCTGTCTCAGCAGGAAAGCCCGAGCCACTGGATGCCCACCCACCTTGAGCCGGGTGACACACAGCTGGTGACAGCAGGTTTTTCTGCTCCGTGTCCCCAGTGAGAAGCGGCTCCGGCCCGGGAGGCTTTGCTGGCAGAGAGGGGATGGGCAGGGAGCAGCTCCAGAGAGCTCCTGCACAGCACGGGCAGCAGCCAAAGCTCCTCATCTGCTGGATGGACACCTGCTGGGCTGCTCCCAGACCTGCCCGTGATGCAAATGCCGTGAGAGCAGCACATCCCCCAGCTTTTCCTTTCCTCTGGGAGAAGTTTCAGAGCTTTGGCCCAGCAGCTTCACCGTTTTGGCTCACCAGGATAACCGTGCCAGAGGACGCGAGTCCATCACCACCATCACTGCTCCAACCACACCAGCTCCTCTGTGGGAGCTGCTCCCCTCACCATGGAAAGGCCCAGCCAACCCCTCAGCTCTGCTAATGAAGGCAGAATGGCAGCCCCAGCTGGAACATGAACAGCTGGAAGCGGGAGAGCCAACAACAAGCCAAAGGCTGTTTTGGAAGGATCTGAAAAACTGCTGAGCGCTGATTTATTCAAGAGATTCATCAGTTCACCAACTTTCCGAAGCTTCGGAGATGGTATAAATGTAACAAGTGAGTCTCTTGCATGAATAAAAAATTACGTTTTACATAAATTAAATATATAATTTGATTAAACATGTTTATGTCTCTGCGGTGACATTTAGAATAGGAAGTATTCATTTTCTGTTTTGAAAGGAAAAAACTCTTTCAAATGTAATTTGAAGCTGTCAAACCAATCTTCTTTACAGATCTTTTAAATGTCACATACCTTCGAAAGGGGATGGCAGATTCCTTTTAAATATGCAATTGCAAACAGTCCAAGCAAAATCAAGAATTTATTAAAATATGCTACTGACATTTATACTGATTAGGTATAGCCCTTTCCTCACTCCCTTTCGATAGACTCCCCTACAAAAGATGTGTCACAACAGCTCCCATTAACTCTGTGCTCGCTCTAATTCCCCAGCTCACAACCAGCCCTGGCAAAATCCAGCTGCAAAAGGAGGAGAACCTCTTCTTCTCCAGGGGCAATAATATGGATTTGTGGTCCCTCTACATGAAGAATTGTACTTTTTGATGATTTCTTACCAGCGTGCCTGAAATTTATAACCAAAAATATGAACTGCACTTACTTTAAATCAAGTGCAGCACTACCCCTAATGGCTTTAAATGGGAGAGTGTGTTAATCATACACATAAAGAAAACCACTACAACTCATTTCCCACAACTTTGCAGGAACAACCTGTATGTTTTGTAGTATCTATCTTTAGATTATTCATTATTTCCCCCACTAGGAATGCATTTCTGGATTGTTTTTCCTTTCCCTTTCCTAACAGTGAATGATCAACGATGGCAGCTCCCATTCCCGGCTGCTCCCCACTGGCATATTGGACATTTTAGGGGGATTTTATTTTTTTTTAAAGACGAAGAATTTAATGATTATTTCTTCCCCTCTGTCACCAGGTCAGTGAAGTGCACAGGCATAACTCTCATTAGCATTAATGGAAATCCCCGCTGTAAATTCTCCCCCGTAAAGCAACATTAAAAGCAAGGCCATCCTGAGCAAGCACACTCAAGCTGGAAAATAAAATATACCTCCCATTTCTCGCTGCCTCCAAAGGGAAAAGGTAATGAACAACAGGAGATTAAGCTACAATTCCGGTATCAAATCTTCCTTGTACTTTATAATTACTCAACCCAACATATACAACAGTTACTCCTTAATGATGAGAATTTGTTGCACGTTATTCAAAGACTTTATTCTAATGCTCTCTCAACTTTCTGGTGCATAACACAGCCAATTACAGCACAGCCATTGCGACATAAATCACGATCACCACCAAATCTGCCTTTCCTCAAGCTTATACCCAGTGCTTAAAAATCTTCTAATACCTACCCATCTACCACAGAAAAAAACCCTCTGGTGGGTTCAGCTTGTGAGGGGGAACAAAGCCATTTTCCACCAGTACCCTTCTTTCCCTCCAGCAACCATTGCAAAGGGGCACCAGGAGTTGAGGGGATTCCCAAAGATGCGCTTTGAAACTCGGGACACGAATATCGTTCCCTTGGTGAACAGCTGCTCTCTGGTTCATGGCTCTGTCAATACCTTCTGCTGACACAGCACTGATGAGCAGTGTCAGAAACATCCTTTAAATACAGCCAGGGAAAGCAGAACACCGTAGGAGAGCACATCCCTTTTTTCATGGGTTTCTCAGCTATGCACCAAAAGTCACTGTCCCTCAGAGCTCCTCCCATCACTCCCCTAAATCCCATCTCCTGCAGGAGAACCAAGCTGCCAGAGGAGATCCTGCCTGACACCCGGCACATGGATGAACTCAGCACCACTTGGGGAAGCTCACTGCTTCCTAGAGCCCCCTGAATGACACAGCCACATCTTCCCAGGTGAGGGAACTCAGCACCTGGCAGCACAGCACCTGCTCAAGCCCATCCGTTCTTCCGGCTGCCACAAAAGCCAAGGGATCTTTTGGCCAGCTGAGGCAGTGTTATTCGCATTCCTTGCACTTGAAAAAGTGATCCTTGACCAACATTCATCTACAGGGGAGGGATAGCAAGGAATTTCTGTTCTGTCTCTGCTTTTCAGCTTACCTAGTTGTTTTTGTATGTGGCAACACTCAAGCACAAGAGCAACCAAGCACCTGAGATGTAAAAGGGACCAGCTCAGTGTTGGCTGTGTCCATCCCCCTTGGTTTGTGGAGTCCAGTCCCACCAATCCCTTTGGACTGCTGGGAAGTATAAGAGTTAAGCTTTCTGAATGTTTAAATCAACTTCAACCAGTCCCTACTACTTTCCAAGGTCTTCTCACAGGTTTTTTCCATAAAAACAAATGGTCTGGACTTCAGGCAGGATTCCCTTCCCTTTCCAAGGAACAAGTGGAGGAACCAACCACCGAACACTGTACATGCAGCATTTGCAGGCAGGCCATTCCCTGAGGAGAACACCTTCAGTCTCTGAAGGTTTTATACTCATGAATTGCAGCCTTGGGAGATGGCAGCAGGCTGCTTTCTGTCTGATATTTTTTTCCCAAGCACTGCCAGTGCAGGACCTGCCACCTGGAAAAGGCAGGAAATCTGCCCGGTGGGCTTCCCAAAAGCACAGCGAGTCTGCTCCACACCCGAGCTACTCTGAAGCCCAATTTTGGAGCACGTCACCAGCTGGTGTAAATCAGCATCACTAGAGCAGCGTGGCAGAGTGCGGAGCCTGGCCCCCATCACCGCTCCAAGGCGCAGGAACATCCCTGATCTCCTCTGACAGAATCAGCGCACTCGTCACCAGCGTTTTTCTGAGCCAGAGCAGGAGGTTTGCCTTTATTTCCACTTTACTGCACCCTGCTGACCCAGGACACGACTTAAAAACACCGAGTAGGGAGTGACAAGATTTAACAGTCAAGTGATAACGCACGCTCGGTGCTAAAAGCCTCCTCGGGAAGGCTCTGCTTTGCCACGTGGGCAACCCGGGCACACGGACACATCTCGGGAGAGCGGCCCACGGATGGGTCACCAAGCTCACGTCTTTGGTGACAGCAGCAGGAGACACCCTGGCTCCCCTCAGGCTGCCTTCTGTGCACTTCCCAACGTTGGGAGCTTCCCAATGACAACTGCAAAGTCCCCTCTGCAGGAGTCCCTCCTGTCCAAAGCTCTCCCCACTTGCAAGCAGCCCCTTCCCTCCCCGAGTGTTTCCCAAGCCAGCACTCCCCATCCTCCTCCACCTGCACAGCCCCGGCAGCTCTCAGGGCCGGTGCCCAGCACAGACACCGTCCCTCCCTCCTGGATCATGCCATTTGCTTGATTTGTGGAAGCAGGAATGGGTGAAGCAGCCATGGGAGGAATAATACCTGAAGATAGCTACGGAAAAATTACAGAACCGTAACACAAACTCCACACAGGGTGTGTGAGTACCTAAGCATTTCTCCTGCCGTAATGTAATTAATGCAAAACACGCTGGGATCTTGTTCTGATGCAACACATTATTTTTGTTGATCTGTCTGGTTGGGTTTTCGAAAGCCATCGCTTCCTGCATTCCACAACAGAAACCTTACACCCACAAAACCTGGTACCATTTCATTTTATTCTTCCTGTCTTTATTCTATTTATTTATTCAGCTAGCAAACGTGAGAGGCCGTAAATCGCACTGCTACTTAAGTCACAGGGGGAATTCCTTTAAACATAAGTAAAAACTCATAAATAACTTCCTGCAGTCAACAATGCATTCATTTTCTTCTCTGCTTTCCAACTAATCTTCCAGCTAACAAATCAAATCAAGTACCCAAATGTAATTATTCTGTTGTGATAATAATCTCCTTATACTCAGAGCATACCTCAGCTTATTTCTTCTCAAACTAAAATTATCAGAGAGGCTTGGGATGGTGGGAGAGAGAGGAGGAAAGGTTATGAGCCATTGATAAACCCAAGGTACAACAAGGAAACTCTTCAATTTGACCAAAGTCCTGCATCTTGAGCAGGAGGTTTGCCTTTCTGTGCTAGGTTGATAAAAAAAAGGGATGCCAAATCCAATTTAGACTCATTTTTTATTAGTATGACTCATAGTACAGTTTTCAAGTCAATGGAGTGCATGATGTTAAAAAAAAAAAGGAAAAAGAAAAAAAAAAAAATTTAGAACCAGGACAATTCCCCTGAACTTGCTGGAAGCAACGCAGCTACAAATAAATCCAGGACTTAATCTGTCACAAAGTCAGCAGAAAGGCAAGAAACCTTCACAAAATGTAAACACACAGGACAACGTGGAGCGAGCATTTATTGAACCTTCCACGAAATTCCCAGTTTGTCCTGTAAGCAGCCCTCAGCACCTCCCCAGCCCTCGTGCTTGCTGCGGGCAGTGGCAGAGCCCAGAGTGCATCCTCATCCTCCCCAGAGCGCAGCTGGGGAAGGCAGAAGCTGCCACAGCCCACACAGGAATGAGATGCTGCAATCCAGGGTCCAGGAAAAGAGAGCTGCAGGGCAGCTGGTAACTCTACATCATTTCCTTTCATTCCACTCCTTTATTTTGCCATCTTTGAACAAAACCCCCACGACAAGATTTTCCACGCAAACAGCTTTGGTACTTTGAAAAAGGGCAGGTTGGAAACAGAGGAAGCACGAGCCACGCCAGGCAGGCCCAGCCATTCCCCGTTAGGCCACGGGCACTTCAGAGGACACCCAGCTCATTCCCAAGGCTGCAGGTGGGGGAGCTCGGGGGGCTGAACAGAGCCCCACTCACACAGCTCCAGCAGCACCTCTCTGCCTCACCCCAAAAACAAACACCTGGATTCCCTCCCCTGACCTACAGCACTGCTCGTGTGCCAGAGGGTTCAGGAAGGGACAGCAGAGCCATTTGGAAAGCGGTTGGGTTTTTTAATTAGCTCGTTTGGGGAAAGATGCTCATCACAGGAGACAACGCTCTGGCTGGCTAAACCCTTCAGATAAAAGGGGATTACACTGCAAACACCGATGTATCCTTCAGCGAGGACCACTGTTAAATTGCTGACAAATTATCGCCCTGCACGGCACACCTTACAACGGGAGGAAACGCTTGCAAGCGTGCTGGAGGGAGGCAGGAGCAGCCTGGCACACCCCACGGCTTTCAGCCAGGCAGGGATGGCCACCAGGTCACCAGCCCCAGCATGGGAAGGCACCTGCAGCACTTCCCTCCCAGCAGACCCTATCCTGAGTTCTCTCAGGGCTGCTTTTTTACTTTGATGTATTTGTTTGATGCATTTCAAGCGAGATATTCCTAATTCTGTACGATGGGAAGTGATTTTTAAAGAAATGCTGTGATTTTCAGATGAAAACCTTAGTTTAGTGATTCAGAGGAAAAAAAAACCACAGGAGATCTTACACAAGCAGAGGCTCCCAGAGCTGATGGGGAACAAGAGCCACGGGGCTCTCGTTCCTTTCAGACACACAGCACAGAATCACAGAATGCTTTGGGTTGGGAGGGGCCTTGAAGATCATGCTGTTCCAGCCCCCTTCCAGGATCAGGGACACCTTCCACTAGACCAGGTTGCTCCAAGCCCCATCCAAGCTGACCATAGTCTCGGCCAGCTCATTTCACCTGACGCTCTGCAAAATGTTTTGAAACCCTCAAATAAAGACCTCATAGTACAATTTTAAAAATTCTTGTATCATTCCTATCGGCAGCTGAAACTCCCTAACACTCCCTTGCACAAAGTTTACATTAGGAAAAATAATTAAACAGCTATTGGACTGATTCTGAGCCTGTTCAGCAAGTATCAGTACCTTGGGAACTTCCTTATGACTTTACAGAGTTTCCTGTAATTCCCAGGGAATTCCCAGGGTGTCTGGGTACACTTTCATGCAGGTTATTTCAGGGCTTTGAGACTGAGCTTGTGGAACAAGCCAACACCTGCACGACTCCCTAGAGCAGATATTAACTGCTGAGGATATCTGAGAATCCAAAGGATGGTCACTGAATTTGAAGACAAACATCAATTTGTTAGGGAAATGCTGTTCCAAGTGCCCTTTTCTTCTGCAGCAGCCAACAGGGAAAGACACGGTGTACCAGGGAAACTCACAGCAGGGTTAGAGGGGATATTGGGCAGGAATTGTGCACACATCATTATGCACACCACAACTTGAACACAGCAGGAAATTTTAACATTTCAGCTGCATGCACAAAACCCTCTAACACATGTATATTTTATTTGATTTACTGCAATACTTTTCTTCCATCTCTTGAAAGTAATTTTTCTCTAAAGCGTAACTGCTTAATTGGCAAGTGTACAAAATATAATTACACTGCATACAAGTTACAATATTGCTTATGGGAATATCACTGTTGATGCATTCTGCTTTATTTTGTGTTTAATCTCTATTAAGAGATCTGTGTGAAAATAGCAAGGTACTCTTGATCTTATAAACATGACACGTAGTTCAGTCATTTCCCTGCCTAACCAAAGCCCAAACAAATGCAATTGAAAGACAACAGAAAATTCCTGGGCTAGCCTGGCACGTCCAAGTTAATAAAATTCTTACATTCTCCTCTAAAGAAAGTGCAGTCCGCAGGACACTTTAAAAGAAAATCCCCAGCCTCTCCGGGCTGAGGTTTGTCACATCCATTACACTCTGGGAGCGATGGAAGGACGTGGCACACAGGAACACATCGCTCTGTGTGACAGCATTAGGGGGGTTTATTACATTCCCCACAAGGACCTTTGCAATCCCATCTTTCCTAATGAAAGGACAAAAAAGTAACACGGCGACGTGGCTGAGTCGTGCCAGCGCGGGGAGCAGCGCCCGGCGCTTGGCAGCCAAACCTCTCACCCTCTGTGCCCCTGGCTCTGCCAGCCAGCCCAGGCAATTCCCAAACTGCAGGAGACGTGCTGAGGGAGGTTTAGGTGGGGATCAGGAGAAGGTTCTTCCTCCAGAGCGTGGTGGGGCACTGAACAGGCTCCCCAAGGCTGCGTTTGGACAACGCTCTCAGGGACAGGGTGGGGTTGTTGGGGTGTCTGTGCACTGCTGGTCCCCGGGAGCAGCTGTGGGACCCTTCCAGCAGCCCCAGAGCAGCTGGCCATGCTGTGAGCCCTTACACCCAGGAGTAAGGTACTCGCAGGAGGAGATGCCCTGTGCAGAAATGGTCTCTGACAGACACCTACCATCGGCACGGTTTAAGTGCCTTAAAGGTTTATTTCATTTGCTTGAGTAATGAGATTAATGTTTGTTTGTTTAAGCTAAATCATACAAAACCAAACATCTAAACGTCCTTAATTCACAGCATTAACCCAGGCTGTGTTACCATGTGAGCCCACCTCACTGTCCTGCTTTTAACTGCACCGAATTCCTGCTTTGCTCCAGGTCCTCTCCCAGAGATCAGACAGCAAAGGGACACCTCAAGCAGCCAAATAAACCAATCAACATTGTCAATTTGACATTTTATCACTCCTTGTTTTCTTTGCCATTGGTTCCTAACATATTTGACTTCTAGACTTAAAAACCCAGTGTAAACCCAGCAGATATGGACCTCTGTATATATATTTTTAAATGCAGACAGACATGTACCTCTGTGCATAGATACAGGGATAGATACACATGTACACAGGTGGATATAGATGTATTTATACAGATATACACACACAGAAGGGATATGAAACAAAGTTCCTGCCATAGCAGCTCCTGCACACTCAGGCACCAGGACCAGAGCCCAGAGATGCCACAGCCCTCATCCATCAATGATGGGTGAGATGGGCAGACCCATCTGCAAACTCACCTAAAAACGCAGAGTAAACCTGCAAACATCCAGCTGGACATTCCCACTTCAAAATAAAAAAAAACATGCACACAAACACATTGCTTCTGTTCCTATAGCTATCCCAGCAACGTACAATCAATGTTTAGGTCTGAATTTGACCTGTTTTGATGAGTTTTCATTCTTCTGCTCACACGTTTCCCAGCAGGGACAGAGTTATTTCTGATGTACCATGGTCACCAAGAGCTGGCTGGGAGCTTGACTAAACTCTGCACAATTAGATACAGCACATGACTGTCAGAAACAGGAATCCTCCCTCATTTCCTTCCTGCACCTAAATTAACTCTCACCTGACCCAGGCATTCGCCTCAACATGGACCAATACTGCTGCTGTGAACTTCTCACCCCGTGCCAAGTACCTGGTGTTGACACAGAGGGAACTCATCCTGCGACAGATTCAAAGTATTTCTCAAGGAAATGGTGGGAAATGAAGAACCTACAATCTTTCCTGAATGCTCAAGTCTCATCCTGCAATCTTCCCCTGCAGACACAGGTCTCCTCTCAGCAAGTCACCCTCTGGAAGAAAATCTGTCATGCTCATGCTTGGGATCTGCAAATTCCTGGATGCTCTCATTCAAATGATGGGCTTCCATGGATTCTGAGGTCAGGAGAGACCACTGTGATTTTCCAGCCTGACACGCCACACACTAACTTACCTAAATCAATCCCTACTCGAGCCTCGCTCACTCCAATGAACAAACATGCCCAAACTTGGCATTTCCAAAGGTGGAGAAATCACCAGCACCCCCAGCAGCCTCTTCTACCACCACCAGTGCTAAAACCACGGACCTTAGCTCTGTTCTTCCCCCAGCTTCACCTTCCAGCTTTCAGGTCTTGTTAAAACTCTGCCTGCTAGACCAAAGAACTCTTTATTATTCGGTTTATTTTCCCTGTGACAACACTAATTCCCTTAATTAATTTACCTCCCAACATTCTCCTGGATAAGTCAGGCAGACGGAGGTCCTGGCCCCTTCCCCTGCATCCCTTCCTGGCCCCTTTGGCATTCCCACAGCCCTCCCCAGCCCCTCCTGGGCATGCAGCAGGGACGGGGTGGCTGCCACGTCCCTCCTGCAGCCTGGCAGCCACCTGGCAGTGCAGCCAAGGAGCACACCAGACCTTTGGCCATAAGATCATATTAGTGGTGCTGGCTCGTGACTCCTCGCTGCCCCATCAAGACGTAATTTCTCCAGACAGCATCCTGGAGCTACAGCCCGAGTTGTTTGCTCTGAGATAGAGGAATTTACAGTTGGCCATCTGAGAAATATTACCTGCTCGTAGCCGAGCAATACAAATTGCTGTCACCAGCGGTCACTCCTGTTTGTTATTTACCACTCTCCCCATCCTGGTGACATTTCAAGCTCCAGCTGCGGTGACTCTCTGCCTTATCACGGCTTGCTCAAACATTAAGCAGCGTGAGGACAAAAATGAGTGTTCAGGGAGGCTTCTGGAAAGGGCTGTTTGGAAATGATTCCTGGTTTTACCACCAGATTTTGAGAGCTGCCACGCTGCTGGGGCTCGGCCAGTCATTTTGCACATCCCCGCTCCAAAGAGTGCTGCTGTACCAAGCTGCACTTCTCGCTGAATTTTAGGGAAATAAAGCCCCCTCAGTTCCTTTGATCAATCCCATTCACGAGCTCTTTAAGTGAAAACAGAAAAGTTGGTTCTCAAGGACGTGTTGGCCCTACACCCATGCCAACGGGAGCTGAGTGCATCACCTTCCTGCCTCCATCACCAAATAAATCCTCGGAATGCTCGCCCAGGACTCACAGGGGGCTGGCAGGTCTGGGGTGTCCAGCCCGGCCCATTTACTGCTTCTCTAGAACAGCACAAGGGAAGCATCGCCACAGTTCACGGGAACTCTTCAGTAGTTGGAGACTTAGTAACAAAAACACATTCCTGGCTCAGTTAACTCTGCAAACCCCCTCAATGGGAGACACCAGGGCTGAAGCACAAAGGTCTGAGTGCTCAACGTTCACTCCTACCACGACATTCACAGGGCCTAAACATATCCATCCTCTTCCCCATCCAAAAGTGTAATATTTATGATTTTTCTATTAACCTCATGTGGTAACCCAGTTTTATTTCTAATATCTTCCAGAAGTGTTTGTTGTTCTCATTACTACCAGCCACAGATTCTCCCTGCATCCCTTTCCCTCGAGTTCTGTTCTCTGCTACTGATGCCCCTCTCAGGCACTTGGACTTACAGACATGGACTGAACTGGAGCACCCCAATTTTGCAGCCAGCACCTTAAAAAACCCAGAATGGTGAAGGTGGAACAGACAAGCAGAGACCAGATTCTCTCTCCTGATACATCATTCAAATGAGTTTTTTTCAGAAACAACCACAGTAAAGATTAGTGGCCACAGCCTCACTGCCCGTGGCTAGACCAGAGTGAGAGCTCATCCCAGCAAAGCTGAGCTTAGCACAGGTATTGCAGTATTAAACTCTGGGGCACGCTAATTCCAGGTTTGATGTTGCACTGCACCATTTTTGTATGAAAAAGGGAAGAGCTCAAACAAGTGGCAAATATAAAACCCACATGAGCTTGTGCTGCTGCAGGATCATGAAACTTTTGAGAACTATGAGAACACGAAAACTAATGAAAAGGGATTTTTTTTTTCTACATACTGAATTGAAATTAATTTCATCCACAACTAATCACAGCAAAGCTTAAGGCTCTCAACTTTTAAATGTAACATCTACTATTTAGCATAATTACTCTGCTTAATTTACTGGTTCCTTCCAACATCCCCTCTCATGGAAAACCTGGTATTTCATCATAAAAATGACAAACTTGACACTGTATGACAACTCTACAGGTACCACCAGCATCTCCTACATTTGGCCTCACCCGTTTTTCAAAAGGGAATTTATTTACAGGGTTTTCCCTGCGGCTGACACCAACCAAGGACATTTCCCACATCCTGCAGAGCTCGCCACACCCCAGGGTGTGACACCCACTGCCTGCACAGGAACCAGCCTCGGGATTCATTGCTGGTTTTGCTTATTTTCTACCCCAACAATGATGTCACCAGCTCCAACACCGTGCCAGCTGCATGGAAACTACTGGATTTACAGATCTCCATCTCTTCCCTCTGCCTCTTTTGGGGCTGATCCTTGTACCCCTGTTACTATCCCCAAGGCCATCAGCATTTCAAAGGGGCTCACCCATGATCCCAGCCAGGGTCACTCACACCTTGCAGCTCCGCACATTTACAGTCATTACAGCAGTAACCAAAAGCCAGGCTAATTTTGGAATATTCCACAATTTCATGCCAACCTCTTCAGTACACAAGCTCCTCTTTTTTCACTAAAAAGAGGATCACTAAAAAAATGGATCACTTTAAAAAAAAAAAAAGAAAAAATAAGATAGACAGCATCCATTACATATCTGTTATATTTAGCAGCAGAAAATCCATCTGCATTATTCCTGGTCTCATTAAAGACTTGGCTCCTTGTAAATATTGTGTCTGTAATCCCCACGTTCTCCCTCCGCGCCGTGCTTCAGGGGTCTATTTCTGTAATAATTGGTGTGTGTTGTTGCACAGAAACAGTGGCAGAGTGTCTGTCAACATTGCACACAAGTGAACGTACACAGGAGCAACCGCAGCAGAGCTGCGGAAAGCAGCTCCACCAGGTTCCTCCTCCAAAAACTCCCGGCCAAGGAAGCCTGCCCTCTGCACCCGGGCCCAAAAAATGGGGGCATTTGGTCAACCTCGACTTGGCCACTGTGGTGGCAAAGATCGTTCCTAATCCCACACTGCTCCTACCGCTGGTGTTGATTAGGGAGAGGACCTGGGTGAAGCAGAGCCCAAAATTCAACAACCAAGCAGGTTTATTTAAATTATATAAAACCTATTTCCATCAGGAGAGATGGAAAGGAACCCGGGAAAAAGCAGGGCAGTTACTTTCAGCAGGACCACTGATTTTTATTGGCTTAAAGGATACATGAAATCACCGCCAGATAAAGCTGGAGGAGCAAATCATTAATAATTAAAATCTACAACTGATGCATTCAAGTAACTTGGGTTTTATTTGAATCTCACATAAAGTCTCAGAACAGATGGCACTTTATGGGTGCCTATCAAGATGCCTACCTTGATCCACCCTGGAAGACCGTGTATTTAAAAACAATTCTCAATTACCCAAAATAATCCCCTCACACATGGACAGACAGGTCCTGGCAGCTGTGGAGCACAAGGACCCTAAAAGGAATTCCAGGGACTGTCCTCCCCGGGCAAAAAAACCACAGAGCAGAGATGAACATCCCCCAGAGCATGCTCTGCTCCTGGCTGGGATTTCAGGATGGGCAAAAAAATCCATGAAAGCCCCCAAAATTTGCAACCCTGCCAGGCAGCAGCACCAATGAGCTCGGGAAGGGTTGGTGGGTCCATGGAAGGTGGTTCCAGCCATGCTGAGGCTGCTGCAGGGGTCTGAGAGCAGCTCCACACACCTCCCCTCTGGATAAAACAGGTGAAACACCCAGAATCCCACCAGCAATGGGAACGGAGGCTGTGACACACACAGCACTTTGGGGCACCCTCTGCAGCACCACAGCTTTGATGTTTTTCCCCCAAAACCTTGCTTTTCACCACTCTTCTCCTGACACAGGATGCAATTACAGGCTTCAGACCTGGCAAAGGAAACTCCGTCCCACCCACATTGACTTTCAGATCATGCAGGTGCAGATGCAAAACTCTGGTTCCACCACACGTTTTTCCCCTCAAACTATTCCGGCTGTATTTCTTTCTAATAATCCCATGGAAGTTCCAAATGATATAACCAGGCTCTAATAAATCACAGCACATCCCAGGAAGAGTTCAAGGCAAAGCTGGGTGGAGCTTTGAGCTAGCTAGTGTAATGGAAAGTGTCTCAGTCCATGGCAGGGGGTTGGAATTGGCTGAGCTTTAAGCTCCCTTCTAACCCAAACCATTCTGTGATTCTATGAAAACATTGCAGAGTAAAAAAAAAACCCCACAAGTTTAAGCAGGAGGGCCCCCACGACCTTCCCACAGAGCACCACCATGCTCTCCGCTCACCAGATCAAGTCCAACAAGAAGCAAACTCCAATGTTCCACCTGCATTATCACCTCAGGGAAGAGAAACAAAAATTAAAAAGTTCCAGATGTTTAATCCTGGTTCTTAAAAAAAAATTTTAAAAAATCACTGGGGTCCACGGTGCAAGAAAGGGGAGTGCACCCTTATAAAGCACCATTGTAGAACTGAATGAGTGACACTGATTCTTCTCTGCTCTGTCACCAAAACTCCTGCTGACTTCACACAGAATGCTGTGTGGTGACTCCCTGGTAAAATGCCAAAATCCCAGTCTCCTCACCACGAGGGCCAGAGCAGAAGGAGAAAACACGTGGGTGGTACAATGAGAAGATTTGGTTTCAAACACCTCGCTGCTGCAGAGGATTGTCATGACGTTTTTTATCCTTTCACCTAAATCTTATCTTGTCTCCTTTGGCAAAGGAGAAGGAGGAATAAACTCAAATGATGGGAACGTGGCACAAGAATGAGGGGTGGCCCAGGCATATCTGACCCTGACAAACTGCACTCCAGAATTACATCCTCATACCTGGGTCACACAAACTGCATTTGAAGTTACATCTTCCAGCACCACAAACAGCAATGGAGAAAACACCAATTCCTGCCTAAAACAATTGTGTTACCCCAGTAACCAGAGCAGAACCAGCAGTGGCTTGCCAAAACCTCCCCTCCAAAGTTTCAGTGCTCCCTGAAAGAGGGGACCCCAAACATCACCTTGCACCCCCCACACATGGTCTTCGATTCACCTGTGAGCCCTGAAAATGTCTCCTTTCAGAGTCTATAATCTAAATACCTTTCATAGCTGGACAGAGTGATCTGAAAAAAACCCCAAATTTCTAGGGCAGGTGTAAGTCATCAGCCCAAATTGAAGAGCTGCTTACCAGAAGCTCCACTCTTAACTTCTTTAACTTAATACAACCAAAATCCAAAGCAAAGACAGGAATACTCACTAGATCTGATGTGAGGAGTAAATGTGACACCCGTCAGGTTTTATGAGACAGCATCATCCACCAGATCTTAACAAAACCTTTGCAAATTGCCAGTGCTGTGTTCCAAGCAGCTTTTCCATTTCTTCTGCTTTAAACATGAAGCCTCTTTCAATTCCCACAGCTAGTAAACAGCCCAAAACACCCAGGGAAAATGAACCTACCTTTTCCAAATGGTTGGGCAAACCCAGATTCAGGGGTTTTTTTCATTAGTATATTTAATTCTTGCCAGAGTCAGCTGAACTGAAGAAGTTTTATTTGAACTGCAGCCAGCCTGATGGATAAATCAACTTTCCTGGCCAAAGGTTTCAGTGTGTTACTTCCAGCTCGTGCCTGGGACCTCATACTTTGAGGCTGATGTTTTTCCTGATAGAAGGAATATTATCACCAGACCCCAGTGACAAATCTGAGCACTGAAACGCCAGCGTTAAGATGACAGTTTGTGCTACAGTTCTTGCTATGGAGAAATTCCTTTGAGTGTTTTCCATCTAGGAAAAGCAGGAGTGGGAAAAGGGCCCAACTTTGCCCTGGGAGGAGTGGGGGAAAGAGAGGGAGCTGCCAGCAAAGGGGCTGTGGGGTGGCAGCTCCACGAGGCATCGAGCTCCGGAGCCACCCTGCCAGCCAAGCCCCCGGATCCGCGCCGGCTGGAAAACTCCCTTAAAAAGAGGGAAAGCTGACAGCAAGAAAACATCATCTGTGATTTGTACACTCTAAAACTGACAATAAAACCCTGGACCAGGGAAGCATCTCAAGTCTGAAACTCTAGGAGAGAAAGGAAAAGTCAAATGCTGCTGCAATCCGTGTTCCTGAACACAGGGGAGTGCCACCACTCTGACTGAACTACCTTATTTTCTGTTCAGCTTTAGAAACACTTGGTTATAACTTCTACAGGGAAAGATATTTTGATTGCCCATGACACGGAAAGAGCTTGGAACAAGTGAGGAACAGCCCCCAGCCCCCAGATGCGCCCCGGTTTGCTAACGATGAAAGCCAACCTCTGTCCCTGCTAATGGCTAACAGGTGGGTTTCACAAACGCCTCCAAAAATAAAAAGCTCCTTTCTAAAAATACCACCCTGCATTCACAACGCCAGATTTTCCAGAAAAATACTGACGATAGCTGACGTTTCCCAAACAATCGCTTTTATGGGAACTTTGGGCAGCCCCTGCAGCAGAAAGTTTTGCAGGGCTAAGAACACAAACCCTCGTTTCAGATTCGAGCCCCGTGGACGGACCCATTCCCTCAGCCAGCTCCGGAGCTCGAGCACAAATCAGCTTTATGGAAGTAACAGATTACAGAACACATCGCTACAAT
>VWZN01016287.1:309046-407700 GCA_013396955.1 Regulus satrapa | reverse complement strand
GGAGGCCACCGGGGATGCGCCGGCAGCGCCGAGGCCGAGGAGCGGCCGCGTCCGGCCCCTGCTGTGAGCGCCCGGTTCGCCGTGAGCGCCGTGTCAGCGCGGCGGGGCGTTCGGCTGGCGGCGAGATAACGAGAGCGCGCTCGGCGCGCAGATATGTGTGTTCCTGTTTCCCCTGTCACCCCCCTGGATTTGGGAATTAGTGTTTTGACAGACGTTCTTCATCTGCTTATCGCAAGAATGTGGGCAGGTGGTGATCCCATCTTTTTGTTGTATAATCATCGAGCCTCCTGCGTTTTATATATATATATATCCCGTGCTTCTCAATCAGCCTGGGAAACAGTACATTCCTTTTCTGCTCAAATAAAACCCTTGAACCGGTTCAATTGTCCATCTCAATAAGCGAGCTTCAGTTTTTGTGGGTGTAATTACACGGTTAAGGGCCTAAAGATCTTGATTCTTAGGAGCACGCTGCGTGTCCTGGGTGGATTTTCAGAGCATCGTTTGTCCTCCCAGCACCTGCTGGAGCTTCAGCTCTCCAGGATTCCCCGTGGGGTCAGTGCAGAGACGGCCACAGCCGTGGCCACCCCCGGCGCCCAGCTCTGCACCATGTGGGGGTACAGACAGATACCTCCACGTAGATTTTAGCAAAATTCAGCAGCTTTCAGCTGGAAGATGCATCTAATTCTGCACTTTTCCCTTTGGCGAAAGTCCCTCCAAAGGAAAAACTCTGCCTGCCTGGAGGAAACCTCAACGTGAAAAATCACAATTTCCTTACTACTGGGACTTCTTGGCTTTCCTTCACTGGCAGCGCTGCTAACTCGAAATACTGTGGGCAGCTCCTTTGCACGTGGGACGTGGGCTGCACTGGATGGAGGGATTTGCACTGACCAAAGCCCTGCTCCTGGCTTTGCAGTGGGGATTTTTTACACCACCGCCACCCCGCTCTCTCTTTGCTTCACCCAACTCGCTTTGTTAAACATTCCATACACAATGTATGGGGGCGCCGGGCAGGGACACAGCAATTGCTTCTAATAAATAACCTTGAGTTCACGATGTAAACAAAGGCAGTGACATAAGTTGAGGCCA
The DNA here is from genome assembly GCA_013396955.1 of Regulus satrapa. Lineage (NCBI taxonomy): Eukaryota > Metazoa > Chordata > Aves > Passeriformes > Regulidae > Regulus > Regulus satrapa. The sequence continues at coordinate 406,614 of VWZN01016287.1, read as the reverse complement.
AAGACACGAATAATTATTTCATTGCCAGAGCAATTAGGTTACAGGTTGTAAAGGAGAAAGCTCTTAAGCTACACATCTTCGAGTTTAGCGGGGGGCAATCCTCAGGCATGTGGATTTTTCTTCAAACTATTTGGATTGCGATCGAACATTCATCAAGTGTGAAATAGCCTTTGTAATGAGATGCTCGGAAAGAAGGTACACAGTGGGTTCAGTGGGAGGCCTGGAACGACGGGGGTTTGACTTCAAAACTGCAGCTTTTAAAACTTCCATTCAGCTGCTGTCCAACCTTGAAGGAGCTTCGGCTCCTCCAGCGCCTCACTGGTTTGTGTAAAATTTAGTGTGTGCTCAGAGTGGGGTGTTCTGGCTTCCCAGAGCTTGGGAACAGAGTTTGGGACAAGTGGAAGAATTAACAGCCCAAGAGGAGAACTGTTCTGCTGTGTGCAGGCACAGACCAGACCTCTCTTCTGGCCTTTCTCCTGCAGGTTGTTTCTAGATTTTACCCAACTTCTGGGCAGATGTTTCAAGCAGTAGGCTGTAACTGAAAAGGAAGGTTCCACACATCTCTGAGGCACCCAAGCTTATGGACTAACTGGGGGTGGCTGTGCTGATAATCGCTGCTAGGAGAGGAATTGTCCTGAAAACGCAGCTGCGGACGGATGCCTGCAAAGCAAATCCAAGCTGTTCCTCTGTTCTATTTATTTTAATTTATCGGGAACTGTACTGAAAAGTTCCTGGTAACAATTAGGAACCAAGCTCTTCCAGCATCATTTTTTGTGAAATCAAATGAAGTTTGATTGCAAAAAAAAAAAAATGCACTTCCTATGATTCCCTCCAGTAGGGGAACTGGGTGTTTGGGGAGCAAGATTTACACGATGCCCCTTTTCCCTGCCAACCAGGGCTCACACCTCCCTTGCTGGAATAATTCTGCTTGCCCAGCATTGCAGCTTTACTCACTAAAACATACTAGGAAACCTGCAGAGCCCCTGTGTCCGCACCGGTTCTATTAGATGAATTTGTAATTATTTTTAGTAAGGGATGACGTGCTTCTCTTGGGAATAACTTGCTTTCTCTGAGCAGGGGATTGGGGAGAACAGTGATGTTGGGATATTGTTTCCTGACCCACATGCTGGCTCCGAGCAGCTGAGCGCCCCTCGCACGAGGCTCCGCCGAGCGGGAGCACAATCACACTTTGCCTCTACACTTCACCGCCACGTCAGCCTGGGAGCAGCACCTCCTGCTGCACTGGTAGGGCTCGAGGAACAAAACAAAAAAGAAAAAAAAACCAAGAAATTTACAGCCTGCTTTTCGTAAAAGGCTTGATTTGCAGATGCAAATGTGGGCCTTGATCCTGCAAAGACGATGCTCCTGCGTCGCTTTTATGTAGCGCGAGGAGTCACGGTGACTTCAGCTGGATGACTCTCAGTGCATAAATTTCTCTCTCCCTGCAGATTTAGAGCGAGTATCTGTTGACTAGAATAGACCAGTTATTTTACTGCTCCAAGTGTTTGTGCAACTTAGTTACTCGGTGCTATGCAGGAACAGGCAGACACAAATCCTGCCTCCCTCCTTCTGAGCCGCGTTTGATCCTTAGAAATGAGATTTGGATGTGAGGAACGCCGAGTATCCAGCACCAACGTCAATACCCCATTTATTTTTTACCAGTTTTTAAAATGTAACTGGTTTGGAGCAGATATGCTGGCTAGGTTATAACGGATAATCATTACAATAATTGAGAAGGTGCTCATGGTTCTTTTACAAATGGGTGGCAGGAAACATTTGTTTTCTAGAAATGCAAGTCAAGAGTTTGGTTCATCTGCCTGTGATGCAACTCCAATAAGCAGGAATATGAATACAATTATGTATTTTCCTTAAAGGCTTTTGGGAGTGTAAATTTGGAGGAATGGAGAAATGAACTGGTTTATTTTCCTACGTACTCCACTTCTAATATTAGCATCCTATTTTAACTTGAAAATGCATTAAAAGAAGCACATCCTTCATTTCACTCCTGTGATTGATGCAAACCAGGGATGGATTTGTTCCAAAACATATTTGTTAAACTATTCTGGACCTGAGAGTTTAGAAGATGGGTTGTTTTTCTCATAGTTTTGATCTCACACCAGACTGACACAAGTGTATAAGCATCATCGAGGACAATTACTTCTAATGGAGAGCCAAAATTCCAACATTTGGTATCATTCTTATGAAAGCAAGTTCATTAGGAGGATGGTTCACATCACTTTTTCTATTATTTACTGTTAGGATGTCATCCAGTGTGAGGGATTGCACCGGTAGAAAAAACTGCTCTTAAAGGCAGTGTAGGATCTTAGATCAGCAGCTTCCCCTCCATCTTAGGATCAGTTTTTAGAATTTAATTACCGTAATACCATTTTTTACACATTTAAAACCCTGACTTGGAGTTTCATACCATAGCTTAATACAAGTGAAAAGGACTCATTCATGCCAGAAGCTCTTGGTGGGAGCCCAGGGAAAGAAGGGTAGATGCATTTATCTTTTTTTTTTCTTTTTGGTTTAAAAGCACAGTGAATCTTGCTTGTCATTATCATTAAAAAGAAACCACCAAGGCAGGTTTCAATGTGGAGATTGCCAGGAATAACAATTCTCATTATTCCACGGGAGTATCTCAAGTGGGTTCCTTACAGGAGATGACCCTCCTTGGTACTCCTGCTGCCTTGGTGCTTGAGGTGCTGGCTCGCCCAGCTCTGATCCCACACTGCTGTGGGTGGTCAGTGTGCTCTGTAAGGGTCCTGAAACCCCAAATCTTCCTTGGTCCTGCCCTTCCTGCCCTCTGCCTCCGGGAGCAGGACTGGCACATCCCTGGCCGTGTCCTGCTGTGAGGTCACGCTGGACTTTGAGCTCCTGCTTGGGAAAGTGTGGGTTATTTGCAGCCTGGGCAGAAACTCTCTCAGCTCTCCCTAATTTTGAAAGAAAACCAAGCCCACTTAAAAAAAAAATAAAATAGAGCTGTTTGTGCTCAGCTGCTGCTGCAAGTGCCTCCAGGAGCAGTTGGCTCCTCTGGGCCCCGGCCACGCGCTCCCAGCCCTCCCTGCCTCCTCCTGCTGCCAGCACCAGCATTTGTGCAGCTGCAAGGTGAAGTGGATCAGGGAACGGATCCAGCTGAACACTAATCCTGGGAAAGAGGGGGGGAGTGGGAAAAAAAAGGCAAAAAAAGCTTATTTTCAGCTGGATCTGTTGCCCAGGCTGGTTGTGCCTTCAGCCTCGCGGGACACGTGCTCGCTCCAGGAGAGGCTGCAGCAGGAGGAAGGAGCAGCCGGGGCAGGAGCAGGGCTGGGTCTGTGGTGACGCTGCCTGAGGAGCATTTGTCAGGCTGTGACCTCGTGTTAATGTATGACCGTGCCCGTGGCCCGTGCAGCAGAGGTGACAGAACCATGACGCTGCGTTCTGCAGCACCTGGGGGAGAAAAGGCTCGGAGGAGTTCCTGATTCTCTGTTGAATATGGGATGTGGTTGTAGCGGGGAGACAAGCGTGGGTTAGGGGGGAATGGGGCACCCGCACGTAACACCAGAATTTATTAATCCTTTCCTAGCTTCGACTGCAGCAACAAGTGGGCTGTGAGACCAGGAAAACACCTGGGATCCCCTAATACAATATATAAAACAATTTAGTTCAACAGTACATTGATCGTAATAGTAGCAGTTGTGTTGTAATCTGGGCTCGGCGTCTGACTTTCCTCACATCAAATTAAATATAGATTTTGACTGATTTCCACAACGTTGCACAAATTTAGGGGCTGGGTGATGTTTTATATAATATGTTGGTGTTATCCCTTCTTGGGAAATTTATTCCCATCAAGAAAGAAAAAGAGTTCCATGCTGAGAACGCTTGAATTGAATCGATGATTAGAACGAGGCAATCCATATTACTTCTGCCCTACTACAGCCACTGAATTCAAATCGGTGCAAAATTCTCAAACCCACTTCCCTTTGCAAATACGAGCAAAGGGATGCCAACATGCAATAAAATTCTCTTTTCATAATCCCGTTGTGGGGTTTTTTCCCCCTGCATGTGTGTGAAATCATTATGCAGAACTGTTGGGGTATTTTTATTCCCATTTTCTTCGGTTTTTATTCTTAAGCGAGGAATTACAAGTCTGGAGAAAAGCCTCGCAGAGTGCGTGCACATTTGTACACCCCTTCTACAAAACATCTTCATGTCATCGCCGCATGAGCAGAATCGTTCTGCTGACAGGACACAGGGCTGATGTTTAATCTTTTCAGGAAAGTTTAATGAAAGGTGCTTGGATCAATCTGTCTGGTTTAAAGTTTGAAGGGCATTTGGATGCCCTAATTTGATGTATGTGCCAGGTGTTTCTAAACAAATAGTCATCAGATAAAGACACTTCCTGCTCCCTCTCCCTTATCATGGACTCCCTCAACCTTTACCTTCCATGAACTCCACCTTGTTTCAATGACCTCTGCTTCCAGCATCCTGTAATATCTTAATGGGGAACTCCACAGCACCCAGCCTCTAATTCCACAATTGTTGCTGTTTTGTGAGCTAGTTATTTGGAGATTTCACATTTTAGTGATTTCACATTTTGAGAGAAAAGAGTTTGGTTACAAAATGAAAGGGTGGACTGGGCATCCCAGACCCTGGGGATGCCCCTGCGTGGGCATTGCTGGTGTTTGGAGTGAAATGTGGGCCTGTGGTCCTCAGCCCTGACTCACAGTGCCTTATTCTCTCTGTCACTCGCTGTCTGAATTACAGTCACGCCTGGGGCATCATCTGAGATCTGTCTGCGAAAGAGCTGGCCGAAGGGGGTATGACAGATGTCTGTAAAACCCTCAGGGGTGTGGGAGAGGGAATAGGGAATGAGGATGTGCGAGTTCTTATAACACAAGAATATAGAAATCACCCGATTTTACATCTGGGCCTCTTTTCTCATAGTACAAAATTAAAAAGCGCACCCAAAATGCTGTAGAGCCAAATCAGATCATGGGGTTGAAATCATCCCGTGGGACACAGTCCATCAGGGGTTACTGCACAGGGCCGTCTCTAGTCTCTGGGTTCATGCTGCTGGAAGGGATATTTGTGTTCCTCAGAGCTTGCCCTGGGGCATCCGGTGCAACCCTGTCAGAGACAAGGGCTGGGGCGAGGCCGAGCAAAGCTGGCCCAGCCAGCGGCTCTCAGCTTGTCCTCCTTGTGCTGGCTGTCCTTGGGAAGATCATCCCAGTCCCCGAGCACCTGCAGGCTGCTGGGTCACAGAGGAGCTGGGGAGCAGAGGTGAAGTGGCTGGTGCAGAGTCCCTGGGCAGGGCAGGAGAAGCTTCCTCCCGGCCAGCATCGTCCCCAGCAGAGCCTGCAGTCTCCTATGCTAATCAGGAACTCGCTGGCATAAAACTGAAGCAGTGCAGCCCTGCACGAGGCCCTCCAAGGATTTCAGTGCCTGGAAGGCATAAGTTGCATTTCATTGATAGTACAATTGTGTCTTAAATCTCTCTGGTCACCGGAGGCGCAGCAAGGGTGGTGTCAGCTCGGGAGCCGGCGAGGGCGGTGCGGATGAGGCGGGCTCAGCTCTGCACCAAGGGCACTGAGCTGGGGCAGCCTCGGAGCCTCCAGTGCCATCCAAACAAGCCCAGCCCACCCAGCACAGGCTCCTGCGGTGGGCACCGCCACCAGCTGGGACTGGCACCGCGAATTCGAAACAGGAACCGCGTCCCAGAGGCCAGGTGGGTATTTGGGAGTGATTCCACCCATGCACGGGCAGCAAAGCTACCTGTGCTCACCCTTCCAATTCTGCATTTTGACTGAAAGGGGTTCTTATGGGAAAACAAAGGCCTGTAGCCCAATTTCAGCCAGCCCTGCCAAAAGCTGCTCATGGCCAGGTTAATTCACAGAATCACAGAGTAGTCTGAGTTGTTGTGTGTGTTGAAGTAAAGGACAATCCACATGAAAACAGCTGCTGTCACAGCAGTGACTGATACAGAGAGGATTCTTGAGTTTTAAACTGGAGAAGTTAAACACTGGAAGTCCTATTTTGATGTAATTACACTGGTGTAAATATGTCCTGTACCATCTTGCTTATTTTCCTTTCCAAAATGGAAGAAGCTGCACTGGTGTCTGCATTTCTTTTAGTGACTGAATTGTGTCCTCAGGAGGAATTCTGCTGCTTTAACAGCAATATTATCAAAGCAAGAGATCTTTGTGGTGAAGACCAGTCCTTAGTTTCTAAAAGCATTTTCACTTTTTACTTGGCAGTAAACAAGCTGTAGGAACTTGATTCTTTACAGAGAAAGATAAAAAGCACAGAAGATCTGGGCTCTTATGTTCCTATTTCCTGAATAAACTTCAAAACACGGCAGCCAGAGAAATCAGACAATGATTAAAGTTTGAAAAGACCTCTAAGATGCCTTCAATCTTTGCCATTAAATCCCCAGGAAACCTTAATTCCCAGGATCTGTGGTCAGAAAAAAAAAATCTCCAAAACACAGAGACAGGATGGATGCTCCTGTTTTTCCACCATGAAATGCCCATGGTGCAAACGACTTTCTGCTGCCTTTTAGTACATAACATCTTGTCCCATGGCTTGGAGGAGATTCCAGGATGAGAAGTTTCTGATCCTGTTCTGTGGCACGTTTTGAGAAGCAACTCAGGACATCGTGTATAGTAAGATCCAACCACAAAAAAGTGAGAATCAAATATTGAGACAGTGCAAAACTCACCTCAAATTGTAGAGTGAGCAGCAGCAGTCTCTGTGCCTCTGAGAAGTGTGTTGGGCATGGATCCTGAGCTAAGCAGTTGCTCATTATTGGAATGAACTCATCCTGCCTTTATTTTTGTGCAGTAGCAAGTATAGGAATAACTCCTGTGAATAACTCAGCCTAAACGAAAATCCTGGGAAATTGTTTTGGGTAGGGCCTAGGTTTTGTTTAAACAAATAAACAGAAAGTACAAAAAGGAAAGAACTACTCAGAGCCAACCCCAAAGGGATTGTGTCGTGCAAACCAACGTTGGCATTCATCCTCTGCAGGTTTTTATCTAATTTAGATAAATATCTAAATCAAATTTCATTTGCAAAACAAAAAGAGGCACTTAATCTAGAAAATATCAAACTGGGAAACTGGGAAACTTTTTCATTTGGGGCTTTTATTCTACAGGAGGCTATTTCCTGAAATCGTGATGAATTTGCAAATAGTTTCAGCTGTCCCAAAATTACACTTTTCAGCAAACAGCTACTTGTCTGATGAAAATCACTCAGCTGTTACCAAGGTCTTGGCTAGCTCTGGCTGTTACATTTCCAATGGGATTTTGCTACAGCAGTTAAGCAGGAGCAGCCTGGGAGTTTAAATATGGATTATTCCCCCCATCCTGTTGCAACTTCTGCAGCTTCAGCTTTTCCCTGGCTCCTGCCGGGGGGCTGGGGATGTGCACAGGGATGGCAGCAAACGCTGCTGGAGCATCCTGCAGGAGGAAACAAGGACGGGTGCAGCGTTTGGGATAAAGTCTAGAGGAGTTACAAAGTGTAACTGGAGAGGAAGGGCTGGATGGAGATCCCAGGTGGAGCTGGGCAGGGCTGGAGGATCTCTCTGGGAAGAGCAGCATCCTGGCAGCTATCGAATAAAAATGTTATCTAGTGAGGGAGGCTGGGGGGAAAAAAAGGCTTTAAAATCCAGTTTTACACACATTGTGTTTTGAGTAAATATTATTTTAGCTATCTAAAGTATTCAAACTAATCACGGCAGTTTCCTTTAATGCCTGCCATTCCAGGCACAAGGTTTATTTACTGTAATGTAATACATCTTGAGGGAATGTCGTATGCAGATATTAGCAATTAACTCATTAATCTAAAAATCACAATTCTTGCAATTAATAGAGCACTGCACAGTCACTCTAATTACAAATTCTGCACAAAAGGCCAGTCTCACAGGGAACATGTAGCCTCCTAATTAGCCAAGATTTCAAAGGCAGACAGAAAATTGAGATGTTGAGGGTCAGGGAGGGAAAAATGTGACTACAGAGCACTGTGAGCATATGTGAGAGCGGGGCTGCCAAGCAGTGAGTGCATGGAGGGTTTCTGTGTGGGGTGGCACTCACCTCCCAGGACAGGCCTGTGCCTGTGGCACTGCATTCTGGGGGGAGGCACCACGGGGTCCTACGGCTCCTCCAGCCGGGCACTTCCCAAACTTTTGCAGGGCACTCAGACAGGGAAGCCTGAGAAAGGCCCTGCTTCACCTGCTGGGACACGCACGGCCACGCTGGGGGCTCAGGGTGGGGAGCAGCCCCAAATGGGGCTCAGCATTTCCTCCCCAGGTCCCACAGGACGGAGCCTCCCAGCTCCAGGCCAGCAAAGCACTGCTGTGGGGTTTAGCTGTAAGGACAGGAATAATCCTGCTGATTTCCTTGGGGCTGCTGGATCTGGGAAAAGTGCTCAGCACGAAGCAGGAGCGAGCTCTCCATGGCTGGGCATGACCTTGCACTCTTTCAGCATCTCTCTTTTTCCAGCTGTAAATGGCAGCAACAAGAGACAGTTCCCTCGGTGCTCCTGTGCCAGCTGGTGTGGTGGCAGAGCCCTGGGGTGTCACCCACCTGCCCCTGGTGTCACCCACCTGCCCCTGGAGGGGCTCTGCCCTTCGCTGAGAGCTCAGCACTCTCTGCACATCCCAGCAGGAGCGCTGGCCCCGGGCACTGCCTGCCAGGGCTCCAGGAAACATCCCCAGGGATGCTGTGGGAAGTGTTTCCTCGCCCAGGCCTCCGCCCACATGCTATTGTAATCTTTATCTTCAAGCAAGAGACAGGGAGTCTGCCAGGACACGGCTGGTGTTGGTAGAAACTGTTGTCATAAGCTGCCTTAGGGTGGAAAAAGGCTGTGGAAGACAAAGCCTGTTTGACTCCCAGAGCAGAAACACGATTGCAGTGTTGACTTCTCTTCCCTTGGATTGCGGCCCTGGGCTCCAGCCTCCTGAGCAGTCTAGAAGATTATGGCTTTAGTCCCAAAGAGAGTATTTTTATATCACAGATCATGTCCCAGAGATAAATCCCTGTGTGAGCAGCAATCATTTTAGGCAGCACCAATTTTTAATAGGGGGCACATCCCATTATCCTGTCTTACATACAGGACCTTTCAACTCAAAACAAACCATCACTGACTACAATAACAGTCTTGAAGGACACTGAAAGGCACAGATTTAAAAAAAAAAAGTCTGAGATCTTTTGGGGACTAAGAATACTTAAAATGTGTTTGGGAGAGAACTGAAGCAGGTGAAACTTCATGCTAAGGACCTAGCACTGAGAAGACAGAACTGCAGAGAGGGGTGGGATCTTGGAGGCAGAAGTTGGCCTAACATCCCACAGAGAGAGGAGGGCTCAGAAGTGATGCCACAGATTTTTATTTTTCATTTCTTGGGCCATGCCAGTAGCTGCTGGTGCTGCAGTGGGACAGGAGCTAAGCACCATGGTCATCCCTGGAGTGCACTTGAAAAGTGGTCAGAAAAGCGGTTAGAGTGGGAAGCAATGTTCATTTCTCTGGAAAGGTGGATAAAATGCTTAAGAAAAGAAGGTTTTGCTAAAATTACAGTCTGAGCATTATCGTTTGCTGGGAACAGAGTGATTCTGCCGTGTTCTTTAATAAGAAAGGTTGCTGGATGTGGGAATGATCAGGAGTTATCAATCTATCCTTGCAGGATGCCCTGGCTGGGAGTGGGGTGAAGGTGCAAAGATCTCCAGGGCTCTTGTCTTCTCTTTGCCCTTTCCCTCCTTGTCTTAACCCAATTGTGCCCGACCTGGCTCTGCTGCAGCCAGGGCACCGTGACCTGACCCATGGCCAGGGCTGTTGGGAAACTTTGATTAATGAACGGTTGTAAAGCATTGCTGGGCTTGGCAGGAAAGGCACAACGGGTACATGAAGTACAGGGAAGGAGCACAGTGATGGGATGTTTATGTACAGAAGAACTTAAAAGTCAAGTTTTCTTTCTTAAAATGTTCTTTTTTTTTAGCATATAATTTTCACATACATAATTGCAATAGTAGAGGGTTTCGTTGCAACCTAAGGACTGTTATTCAAGGGGCAGAAAATCAGTGTAAGTCTTAAACCCTCTCTGTGGCTGTCACATAATTAATTTCATGTTTTACCAAGATCATCTCCCCAAATGAATGATGAGAATAATTTGTTTTCAATACTGCTCATTCGGTAATTAATCATTGCAGGGAAGAAACTCCATTTCAAGTGCTAGCAAAGTGTATGTAAATTATTAATCAGAAGGTTGAACTAACAACAGATCACTGGATGCCATCCAGGACAGACGAGATGTGACCGCTTGCATGTACTTCTTAAAAGCAGGAATTTTATCCAGCCATTTCAAATCTCACAGGAAAGACAGTGAGTTACACATATGCTGAGGGAAATCACGCTCAGAGTTAAGGATTCAGTATTGCACCACGCACTGTAGAAAAGAAATGAAGACAAATAAAGTATAAAATATTTCTTAAAGTTCAAATGCAGCGGTCTGTCTTGGAAGACAAAACAGATGATAAAAAAAGAATTGGTAAGTCCAAGCTGGCAGTTATTAGAATAGTAAAAACATAGTGCTTATGTACATAATGGCTTAACTTAGATTAAAAACCATAACTTATCTGAAAACCCCCTTTTTAGTACGTCGGGGGTTAAATATGGTTCACAGCAGCTCTCACAATTAAATTGTTTTCCCCTCGCTTCAATAAACTATATTAAAAATCATTTCCTGAAAAGTAAGAAAAGATCATTATTTTGTTTGCGAGCCAACCTTGCGTTATTTCTTTAAAGGGAAACCACGTGGAGCTCCAGCCCCAGGATCACAGCCCTGAGCCCAGCAAAGAGCCCCACTCCTCTCCTGGTGTTTCACAGAATCCTGGAATCCTTTAGGTTGGAAAAGCCCCTAGGATCATGATCATGAGGTTTGCAGTCCCCTCTTCCCTCTGGCTGTTTGCATTTGGTATGGGATAGCATTAACAACATTTCCAAGGAGGAGAGGGCAGTGTGCAGTCTCCAAACGACTGCAGGCTCATGTGCTCGCCACGAGAGCAGCCGTAAATGCACCATCAGCCACGAGGCTGGTGTGGAAAAGCAGGAAAATGCAGGAACCTGTCAGCAGCAGGAAGGTGAGGTGGGTTCCCCAGCCCCGTGCTGCACTCATGGCACCCCCATCCAGCCTCTCCCCTTGGCAGCACTGTCCTGAAAAGTAAGCAGGAGTTTTCACCTCGGCAGGTGAGGGTGATGCTTCTCTTCGCTCAGCACTGGAGGAGGGTTGCTCAGGAAGCACTGGGCTCTCCCACTGACACAGCCTGTGGTTTCTGAGGCACTCCTGACACCCCCAGAGGACACTGACAGCCTGTTGTGGGACAGGGGTGGCACCGAGAATTCCCCTTCCCATCCCCTGCACTGGGAGCTGGGTGGCTCCGGCATGGAGGTGACAAGGTTAAAAAAAGATGGGGGAGAAATGGGAATATTCCTCCAGGCTTCGTTGTGGATGCAAAGGGCCCTTGAGGGATTAAAATATGAAGATGGAAACTGTCATCTATTTTTGGAAATGTTTTTCTCTCAGGGACTAACTCCAAGGCTATTAATCAGCATAACAAGAAGAGGAAGAGACTCTCAAAGATCAATTGCTCCTCGCCAGAGAAGTAGTTCAAAATAATTGTATATGTGTTGGGGCTCTTTTTGGTGTAATTGAATGATACCAAAAGAGTCAAGTATATTTAAGGGATAATCTCTCCTGTGCTGTAGTGAACAAAGCAATAAATGCCTGTTGAGATTGATTAATCACTGAGGAGGTGCCAAGGAGTTTAATCCACCCCAGAAGTCTTTTATGACAAGGATCCTGCAAAGTGGTGGGGATTATTGTTATGCACAACAACTGATAGAAAATAAAAGATATCCCTTGTCTTTGAAATACGCAAATATTATGTTTCTGCAGCTACCTGCAGGAAACCTCCACCCCAGAGGCTGGGATAAGGATCTGCTGGTAAAACTTCTTGTGAACAGGAAAGGTTCATGCAGTGTAATTCCTAGAAAGTTCTCCTGTCTCCTCCCTCGTTCTGGTGGAGATAAGGACAGGAAAAGCACGGAATAAGATTCATCTGACAAAAGAAGCTCCAACAGACAGACCTTCCAGTCTTACAAAGCAGCAAAAGAACAGCACACAGAAGTGCTCCAAGAGCCAGGAGAGTTCCTCCAGGATCTCTCTGGCTGCACCTCCATCAAGAACCACCCAGTGGCACAGCCAGGAACTGTCCCATTTATTTGGGAATACTTGGTGGATGCAGTAATATATCCCTAAACTGTATTTTGGGAAGGATCTTCTTTTGCGTCCCAGTTTCAGCTCAGAATTCCACTAACTCCTAACGTGCAGCTCAAATGCAGCCTTTATGAGCTGCCATAAAATCTGGAGAGAAAGCAAGTGCTTCAAGTGTAAAGGTGCATTGATCTGGTGCAAAGGTGAGGTTACAAACCTAAGCTGGATGTGGCCACCACTGCTTCAAACCCACCAAGGGTGTGCTGGGAGTGCATTTTCACTGACATTGTGGGAAATCAAATGAAAGACATAACCAGCATGAAAGCACCTCAGGGCTTGACTGCTGGCCCTTCAGTTCAGCAGGACTTTCTCCATCAGCTTTAAAAAGTGTGGAGTCAGACCCCACAGGAGAGCCACAGCTGTTACCTTAGCAGGGGCTGCTCTGACTGCCTTGACTTTGCTTGCACAGGATGTGGTCAGAGTGTTCTCTGCTTAAGGAACTGGATGGGACCCAAGAGATCAGATTTCAGGGGTTTTTTTCTGCCCTAAACTTCCCGTGCGACCTTGGGAATGTCACTTAACTGTGGGTGTCTGTCCCCAGTCACACACCAGCACCTCCATTTGGCTTCTGGTGCCAAACTGGACTTTCAGCCAGGGAGGATGAAGGATGTCTTGCTGAAGTGCCCCACATACTTTGCACAACATGGCCCCAGCACTGGTTGATGCCTCTGCGATGCAAAAGCACTGGAATTTTGGAGCAGAACACATTTTTTCACATGGTATAAAAACCTTATTTTGCCTACCTGATTGGATAATGCTTGGAGCTGTAACTACTCAGGGATGAACCATCCCTAAGTCTTCTGAGAATATTTGTCTTGATTAATCTAATATGAACAAAAAATATTAGTATGAGAAGAGCCTGAAAATTGCTCTTTATTATTACTTGTACGTAATAGATGAGTTTAAAATAAAATTCATATTCCCTTCACCTTCTCCTGAACAGTAGCTGGTATTTGATATCAAGAGACTTTTTCCTATTAAATTAATCAGAACGTGTCAAGTTCTAGGTAACGTCGAGGGTTTTGGTTTTTTTTGGTTTTTTTTTTTTTTTTTTTTGGGAGGGCTACCTTCAGAATGAATACCAGTGAGTTTGAAAAGGGTATACATTTTTCATTATGTCAGATGAAAAGAACATCCTTCCTATTTGTATGATAGCGCAATAAAAGGCATCACCAGTGACTTCAGCTCCTGGGTAATTTTTCACTTGTCTATCAGGTTCATTTTTCTTTGATCAAACAAAGACTAAAAATACTGTGGCATTTTACTACTTCAAAACTCAGGCACACGTAGATGTTCTCTTTCCATGGAATATTGGGAACTACGGAATATTTGAACTGCCTGCACTGGGCGGTTTTTGGATGAGGACAGATTTCACTCACGGCGCTGCCTGCACCCCCACCCCAGCGCTGCCCCCAGCCAACACACAGGTGAGCCTGAATCAAGCAGTTACAAGCTGGGGGGAGTTGTAATGCCTCACTTTTATTGCCCGGATATTTGAAAATCATCCTAATTTCCTTTTTGTTTCCCACCAGAGGAGAAAAATGACAATGTCAGAAGTGGCTCGGGCTCCTTGGTCACTTAACCATCCCCTCCAGTCACCTGACCCTGATTAATTCTTCCCCTGTGCTGCCTGCTCGCCTTTGTCCTTTGCTTTCTACCTCCTTGCCATGCTTATCTTTGAGCACTTCCCCTAATCCCACTCACTTCTCTATCCTTTATTTTCCTCCTTTGTCCCCCAAATCAATGGCAAAGTTCTTAACTCTTGCTGCCTGAACTTCCTTTCCTTTATCTCGCTTCCCTCCTCTCTGCAGCGGTGTGTTCCTACTTCTCCTGTCTCCTCCACACATCCCCTCATCGTTTTCTGAAATGCTTTTCTTCCCTTCTCCATCGCTGGCTCTCCACCTTTCCCTCACCTCTCCTTGCTCCAGCAGCTTTCCCAGCCCACCAGGAGCTCCAGCCCTCTGCTCATCCTTTCTGCTGAGGCCATCACAGCCCTGAAGGGCCTTTCCTCCACATCTGCTGCTCAGCCCCTCTGCAGTTTTCTCACCAGCACTGCCAGTGGAACCTCTGCTCCCAGATGTGCCTACATCTGCATCTGCCCCTTCAAAACACTTTTGTGCCTCAATCTTCAACTTTTCCATCCCGGCCTTAACACAACCACCTGGATTTCCATGATGAAGCTTTGCCTTCTCCCAAAGCCTTCCCTGGAACCCATCTTCTTTCTTCTCACCATTAATTATCCCTGCTCCCTCCCTCATCTAAACTGCTCCGTGTCTCTTGCCTTTTTTAGCCCGTAAGTGCTTTGGGACAGGGAACATGGATCATCTATGTTTATAGAGTGACTGGTAAATTCTGTGACACTGTATAAATATTTCCTTTATTAATTACAGTCTCCAGCATGAGACCTTTCTTCAAAAAAGGTCTGCAGAAAGGAAATACATATTTTGGCAGCATCTCACGGAGTGTGCTGACCTCGGTGTATAATTTCCCCGGCGGCACAGGAAAGCACATCCCCCAGCGATCGCTATCGGCGCGGCAGGCACGCAGCCCTCCTTCCTCATGCAGGAGATAAAGACCTATCTGTTAACCTCCTGTTTGTCTCCACATCATGGCAGACCCATTACCTGGTAACATTTTAAGCGAGGGTGACACTTCCTACACCTCGGCTCCTACAATTAGATCTGAGTGTCAGAGAACATCATGTCGGCGCAGGTAAGGAGAAGGGAGGCATTAATCTTCCCTGGCGGCTCCGGTGCCAACTGTTTGTCAGGGCTGGAGTAACATTTCACCTCATTCCCTCACTTTGACACCAGGCTTTCTGTGGTGTTCAAGCCTTCTCTGGCAGTGGGCACTGGCTGAGGAGCTCATTGTGGGGATGTTTCCTCAGCTGGCCAACAACTGACGTGTGTGATTCTCGCTCACACGGTATCCTGTGGATGGAGAAAAACTCTTCTGGTGCCCGGGCTGCGTGGGGGGCACGGAGGAGCCTTGGCAAGTGAGTGTCCCACAGTGTGGATTAGCTGTGTGTAACAGGGAGGGCAAAAGCGATGAGTAAAGGGAAAATTCAGGGAGGAAATACACGCCCTTGCCAAAAATATTATAAATAAATCCCGCCACAGGGAGCCCAGCCAGGTCTCAATAATGCCCAGGCTCTTCTTTCAAACTTGTCCCCTGCTCTGCAGAGCTGTATCTGTGCAGCCACACAGACAGAGCAACAAAAGTGTCTTTACTCTCACATATTTACAATCACTTTTAATTTTGATAGGGAGGCAGATTAAATTTTGTTCATAAAAGACACTTTTTATCATTGTGACTGTTCTCACATTAGGAACTGTATCAGTTACAACTACACCAAGTATCTAAATATATTTTAAATAATCAGCTGCCTTACCCAAATAGATGAATATGAAACATGTAGAGACCTCACTCTAGTCCTTCATCAGCTCTCTCATAAATGAGTCTTAATGAAATATTGACTTAGTGCTGGCACTGTTTCAAGAGCTTGCTTGCACCTTACCCCAACCAGTGTTAATATCAAAAGCCTAATCACAGCATAAATCATCACAAACAAACAAACAATCAAACAAACATGTTTGATTGCTTTGCAATGCGAGAGTTTAACAAGGCTTTCCCAACTGGGATCCTGGAAGTGAGGTAAGCCCAAATTGACAGCTGCTCTGCTGGAAACTGCAATGATCAGGACCCAGCAGGATAAAAGTCTGTGTGAACCAGGATTTTAAAGAGCCAACGAAGCCTCAGTAAAAACTCTTATGTTGGAGAGATTGTTCATTCTGAATAGCTATTGAGCCCATCAGTACCTGTGCTCTACTGCAGAAGAAACATAGAATATTTCTACCCCCGCATTTTATTCACCTCCTTTTACAAATTTCCTCCAGAAAACAGAGGAATAATGAAATGACATTACAAAATGGTGCAAAAGGGAAAGGCAAAACTGTCAGAGAGCTGCAGAGGGTCCCATGGTGCCAAAGGACTCTGTGGCAAAACAGCAGATCGAATTCAATGCTGCCAAGCTCAAAGGGAAGCCCCCAGCCTTGTCTCTGTGTACTCACTGATGAGCTCCTCTTCAGCTCTCACCACACAGAAAAGAGATCTGAGAGCCACTGCTGATAGTTTGAAGAAACATCAGTCAAAGCTCCTAGGCAGCCAAAAAGCCAACTAGAATCTACAGGTATGTGTGTCTGAAAGCTCATTTAGTTTTTCCAGCTGTATAGTTGGTGCAATAAAAGGTGCCACTTCTGTCCATGAGCTCTGATCCATCCGTATCCTTCCACCATCACAACTGCAGCAAAATGCCACTAAACCAGAGAGCATCATTATGCCACTAGATCAATTCACGTGTGCTCACCTCTTGAATATTGTGTGCCATTCTCCCATATCCCACTCAGCCTGGAAAACAAGATGATTGAAGGAGAAGTGTGATAAAGATCTGTAACAGCCTGAGTGGCATGGAGGAGGTGTAATGGGAGCGATTATGTGGTACTCAATTTAAGAATAAGTGTTTGCCACATGAAACTTCTGAGCAGTTACAGCAAATAGCAGGAACTCTTTTTTTTTTTTTTTTTTCCCACATAAAACATACTTAAATTGTGGAATTAATTTGCCTTGCTGTGTCAACTCTATAAAAAAATAATGGATTTTAAAGGGATAAGACAAATTTTCCCAGGAAAAGTCCAAAGGATGGATTGTGCCTCTTTCTTCCTTTTGCACTGCTCTGTTTATACTGAGCTGCACTGACTTTGTTCCTCCTTAGAGTGGTCTCACATCTCCTTCAGTGTCCACACCTGCCAATTGCTCTGGGCTCTTTAATTACTGGGCAGCTTCTGCTTGATGTGGCTTCCTGCTGGTGGCTAAAGAATATGATCAAATATGGAGAATATATCAAAATATGGCTTTAGCATGCCTGTAAATCTTCAAGGGGAGCAGGCTTAAGGAAAGTACCGAGGCTGAGGACACATTTGGTGTCCCAAAATTATAGTTTTCCCATAACTACACGGAATCACGCTGAGTCATTTAGGATGGAAAGTATTTCCAAGATCATTGAGTACAACCTGTGACTGATCACCACCTTGACACCCAGACCAGAGCTCTGAGTGCCATATCCAGCCATTCCTTGGACACCTCCAGGGATGGAGACTCCATCGCCTCTTTCTGGCTACAAAGACAAGGGTGGTTACAAAGTCCAAGCTGCAACCTGGAGCCATCACTACCAGGGCAACAATATTTATCTATCGAATGGTTTTCACCTGAAATAAATGGCTTTTTGTATCTAATGGCTTCAAACTGCCAAAGGGCAGGGCTGGATGGGATATCGGGCAGGAATTGTTCCCTGGGAGGGTGTAGAAGCCCTGGCACAGCATGCCCAGAGAAGCTGTGGCTGCCCCTGGATCCCTGAAAATGTCCAAGGACAAGATAGATGGGGTTTGGAGGAACCTGGGACAGTGGGAGGGGGGTGGGACTGGATGGGCTCTAAGGTCCCTTCCAACCCAGACCATTCCACGTTTCTGTGATTCTATTTGTATTTGTTAACTACCCCCAGCAGAGCTTTGCCCTGGGCTGGAGCCGGGACCTGGCAGTGTCCCTGCTCCAGGGAGGAATGGCTTCAGCTGGAGCAAAGCTCTGCCTGTGCAGCTGCTGGAAGTTCAGACGAGGAGTCCCTGCAGACCATGGGAAGCAGAGTCCTTGTGTGCAGCTGCTGCCCTTATCAGCACTATCATGTTTAAGGCTTCACACAGTGTGGGATAAGCAGCTTTAAGTCGTCTGCGTGCCACCACAAACAGGGAGTGTTAAAGTCAGGATTAAGGCTGGGGTCTTCTTGGCTTCATTCTGGCACTTCCTTAGTCCACAGTTCATTAATACAGAGGGACAGAAATGCTGGCTTTGACCTAGGGTTTACTCCAGTGTCCTGGAGCACAGGATTAGAAATCTCTTCCAAAATTATTCCTCATTAGCCTTCAAAGTTATTCGGAATATTTTCATATCCTCAGGTCCCTGTTGCCATCAGAGGGCACAAGCACACACACACAAACACACACACAAACATACAGGCACAGAGATCAACCTCCTTCCCTCCCCAGAACAGCTTTTCCTCATTTGGGGCTACGCTGCACAACTCCTATTCCTGCCAGTGGGAGTTGTGTGTGCGTCTAAGAAGAGAATTTGGCTGCAGAACAGTATTTTAACTACTATATTTAACATATTGTATTATGACATTTACAATATTTCCCCCAAAGCTCTTCTCAGATTGAAGAGAAGCGACTCTCTGCGTTGTGCTGGCCCTTTTTCCTCGCTGATTGACAGGGAAATTAAATCAGTTCATTGCCTGTGTGTTGTACACGACTAATTGTGCTCAGCATGGTTGAGCAATAGCTCATTCTGTGAGCCACCCCATGGACTTCCCCGAGCCTCTCCCTGTGAGGGAGGGCTCCTCCTGAAGGAGGCTGCATCTGAATGAAGGGCTTTGTCACCAGAGAAAGTTTGGGAGCCGGTCGCTTCTTTATTTGGGGGGAGGTTGTCCGGATTTCTCTGGGCACATTCAGCTGTTTGAATGCAGTTCTGGAAAACTGGATTGGAATAACATTTCTAGCAAAAATCTGTTTCATTTGATGTTAATTATTTAATATAAATTCAGACACTATGCCATGCCCCAGTAGCACACAAACTGTTCAACTATAAACAGATGAAAGACTACTTCAGGGGCAAACCAGTAACGTCTGGAGACGTGAGTCAGATAACAGAGTCTTGGAGAGGAGGAGGAATCTATATCCAAGAGTAACTGAACACAGCCCTTTTAATCTAGAAATAGGACTATAAATTCCAGGAGATAAATTAGTCTTCTGAAATGTTTGGTTCTGTGGGCCTCAGAAGAATAAAGCAGTGTGCACAGTTTTGTAGAGAGGGAATAGTTCATTGAGACCAAAAAAAAAAATTTAACTTCAAAACAAAAGAATAGGAGTGCATTAATTTCCCTGGAGTCCTTTGGAACAGTTTGGATCATTTCTAGTGTTATTCATACAGCCTTTTAGAGTGAACTATTACAAGAGGAAACTTCCCTATACCCAAAGCCCAAGCTATGTCTTAAGTGTACAACCAGAGGCGGATCCAAATTCATCAAAGAGCTCCCCAGTGGCCTCAGACAGACACGTCATGATCACAACTTCTGCCTCTGAACACTTGAAAGTGCTTCTGTTGGAAACACGGAGCATTCCTCCTGTTCTGGGCAGGTTTTGGCTGGATTTGAGGACTGCACCTCGCATTTCAGTTGGTTTGGACCTGGAGTAGGCAACTTCCCTTATCCCTGCTGCAAGAACCTTCATCTCTGGAAAATTCAAGCTCACTGCAGTGTTCAGTGAAGTGATCCCCAGTTTGGCAATATTTAATGGCACTGCATCTAGGGTCCATTACATGCTTTGGGATCTACTTGTGAGCGTCCTGAGCACCCCCTGCTGAAGCTGAGCATGGATGGTGCCTCAGGAACCTCTCCCCAGCACAAGGCCAGGTAGGGCCGTGTCAATACCTGCTCCCTTTGCCAAGCAGCAGCTGCTGATTTCAACAGCTGAGTGCCATTCTGGAAGGTAACTTGAGCACTCCAGAATGTGCAGCTGATTGAAAGTCAGGGGCATTGAAGGGGCAATTCATCTTCTCTCCCTTAGCTGTCCCAAAGTCCGAGCAGGCTTCCTGGGATTCCTCGCAGGCAGCAGAGAGCAAGGGTCCTGAGGCTGGGGATGGATGTAGGTGACATGGTCTGCCCTGTGTAGGCTCTGAGCTTTCTCCACTGGCACAGACAGAGTCCAGGCATCCATGTGGGACAGATATCCAACTTGTAAACAATTAGAGATACATAAATTAGGGGGTTAAATATCCTAAAATGTAGTGCAGGGTACTGATAGTGAAAAAACCACGTCAGATGCTGTGCAACTCCCTGCTGATGTGACTTCAGAGCTTCCAGGGATCAAGAAAAGCTTTGATAGGGCCCTGCTATGCCTGAATCTCAGATTTCCATGCAGCTGAGATGCCACTGTTAGGCACAGGGGTTAAGTGTACCCTGGTAGAACCTTTGCACAATTAGGAATCCAAGTAACTCCAGGAATTTAGCTGCCAATTCACACTTGAAATAGCATAGGACTGGATTTTTAGTAATTTCCCCTCTGTGCTTCATGCTCCCACCTGCAGAATGCTAACCCCCCAGAGGTTTAAGAAGAATATGTTGTGTTTTACGGACAACAGAGCACTTGGAAGCACTGGGACATGCACCCTGTGCTGATAAAGACCAGTGAGAACTTTGAGGTAGATCCAGGCTTTTAGCAAACCTTTTTGGGAGCTGCCAACCCCAAAGGCCAGCAGACACCTCAGGCATCAGGGAAGCTGAAGGAACTCTCTTAATGTCTATAGTTGTAAAGTCTGTCATTGCAGTTCACGAGAGACAACTAATCAATAACCATGGAACCAAACTGGCAAATAAAAATAAAATCCATTAAGATGGCAGAGGTATTTACTTGCTGTATTTACACCATGGAGAGCTGCACTGTCAGTCAGTGCTTCCCCTTCGCAAGATAGAAGCAATTTGTGCAGACTGATCCCAGTTTTCTCATTAATATGTAAATGAGGCATGCCAGTTGTTAGGTTAGAAGAAAGCTGTCATGTTTATTGTGACAGATTTAATGGATGTGTTTGGATTGTGCATTCAATGTGTTTTCAAGAGCATGTCTTATCTTTGTTTAGGCAGTAAATCAAACATGTAAACAACAATTCATTAGCATCTGTCAGAAGCTCAAAGCTACATTGTTATAGTTGAAAATCTCCCCAGAGGTGAAAAAAAGTATATCTGACTTATTCCAGATTAGCTGGAATATTTTCTTTCTGTTTGCCAACTTGTAAGTAATGATTGAGCCGCCGCATAGGTGCGCTCAGGTAGCACGAGGGGTCAGACAGAAACAGCCAAACACCAGGAATCCACATCCACTGGCCAGAGGGGGACTGGGCCACCACCTCTGCCACCCCTGGGCACACACCAGGACTGCTTAAGGCCTTGGAAGGAGCTGCAGCCTGAGGATCACCACCGGCAGCTCGAGCCCAACATCACCAAGTGGGAAGCTTTGGTCTTGGGTGGATGGGGTACATAGAAAAAAAGAACTAAATTTAGAGATCTGCCTATGAGTGGTCTCAGAGAAGGTCAAGACTGGATTTGTTGGAGGGAAGAAGGGCTGGACCTTGGGAGCCCCTGGTGATTCATCCCCCAGAAACATCCCTGTCTGTGTCCTGCTTGGAACAGCCTGAAGGTGAACATGCTGTGCAGGATGTCTCTTATCAGGGACCTCAGGGCGCTTTGCAAACATCAGCCAAATTTTATCACAGAGACAGGACACAAGAACTGTATCCATTTAACTGCTGGCTCTGAGCAAGAGCAGAGATTAAATCATTTGCCCAAAGACATGAAGGTGCAGCCAGGCAGTGTAAAGGGGAGCATAAAATCATAGCAGGACCCCAGCCTTTATTCTCAGAGGAATTACTTTTGTTTACAGTTTCTACTAGTTCATAGAATCACAGGATGATTTAGGTTGGAAATGACCTTAAGGACCATCTAGTCCAACCTGATTCTGCTTTGCTTGCAGTGCTCTAGGAGACAGGTAGGTGGGAAGAAACAAAAGACAAGTTCACTTCTGATCTTCCCTAAACCCAGCTCTGCAGTGCTGAAGTGTTTCTGCATTAACTCGCTCTTCCATCCCAAGTTTCTATGCATTTAATAGAAATAATAATTTGGAAAATGATACTTAAGAACTAGTAATTACAGTACATCAAATATTTATGACTTGCAATCAACCTGAAAATGTTCTTATCTCCACAGCAAAGTGTGATCTCATTCAGCGAAGACACAAATTATCTTTCTTAAAGGTGTGATGGGCTTCAGGTATCAGCAGTTTCCTTGGGATGGTCCAGCTGCACCCACAATTTGGGGTTTAACCACACTGTTGCAGCTGCAAGAAGAGATGTCCTTAAATAAGAGTGACAAGTCTGATTTGGTCATGGCAGTTGAGCAGCTCTGCCAAGTCCTCGAATCACAGATTCACAGGGCTGGAAGGGACCTTTAGAGGTCACCTGGTCCAACATCCCTGCTCTGAGTGGGGACATCTTCACAGAAATAAGGAATGAATGCCTCAGGAGACAGGTGCTCCTGCCATTGTTCACCCAGAGGAGCTGTGGAAATCTCATTGCATTGTAGCTGTGGGCAGAATGTGACCTGGAACGAGGTCGGGATTTACACCCAGGCACTTTGAGCAGAAATTGGGCAGTCTGGTTTGGAGGCAGGGATGGATCTGGCCCAAGAGAGCTGGGTAAGGTCCCTGTGCCTGGTGGTTTTCCCCTCCCTTGTGTGCAAAAGGACAACACAGAGAAAAGATGGGGAACAAACTCCTCCGTCCCTGTTTGTGGCTGCCCCATGGGCAGGGCCTGCACTCCAGTGAGGGCTGAGAGATGCTCACCAGCCATGCAGGTGATCCTGCCTCTCTTTAAACCCAGCTGGGATATAAACCCAGCCCTTCCTGGCCTTCAGCCCTCTCCCCTCAGGTTCCTGATGGATCTGATCTTCAAACACTTTGGGTTGTGGGGCAGAGGGAACCTGTGGGTCGCTGCTGACCCCATCGGCCCCTGTGAGCCCATCAAAGCTCACTGGGCCAGATTCTCATTTATTCAACTTCCTTCCTCCAAAGGAACTTACAATTTAATCAGAACTTCTTAATAGTACATGAATTCTAAATTGCAGTCATTTGTTGCCACTAGCCGCAGGCTTTTCTGTCTGTTAGAAATATCTATGTTATTTCTTTCTTTTAGAGTTTACGTAAATAAAATAAAATAAACTTTTACAAATAATGTTTGCCACTTAATGATCTCAGCCAAAGTATCTATCTGAGGAAATAGAAATCCTTCCTTACAATTCATCTTAAGGATGTAGTTTCAGTTTCTTATAAAGTAATAATGAATGTACTACAGATAATGTTCCAATAGTGCAAATGAGAGGAGCATATAATCAAAATGATAATAGCGGGTATTGTATGGCTGGTATAATAAAATCTATCCCACTATGAAAATCATATCTCAAGGCAACGTTCTGTCTGATTTCTGCAATAATTGTACAAGAGAGAGCAGGGCACCAGGCAGCCAGAGAAACAAAGGTGCTGCGGTGGTTCATTAACCAGGTGTGCCCATCCTGCCTGGTCAAGGGTCTCTGCTGGGCTTCAGGGGAGGAATCAACCACTCAGAATGGAGCAAAAAATCCACCCTGGAGCCAGCCCACGCCCGCGGTGCAGGCGGGATGCAGTGAAGGCACACAAGGGGCACAGTTGTGTGTTTAACAGCTCCCTCCCCCTCGCTGGGGAGATGGGTTTTCCTCCAGCAGAGCCGGCCAGTCCTCACAGAGCCACAGGATCAGGGAATGGTTTGGGCTGGAAGGGCCACCTGGTTCCACCCCGTACCACGGGCAGGGACACCTCCCTCTAGAAGCCTTGTAAAGCCCCGTGTGGGTTTTGTTCTTTCATCACAGCCAGACTTCTCCAAGGGATCTTCCTCAGGATGGGACAACCTGTGGCTGCTCCCCAGTCCGAGCTTTCTCTCCACACAGGTGAGCTTTGCATTCCTCACGTGTTTATTTAATTTCAATCTGCTGTGCAGTGCTCTGGGGTGGTGCCTGTGTTTCTGACTGTTTGGGACCCATTAGAAACATTTGTGTACATCCATAATTACTGAGTTTTAAACCACAAACGACTGCCTTTGGGGCCAAGAGGCACAGCAGATACAATCTGTCACGTCAACTCTCATTCACTTCACGGTTATGTTTTTTCTTATAGAAGATGGCCATGCCAAAACTACTCTCAGGGTACCAACAGCATCAAAGCTGCCTCTCCAGCCAGCAAAACCAACTCAACAGGAGAGGCAACGCTCTGGGTGAAATGACTGGAGACAGACTTCTTTTCTGCCCTGGTCTAGCTTTTCATTATTTATCATCATCTTTGATGCCTTAAGCATTGTGCTCGGGTTCTGCCCAGTACTCTGGTATTGCCAGCACGCTGCTTCATCCCCCTGTGATCCCAGTGGAAAGGGGCACAGGGCAGGCACTGGGGCAGAGCTGATCCCCAGCGGGGTGTGGAAGATGCCACGTGGAGGGCATCATGTGGCTGTCAGATTTCAGCAGCCTGAAGTAGTTTGCAAGATTAGGATCTTAATCTGGAAAGTGGATCCAATCTAGCCTTCTGTATTCCTGCCCCGCGTGGCTGCAGTGGGTTTGTGTTTGTGTTCGAGTGTCGCAGATTAGCCGAGTGACGCGTACGTGTATTTACACGTGTGCGCCCTTAAGTGAGGAATCATTTTCATTCTGTTCCCTGCATGCTTTTCTACTCTGTTAAACACGGATTCCTGTTTTCATTACACTCCAGAGTTTGATTGCTGAGCTGTGTTAAAGCATCGTTACAATGCTTACAGTGCTCAGATGGGAAGCACCATTAGCATCTGCTTATGGCACTCTGCACAGGCCTGTCCACCTTTCCCAAGGGATTCCCACGCAAGGCAGGCCTGCACAGGGCTGCAGACACGTGCAGGGCTTCCCTGGGCCAGCTCCAGCGGGTGGGGAGGGCAGGAACATCCCACCAGCTGTGCTGCGGCTGCGTGCGCCCACGAAGGTTTTATGTACAACATGAGCTGGAAACAAAGCCAGCTCCAAAAACGAAGATGCCACTTCACTGAGAAGGAGCTGCTGTTCTGTGCTCACGTAGCAATGGCACAGACAGGGAGCAGGATCTTGACACAAGGGAAAGTTGAGTGTGGCTCTAAAACGAACATGGGAATGTGATATTATGGCTCCAACTCCATGCAAACCACATTGCATTTTCACACAGGGGAAGGGCAGCCCGTGCATGGGCAGAGTCTGGACTGGGAGAAAGAAAAGCATCTGGGCTCACCCAGTGGTCCTATATAAAGACAAAGAAGTGCAGAGAAAGCCATCAGAGCTTTTGAAAAGTCCTCACACTCACACACTCACAGCAGAGCCAAGTGGCTTCTGCTAACCCCCTTCGATGCTGTATTTAGACATTTGGTCTGTTAGAAAGACTGGTTTTACCGTCCAGAAAACAAATGGGGGCGAAATCTGTTAGGCATATGTAAGAGTTTTGTCAGAATGAAAATAACTCATAATGTTACTGTAGTTATTCTCAAGTACCTATTCCTTTATGGTGGAAAATCCTAATTCCACAGCCACAGGAGAAGACCTTCATGGCTTAAAGCTTGATTTGAAAGAGAAGAAGAAGATGTTTCTGAAGCTAAAAGAACATAAATAAACACCACAAAAGTAAAATATTGTAAGCGAGGAAGTTATAGATGCTAAATAAAGCAAAGTAGAAGTTAGAAAAGCCCCAAAAAGAAAATGATGGTAAACAGAATAAAGAAAAAGATAATTACTTTGAAGCATATTAACAGAAAACCAAAATAAATTCCTAAAGATGGTGTTGACCTTAGTAAAGGCAAACACTCATCTGCTGGAAGGTCAAGATTGCATTGCAATTTATGTTATTAACCATCAAATCACCAGTAATGATGCAGAAAATCAAAGCTCTGAACAGCTTTCACATCTGTATTTGAAGAACCATCCAGATAATGTGCTCACAGCACCTGCAGGAAACTTTTCTTTCTACCAGTACTTATTGAACACTACAAGGAGGCAGTTTAAAGCTGGCAGGATAAGTCTGCGGGTTTGCAGTTTAAAACAGCCAGGTAAGGTGTATTCTAGAACATGATTTTTTTCTCCCTGTCAGCTCTTGGCTCTCACCTCTGTCCTCCCTGCAGAGCTTCCTGACATGGGGCTTTTCCCAAGAGCCTGGAGAACAGCAGTGAGGAACGTTCTGCTCCCCCAGTGCTGCATCTGCCCTTTGATTTCCCAGTCCTGACCCCACAGTCCTTCTCCTGGAGTTCTCAAGGGCTGCTGAGGCAATCCCTGAGTTTTCCTACAGCTTGTGCAGATGTTTCCAGGCGTGGTGCTGCTCCAGCAGCTCAGCACAGAGCTGTCCTGCCCAGCTCGTGTCTCCCAGCACAGCTCCAGGGCTGCACTCACACACCTCACAGCTCGCCTGGCTTCTCCACTTCGCACCAATTCACAAACAAAAGAGGAATTAGAGTGGGTAAAGAGATGACAAGTGAACGCTGGCAGTGGAAGCCACAAAATCAGAAGTATAAAAGGAGAATTAAGTTGTTAATCAGATTGAATAATTTCAAACAGAGTGGGGAGAATTTTCCAATGAAAAAGATGACTCCAGCATATAAATTAATCTTTTGTATAGGAAGAAATGGAAGTCATTAAATGTCATTGTCTTATTTTAAAAGCAGCAATATCCTGTCTGATTGCAAGTACTTAAAGTGGGATGATTAAACAGAAACCTTATCTTCAGTGTTCCAAGGAGAAAATTGGAGAAGTTATCCAATTATGGATAATAAAGAACAGGGAAATATTGGAGCAGAGGGGAACTTGGTTAGGTTAAGTTAAGGAAGAACATTTGGCAGTCAATCCCATCTGACATCCCTGGCACAAACAAAAGGGGATCTCTCCCACAACTGTCACAGCTTCGAGGGGCCTTTGAACTGCACACTTGCTTGTGATTTTCCATTTTTGTAAGCCCTCTTCAGACCTGTATAAAACAATAGCCTGAGGCCCTTGTAAATACTAATATTCTGTTAAAACATCTGGTTACTGTAAAATGGGATTGTCTTTATTTCCAAACAGGAGTTTACAAGCAGATTATCAGCTGCTGGCTGGCTGTTACTTTACTCTCCAGCAATCCTCTGTGCACAGGCATCTTGCTCTGCCTGAATGGCATTTTTCTAGATTGCCAGTGAAATTTTAAGTAGAAGCAGTAGTTCCCGTGGCAGAGGGAATGCTCTGGCCGGGGTCTTCTCTTTCTGCTGCAGATATCCAGATGTCCATAAGCTCTGAGAGCCTCATGCCCTCGGTGCTGTTGTTCCTGCAGTGCCTGTGTGAGCTGGCACAGAGGACTGTCCCCATTCCCTGCACAGAGGGAATGTGAATGGGGACAATATAAAACAACCTCTCACAATGTAGCACAAACAGTCGAGGTTTAGATCTGCGGCCAAGAATGAAGCTTTGCATTCCTAATTCAAGAGAAAGGTTTCCTTTGCTCTGCCAAGGGAAAGAGCTCTTTGGATGGGACCTCCTATTGCTGTCAGGAGATGCAAGAAGCTCCAAGCAGAGTGTGGAAAACTATCAGGAAGTAAAACTCAGATTGCTGCATTTTCAGGTGGCCCTGATGTTTCTGGGGAGCACGACCTCACTAAAGGATGTACCACTGCCTGCCAAGGGTATCAGAGCCTGGGCAGTGATGGCATTAGGGACAGCACAAAGCCTTTAACCGTTGCACCTTTCTTAATTTAACCTTTGAAGGATGTGATTTCTACTCTCATTTTTTTTCTCTCCTTTCCCTGTTTGGGCAGCTTGGGCTAAACACAGCCTGCAGCAGCCAGGGGAGCCCTGAGGGGAAGGCCAGTCCCAGCACACCCCCAGTGGGGCACATCCTCTTTCCCCCAGTCCCACAACCACCTGCTGGGAAAAAGAGGAAGGGTAATTTGTGTATTTTTATATCTGTGTGGCTGATCTCAGGCTCTGCGCCTGATGCATTTGGCAAGTAAATAACTAGACATGAAAGTGGAACAATGTACCTGTCAGGGGGGTTGGTGTCTACGGGAAACTTGCTTTTCAGTTTATAAAGGGAAAATGACTCTTAATGAATTCAAAGATGCTTCAAAACAACCCCCTAAAAAAAGAAATCAGTCTTTAAAGTGCACTTAGTTACGTATAATTGATGTCATTAAAGGGATCTTTTGCAGAATTGTTATTTATGTAAAGAAATTACCAGCTGTAGGACTTGCTGTTTCTATCTTTCGAGCCAGCAGTCAGATAAAAAGTACCTTCAGATTTGAAACTTGCAGTCACGGGCAACCTGAAGCTCAGCCCTGGCAGCCTGACTGTCTGCAGATATTCTGGCTGAGTAGAGAGGATAACACTTCATAATCTGGTATGACTTAAATCTCCTCTGTGCCAGATAAGATAGCGAAGGGAGAAAATCAAATCGGGTTTCAGGAAGTTATCACACTTCTTTGTTCNGAAGGGAAGGGAAGGGAAGGTGGCTCTGCTCCATGCTTCATCAGCCTGGCTGCTCCAAACCCACTATCCCACATTACCCAAGGAGCCCCCTGTATAATTTAATTTATAATTCAGATTTATGGGCCACTCCCTTCCACATCCTCCTGCTTGGATTGGTGGGATACAGAGCTTCTCCCACCCTTCTTCTTCCCCCAGCCACTTTCCTCAGTGGAAACCCCTTTTTTTTTTCCAGACCAAGAGACATCCCTAATGAATAGGAAACACTCCCAGATCTTGGGACATCTCCTCTCTAGCCTGCCTGGCCAACTCATAGGATGTGCTTTTCCGATGGAAAGGACTCCAGTTCCATTTGCTGGCTGTCATGCCACAGCGCTGCTGGGCTATTTGCTGGAATAGCGCTGCCTTGATTTTTATGACGGAGCGGAAATATTCTACAGGAGCAGGGATGTATTCCTTCCCCCAAAAGCTGAAGTGCAAGCTTTCATCTTGAGCCCTCCTCCTTCTCTTCCGGACCCTCAGCCGAGGCGGTCGCTGCTCAGCTCGAGAACAAACAGATGTTTCTCTTGCTGCACAGTATGTTGTTTAATCCCACGTCAGGGAACAGTCTGGTGCGTTCCCGTGCAACTGTCAGCTTTGGAAGGTATCCTGCCCTGGATGTGTAGGGAAATGCAGCTGATAATGGCTTTAAAGCATCGCTGACTTAACGCCCTTCAGGGTCAGATTCGGAAATGTTGCATAGGAAAAGAAAAGGAAAATGTGGTACCCAAATGTTAGACACAGAGCTGGGAAGACTGGGATCTGCTACCGGGTTATGGGTTCAGACATGTAAATCACCCCGTGTATTCCTACCAGTGATCTGTGCTCAGAACTACTCTAACTTGGCCATTGAAATATTCAGGGTCAATTCACAGGCTTCCAAGTCCACATGACCTGACTGAAACCTGGTGTGATCAGCAGTGCAGAGCAAATCCCCGGGCCAGACCGGGATGGGGCTCGTGTCCCGTGCCGTGTGTGGGTCTGGGAAGAGGGGAGCTGTTGTAGGAAGTGGCCATGCTCAGCCTGAGGATGCTGAGCACCCCCAGGACACGCAGCAGCAGCAGCACATCTCTGCCTGGGGTGAGGAGGGCTCGGCTGCTCCCTGCACTGCCTCAGGAGAAGGTGCTGCCCAGAGCTGTCCTCGGGCACAAGCAGCCCCAGACCACTATGGCCCTAATCACCTGCTGCCACGGGGGGGGACTGTCACTGATTCCACACTCAGACCCAGGGGAGACCCTGGACATTTGCCTAAACACTGTATCAGGACAATAATTTGCTTTTCTGTGATTTTTCCAGAGCAAATTAACATATGTAACAAATGCAGGGCTGGATCTTGATAGGAAATGAAACCCAACTGCATTTTGCAAACAGACCTTGAGGTGTGTTGAGGCAGAATGAGGATCTCTGCACAGGGTTTGTAACCCTCCTGCAGCAAAACAGATGATGTGTACCTGACAGCATGGAAAGGTCCCTGGGAAGCTCCCAGGGGCGGTTGGGGGGCTGGTGAGGCTCTGTGAGACCTCAGCCCACCCGTCACTGATACCCTGCATGGTGTCACTGCCCCAGCAATGCTTTCTACATTCAACATCCTTCCCCTCTGGTCCCTCTCAGCCTGCTCACCGCAACCCTTCCACTCAGCTGGGTCACTTAAAACACCAACTCTCCCTGCTGTCGCTTGGTTGCCTGTCTGGGAGTTGGGATTTCAGGATGCAAAGCTGCCTGTCCCTTCTTCCCATCCCTGGGTGTTGCTTTGGAAACACCCTCGCTCCCTGCCAACCCCGTGAATGGCAGCCCATAACCCAGAGCCCGGCTGCTCTCTCCTAGCAGCAGGGCCATTAGAATCACACAACCCATTAGCAGGAGCCCTACACACTGGTCCCACTAAAATCAATTTACTGCCTGGAGTATTTGGCTCATAAAAGGCTAGTTTCCTTTTTTTTTTTTCCTCCTTTTTACCTTCATAACCAAGGTTATCTGCTCAAGAATGTAGAGAGTAAATGAGGTGGTTCAGCTTATGGATACAAATAGATCTTGCTTTTTTGACTTGCAAAATGAATTCCACTGTGACTTCGATAAAACTTAAGTATGCTAATGTTCAGTCAACCAGTTGTCTATTTATTTCTGTTTATGCCAGCATACCCATTAGCAACTTTTTCTTGTTTTCTTTTAGAATATTAAATGGTTCAAACATATTCTAAAAATTAGTTGATTAGCTTGTTAGGGCACATTTCCACTGCTAGTTCCTTCTGTAGCAAAAGAGAAAATGAAGGTAATTTTGTTTGCAAGGAACGTATGATTGGAAGCTGACTGTTGAAAGATGTGCCATGTCAATGTAATGAGGGAGTGTAATATCTTAGTTTGCATCAATATGGAAATAACTGTGCAGTTTGACAGACCTGATGCTAAAGGCAGCACCAGAGCACTCATTATGCATTCAGCCTCTGATTATGAAAAATAGTGTGTTTTCCTTTAAAGAGGAATACACATTATCAATCAAAACCATGCCAATTATTTCCAAAAGGGATCACAGCTAAACAGGCATGGGGTCTCTTCAAATATAACTGCACCTGAGAAAACAGACAGATATCAAAGTACATGATAGTTTAATTTCCTGACAGTTGAATTAATTAGGCAATATAAACCCTGCTTCCTGATTGGCCTGAGCTTTGCTAGGCAGGCACCATGAGTTGTGATGACTTTCTTCACTAAGTTACATCCCAGCTTAGGGGTTTGGTGTCGCTGGACCTGCTCAGGTGCTCCTGAACATGGGAATCAAAATGAACTGAGGTCACAGAATGGCTCTTTAGGACAAGAGCACACTTTTCTTTTTCTGGCACAATTTTTTCTTGTTAATCCTTTTCCTTCTGTGCTGTTTGAAGCAATATTTGGTCTTTTGATCTCCATGAGATTCAGCTGGGTGAACGTCATGATATTTTCACTCCACAGGCAGGTAAAGCCTGTCCTTTTGCCAGCCACCCAACATCTCAGTTCTCTACACACACAGCATTCTTCCTTTGGGTTCTTTAGTTTGTCTCAGAGCCCAAAGCATTATTTTAACCCATACTCTGCAAGGGTTTCTGGCTGAGTTTGATCTCCCTTGTCTTATTTTCAGCAAATGACTTCTTTAAAACGCAAAATCAGGCTGCATGCATCTTCACAGAATGGTCATGGGGCTGTTATTACGTGTAAAAAAGAAAGATAAGAGAATAATTGCAAAGTCACCAAACAACATATATGAACGTAGACAGTTATCTGGAATCAACAGTACTAGCAAGGAGTGGAAGGGCTGCAAAGGTCTTTTTCTTATTTAACTGCTGCCTTTCTGTGCTTTGTGCAGGCGCAGTTCAGAGAGCAGAGCTCAAGGATGTGCCACTAACACTCACATGTGGCATCCTGCAAGTGAGAGGCACAGCCAGACTTCAGAGGGCTCCGTGTGGAGCAAGCAGTACCACACAAATCAGAAACTTCCCTGCCTTTTCTCCCTGTTCCATTTCCATTCCATCAATTTGTCCCCAAAGAGATGTCTAAATGAAAGCTGTGTTGTTGTAAATAGGGAAAGTCAGCTGATCATGTAGGATTTCAGTCTGCTTTTGCATTTGAAGGTCTCTAATGTCAAGTTGTCTGTAATTTGTACTGAACCAGAAGCAAAATACTGCTGTGCTGTCACTGGAGTGTCAATGACTTCCCTGCAAAACTGAATCTCTGTGACATTTACACATCCTAAGGACCTGTCTGAGCTTTGCATTCCACTGAGATGATGCAGGAATAACAGTTTCTTCAGGCTTCAAATTGAAGCTCTTCTGGCATTTTGCAGCTATAGCAAGGGGGAAAGAAATGGTAGCTTGTAACTGACCTTCTGTTCTGCTCCTCGGGAACAGCACAGGCTTCAGAGGGATGTATGGGACTTGAAGCACTGCAGTTATACTGGAGGTATATAAATTGGTGGAGAATTAAAGCTTAACTGACTCTGGTGGCTGTATTGTCACCAATCATTTGAAGGGAATATGGGTGTAGAAATGCAAAGCTCAGTGCTGGTTTTCTCAGCTGCAGGAAACCAAGCAGATGTGTTATTTCTTTGTTAGCAAGGAATAAATAAACACAAACTTAAGGAATCAGGAATGTAAATCCTGACCCTCCATAGGAAATTTCACTGAGAAAGCCCAGTAAAATTAGTCCAGGACTGGACTACACAGATTTGTTGAAAGAAAACAAAGAGCTCCTGGTTTATATGTCTCATAGGAAAGAATACACAAAATAAACAAAAAGGTTCAATAAATACCATTCTATGATTTGTTGGCTTGAAAATGGAAAATGGATGTTGTACTTTTTTTTTTTTTTTTTTTGTTGAGAGACTGAAGAACTGTTACCATCAGTTGTTTTCCAAAGATGTACCTGTTTTAAGTGTTCCCCCATCACAGTCCATCTTGATCCCTTGCCATTCAACCAAGTTGCAGTCATTTAGAGTACTTATGTATTGCAATAGTTTCTATGACAACAGATGATGGTGATGTTAAGAGTAAAGAATTTTAAGTTGGGTCTATGAATAGGGAGATAAAGGCACTGAACTGCAGAGGGAAAGCTTTGCTTCCAAACACTTTTTTTAAAAATCTCCGCTATTAATATTTACTAGCAAATAATGGCGATTGTATGAAAAGCAAATACGCTCAGACTTGAAGATTTAGGCAAGGAAATGTTTTCTTAAAAACCATTATTCTGTGGATTTGGTGAGTTTCTGAGCAGCCCAGGTTGTTGGGGAGCCAGATTCACCCCAGCAACCACTGGCCCCTTCCGTTCCATTGAGAGGAAGGTGTGAATGCTCCGAGCCTACATCTCACCCTGCGTGGGACTGAGCAGCTGAGTGGTGCTGCCAAGCCCTCTCAAACACAAAAATACTACGCTGCTTAGTGATGATAGCTCCAAAACCTGGGGATTAGGACTCCTTCACTCGCAGAAAAACTTCCTACCAACACCTGGGGAGACAACGCTTCTCTCCCAGTTCTCCTGCAGGCCCCCATGCAAACCCACTCGCGACGTGGTTTTCAGACCCGCGCTCCTGCCATTCATCCGGTTTTTCTCCTGGCTGGTTTATCTCTACACAAAGCTGCAGTCCAGCTTGCTGGGGTCAGGACAGGCTCTTCATTTTTGGGCAGTGCTGAGCAGAAAAAAGCTTTGCCCTTCAGCTGGGGGCCATTATCTGATCGTACGATGCAAAGAACTTGCCAGGAAAAGTCTTCCCCGGTGGTTAGCAAATGTCAGAATACAATCGGATATCTACTGCACTAGTTTAGGTTGCATAATTAATTCAGTATTATTTGGACATGGATAATAAAACCTGCTTACCTACAGCGGTCCAAAAAGGCCATTAGGAACCCACAGTTAAGAAAGCTTAAAGTTCCTGCCAATCCCAATGGCAGCTGCACGGGGAGAGCGGGGAGCAGATCCCGGTTTTGTGGCCAAATCTGCTGTAATCAGGAACCAGCAGCACCACATCCCGCCAGGCCTAATGACGGGAGGTGCTCAGCTCCCTGGGCCCAGATCCTGCTGGGAGCAAAGGCTGGGGAGCTAATGCACTGCCCTGGGGGTGGAAGGGGTGATGGGCTGTGGGACAGCAGGGATGACACGAGGAATAATGCTCTGTGTCCCCGTGAGGGGACAGTGCTCCCATCCCTGCCTCCAAATCTGTTCCCCCTTGGAGCAAAACCATGGAGGCACCACTGATTTACCCACCAAGCTTACCACTGTAGCCAACCCCAATCTCTTTTATCAATTCTGGCCTGTGTGTAACAGAATAAATCCAAACCCTTATTTTCAACAGCTGTCGAGTACTGTTGCTGTTCTGGCCTCCTACTCTGCTCGCAAGCAGAAAAAAAAATTATGGACAGAAGGATTTCTTTGAAAGCAAAACTAGACAAGTCCAGTTCTGTTATGGGCTAATCTGGGCAAAAGCATGTGCCAGCTCTTGTAACCTTCTCATGCCTGCACTTTGTTTTCCACTAAATGTCAGCTCTGATAGACTAGCCTGCTCATCTGAAAGGGCAGGTTTTTGCTTCAATAAAAACAAACCTAGTTAAAAAGATAGACAGTACCTCAATAAAAAAATACCACGGACGCATGAAATGTTCAGCCTTAATTGGTATGGCTACACTGCACCGTTTCCTTGCTGGCATATGCTAGCAGAGTGTATTTGTTGTCAGGGGATTTTCAAGGTTATAAAGCATCTTAAAGGTGTTGGGGAGTGTGTAAATTAAGCTGCTACAGGTAGGTAATGTTCCCATGATGTCAGGACTAAATATGCTGGTGCCTCCAGGTAAGAATTTACCACGGTCGGGAGTACGCTGGGGGCCGGATCCTCAGTTAATGTAAATCCTGCTGGCTCCTTTGGTTTTACTGCAGCGATTCCCACTCCCTGCATTCTGGATTCAGGGATCCAGCCTTCCCACCTAATGTATAGAGAGCACTTCGAGGCACAGAAAAGTTAGAAATTAAAAACCCCACCCTCGGTAGCTGAGCTTTTTGGCTGGATGCTGCTTCTCTGGAGGGATGTGATGCCTTGCTGGGTGCCAGCTCATTTCCTTGGAGCTGGGGAGAGAGGGATTTTGGCAGGACAGGCTGCCCCAGCACAGCCCCACCTGGGAGCCAGGCAGCCAAATTAACAGCATCTCTGTTGCAATAAATTGTCATCAAGGGGAAGGCAGACATTTAAGTGGCACATAATTTACTGGACCGGGGAATGAGGAAGCTGGAGGAAAGAGGAGCCTTATTCAGTCATTTTGAAAAGGATGAATGAAATGGCAGGAGCCTTCACTTCTTTCACTGGAGGTGTAAAGGAAAGAAAAATACATGCAGCTCCACACTGCAAGTCCTGTCCCTCCCTGGAAGGGTGGCACTTGCCCGAGCCCTTTATCTTGCTGGTGCAGTGTCAAGCATCTGTCCCCTCCCCACCTCTGCAGTGATCCCATGAGCTGATCTGCCACCATCCCCTTGAACCAAGCGCCGCTCCCGGTGCCCCAGAGCAGCCCGTGCTGGAGCAGGGAGCCCCAGAGCTCCCCAGGCACGGAGGCTGCACTGAGGGGCTCCACATGGGCTGCACCAGCAAGGAAGGAGCAGCGCTCCTGATTCCAGCTCATTTATTCCCTCTGGGCTCTCTCCATAAGAAGAGCTTCCGGAAAAGTATTTAGGGAAATCTTGTAAGCATTAGCAGCACGATGGAGCTCTGCAGCCTTCGTGTAAATGTTATTCTGGGTTAGAAGCTTTGGATGAGTATGTTATAAACATAAATACGTCTGTGGGGATTGTTAACTCTCCCTTTGCCAAGGTAACCTCCCTATTCCTGAGCTGGGGAGGGCTGTGGAATGAAGTACAGCCATGTCGCTGTGCTGGCACTCCAGGCACTCGGATGCTGATTTAAACCGTGGTGGAGTAGAGCACACAGGAGCTGCTCAGCTATGTGCTCCTTCCCACCTAGGCAGTTGCTGTTCCAGCCTGGTGTTCACCCCTAGAGCAGCCCTGGTGAATCCCAGGCCAGCAGCACCTTGGTGGAAGTGCCAGTGCCTGCCAAGATGTGTCCAGACTGCCCAGCCAGCCCCTCCAAACCCCTCTGCTGCCCTGTCCTTGTGTACCGGGCCATGCTTCCCACCAAGAGCCGCTGAGAGATGGGGGCCATGCCAGGCTGGCTCCCCCGCTCCTCTCGGCACCTTTGGAAGGCACTGAGCAGCCCAGGGATGAATTCTCCTCCTCTGGGCTGGCAGTGCCGGGCAGCCTGGGACAGGGACAGTCACCAGGAGAGCATCCCATGGCCACAGGGCTGGGGACAGCGGGGACAGCAGCCTGGGGAGGGGGCTGCAGTGGCTCATGCGCTGCTGCCACGTCTTCTTCCCGCTCGGGGGAACAAATTACCCTCATCCTTCTAACATTAGCAGCCATTTCCATAAGCAATTAACCTCTGCGTTACACCATCAAGCATCTGAAAAAGGTGTTGTGACACAGTTATTAAAGGATGGAAGGACTGGGTACCTGGCATACGTAATAAAGGGTGGCCTTCCTTTCCCACTCAAATTTCAAAACAGGGGTAGAACAAGTGAAAACTTTACCAAACAGAAATATTTCACACTGTTTTGGGAAGGATTTGTTATAGGTTTGTAAATTAAGTTTTGGGCGTTATTCATTTGATTTGAAAGAAAAACTTCTTTTTCAGCAAAGCAAATGACTACAGAAATTGCTTTCCATATTTGTCACATCTTTAAAAAGAAACTTTGCTTCTTTTATTTTATTTTACTTTTATTTTTTAATTTTACCCCCATGAAACTGATGAGTCCTGGTTGAGGACCAAAGAGCCCAGCTCCCCACTGGAGATGTGTGAACCTCACTGAGACTCTCACCCTTGATAAATCTTCCCTGGCTATTTCAGCCTCCCAGGGCCTCCCAGCAGTGCCACAACACACAGGAGGTTTAAGAGAAGACTGCAGGTTAATAATTTTCCTGGTAATATGAGCAAGATGAGTCCATTCAGCTGGAAAACAGGGGGGGAAATGGCCATTTCTTTGTAAAGGACCACACAGCTTTCCTTTATATGCTGCTTTTTTGTTCTCAGACAGAGTTTTCAGCCCTTCTGGACTGGGGAAAGCCTGTGAAATCCTCAAACTGTAACACCTTTTAATGTGCAAAAAGTGTCCCTAGATGTGTATTTCTATAATGTTAATTTTCATAAATTTGTATAATGCTTAAACCTGTTAGGGATTTCACATGCAGTTGGAATCCCAGGGCCGCCTTCCACCATCTCAGGTTCCTCCAAACCCCGTCCAGCCCTTGGGCACATCCAGGGATGGGGTAGGATTTGTGTACCTGCTCTATAGGTGCCAGGGGAAATTTTTTTGGTACAATTTTGCTCTTTCAAAACTCAAACCCCATGCAACATGGAAGTTTTCTCTCTAAATGCCTGTGGAGCATAAAGCACCATGGCTGTCCCCAAACCTTGCAGCACCACTGGGATTGGCTCTGTAGGAATCAAAATATTCCGCCAATATCTGGTTTTATGGCAAAAGAACATTAGAAATATTCAGTGGTGTGAATAGTAGAAGAGGGAGCTTTTCCCAAACAGCTCTACAGGGTTTTTTCCTTCATGATTTCCTTTTTTATGACACAATGAGCCTGTATGGTTTTACGTCCCATTTTCTGCAGTGAGGAGGACTTGACAAGGAAGGGTTAGACCAACAACAACCATACCTTTTTTTTTTTAATTTAGGAAACAACACTGACACTTTTTATTTAAAGATCAAAGCAAGGCAAACACCATGACTCCAAACCTCTTTCCTTTTTTTTCCCCATAAAAGAATGCTATGGAGTTTACTAGTGGTGCCCCTAATGAGGTAACTTCAGCCCCAATTTCACATTATTAGCACTCTGTCTAGGAGAAGCTGATGATCTTTGGCCACTGTAAAACATGATTCCCAGGCCAGGTGTTGGGCTCTCAGCCAAAATGCTCTGTTTTTCCCAACACTGTACTACAAAGGGCCTCAATGATGATAGAAAAAGATATACTTCCTTTAGGGATCAGAGATAATTAACTCTTTATACTTGCTCTTTTATTATTACTGAACCCATGCCAAACTTTTGCATTGCTTTACCTAATAAAAGTACCTCCTGCACTGCCGGTAGTATCCAAATTACTTTTTTCATTTGTTAACAGTCAGGCCTTTAACTGCTTTTTGAACTTCTTTGTTGTAAAAAACTCTCCAAATTAGTCATTCCTGAGCATTTACACTGCATGTTTCTTTTCAGTTTCCAAACTTTGTAACATAATTATTCTTACCAAAAGGGAGGAATTTAGAAAATAGACAAAGTCAAAATAACAACAGCATATGTTTCATGCAGCCACCTAAGGACTGTATTTAAGGTTCTCTGTGCTATTGTGCTGCCACAGCATTGAATTAATAGATCTACAAGTTCATTAATAAAAATATCTCCGCTCATTTGCAAATCTCCAAGAGCTGTATGAAACGGGGCAGTATCATCATCACCCCAACTTTGCAGATGGGGAGGAGAGAGAGGGAAAAAATGACTTTCCTGGTGCTAAAAGAGCAGCACTGGAAGGGGCTACGCAGGGAGGTGGTGGAATCCACATCCCTGGAGGTGTCTGAGGAATGACTGAACGTGGCGTGATTGGCAAGGTGGGGACTGGGCACAGCTTGGACTGGATGATCTCAGAGGTTTTCTCCAGCCTGGAATGGCTCTGTGATTCTGTAAATCTATTCATCTCCAGGAACGGGATCCCATGGCCAAGGTCTGCCCACGGCCGCTCCAGAGACTGATACAGCTGCCACCGCTCTCCCCACCCTGTGACAGAGCCATTTGGGGCTGGGGTTTGTGAGGAGAAACACGCATCAATTAGTCAGTGGGAGCTCCTGGGGTTCCTTGTGCTGAGATACAGTGGAATAACCATCCCCTGGACTAGCCCTGGGCTGGAGCTCTGCCTTTCCTCACCCTGGCTCGCTGCAGGAGCACCTGCCATGGGGACAGCATTCCTGCTCTTGGAATGAATACCTGCTCTCCTCAGAAAAAGAATGTGTTCTGGGAAACACTGCATGTTGGATCAATACTCATTCTGCTCCTCAAGTTGGTATTTCCAGGGGGTTATTTATCTACAGCCTCAGAGTTCTCAGCTGAAGAGGAGATTGCTCAGTTTATACCCTGCAACCAGGTGAATAAAGATTTGCAGATTTGTCACTCAATCTGAATACACATAGAAATGAAGAGAGAGGAAAAGAGATAAGCAATATTCACTGCATTTGGGATTTGCTTTCCTTTTGAAGCTGCATCTGAACACAGACTAAAAACATAATCTTCCCAGATCCAGGCTCCAGGATTTTAATCTGGATTTCTGGCTGATAGCAATTAAAAGCTGACAGCACAGAAGTATTTTATTTAAAATAATGATTGGCCTAATGGTATTCAACTGAAGCATGGCCTCCAGATTGGAGCTGGTCACATGTACAAAGCGTGGGGAATAGCTGAGTTACTCAAGATCACAAAGGGAGTTAATAGAACTGGGATCCACATTGAACGTCTTTTTCATTATCGGCTCTTTGTTCTACCCATTAGTATACACTGACTCCCTTTGGTAAGATCCTTTGTATTTCCAACTTATCAGGGTCTCATAAATGAAAGCCATGTGCTTTTATCTACTCATTCCCTTTAATAAGTGCCACAAACATTCTGTGTGATTGATTAACTGGTAACAAGAAAGAGACAAAATAGGAATATGCACATTAGCATATTTTTCTTTGCTCAAAGAAATGCATTTTATACGTTCGTGGCACTTATAATGTATCAAGCTGCCAAAAGTTTTAAACAAAGGAGGAACTGAATTACAGTACAAAACACAGTGACAAGGCCAGATTTATCCTTGGTGTAACTCCCTGATGTCAGCAGAGTTAACTCAGATGAAATAGGCTCACCACGTGTACATGAAACAGCCCAGTAAGCTCAGAGGGATGTTCACAGATTCTGCAGCCAGAAGGGACTGCTAGGATCAGATCATCTGACTTCCTGCAGAAAGAGGGTGAGAAGACTTCACCCATTTCCCCATTACACCCAGCTGATGACCCAAGGATGACGTTCCCTTCCCGTAGGCAGGAGAGCTGTTTGGAGCCACTGTGGGAAGGTGCTCTGTGTGCCCTGGAAGGGCTGAGCATTCTCCCCTCGCACCCGATGGCAGTGGGAGGCTTTGCTCACTTGGTTCATGCTGCATTTGGCTCGGTAGGGACTGGAGATGGAGGCTGAAAGGCCTCACTGCACCCGGTTTGGGAGCGCTTCCCCTCGCGGGGTTTGTGCCTGCGCTGCTCCTCTCTGCAGAGAGGCGAACACAGGCTGAGGTGGGAAGCACTGAGAGCAGACTGGAGGGTGAGTTCAGCTGTTTCAGGCATGAAAGGCTCGAGCAGAGGTAGAGAAGGACCCTGGTAGTGTTAGCACTGCCATCCTCAAAAGCCCTTGGTCCCGAGGAGCGATGGCTCTGTGGCAGTCACGGCACAGGAGCTGATTCACCACGAGCGCTGACAGCGAGGGCTGTGTGACATTCACTGCACCACTGCTCCATGTGCCAGCTCTGGGGCAGGAAATACAACAGTGCAATTCACTTTTTGGTTTGTTACATGCAAGAAGGAATAAACTCTGTATAAGTGCATTTACTGAAATGCCTTCTCTTCACACCTTTGGCGGTGCCAATCTCAAACTGAACTGTAAATTTCCCTAACACTTCACCATCTATAACTCCCTGAGTGTGCTGGTGTCCTACCTTGATCACTAAGAGCACTCCTTGCTCTCCAGACGCCTTCCACCACGTCAGTGCTGTGATTTCTGTGATCCACAGTGATGCCCAGTCACTGCATTCCTACCAATGCTTTCACACAAGGACATCACATTTCATATTTATTGATAAATTAAGTCCTGTGAGGTGTTATATGATCCCTGAATTACGATGGGAGGCTGAGCCACAGAGCAGACTTAGTGATATTTGTACTCTTTGCAAAGCTAGACCAAGAGCTAGAACCTCACCTTGCATCTCTGAAGGCTTTGTTTGGACCAGAGGATGTGTCTCCCTCCCACACAGAACCACCCTGGGTGATTTCCCACTCTGCTGTTTAAACGCAGCTGAAGAACAAGGCAGTCTTTTCCCTTGTGCTGCAGTCTATTTTTACAAAGTACCACACAAGCACAAATCCATTAGGATTCATCCCATCTATATATTTCCTGACATAACCTGCCCTTTTTACCTCCCGAACTCAGATCCTGAACCCAGGGCCGTGCTAAGCCTGAGAAGATCTCTGGAATAATTCTGCTCTGCACTCCCAGCTCTGGCATCTTATCTCACAGCCAGTTGTTTGGAGGGACAGACACATTTGCAAGATTACCTTTTGGCTCGTGGCAGCAGAAATCAGAAACAGATTATTTGAAATGAGCAGCTCCTACCATTTTCTCTCCAGGCCAGGTGGACATGGATGACCCAGAAGGATATATTTAGCAGGGAACACTTCAGACCAGGGTGCGTGTGCATATCCAGTTACTAACTGTTAATCATGTCTCCTTCCCCTAAATTGGCCAACCCGAAGGACACCTGGCAATTCTGGAACATTCCTGTTAGATTACTAATATCAATATTAAGCGAAAGAGCTTGAAGAATGTCACACTCGTTTCTGATGGCTCCCTTCCGCCATGCTTCTGGCCAGCAGGCTTTGGCAGATGTGGCTCCATTCTGTCCAAATGCAATCCAGGGTTTAAGAATGTGCTCACTTTCCTGGGACCATCTGTTTGCTTTTCTGCTGAAGGAACTCCAGCCTCTTTGGCAACCTCAATGTATTGTACTCAATAAATCCTGACATGTAGCAAATTTTTTTGGCAGATCTTGAATCTGAATGTCATCCAAATTGTTCATTATTGATATTAAAACCGATTTGTGCATCACCAACCATTAAAGGAATGCACTAAATATCTCCACGAATGAGAAACCGAGTAGTCCATCAGAACACATTTATCAGCAGCAATGTTAAAATGGAAGAAGAGCTCTAGGGCCTTCCCTGATATTGCAAAAGCCCACGTCTAAGAGTAGCTGCAGGACCCAAAAGGTACCAAGAGCCAAGATACAAGATAAAAAGTCCAAAGGAAGGTGCCCAAGGAATACCTGGTACAGTCCAACAAGTGCTGTCTGGAGCAGGGAGTAGAACCTACTCCTTACTCCACAAATCCAGTGTGACCACAGCAAGGTCTCTTCCCCCTACATGGGTGTGACATCCTCTTCAAGTCGTCATCTCCACTGCAGGATCCTCAAGGCATCATCAGCCTTGTGGAATAGTGACTGTCAATTTTTTTACTATACTCTGATGTCCAGAATGGGCATCTGTAGCATGACCAAGTATAGTGAACCTTTCAAAGTGAATTTCTACAAAAAAATAATGATGCGTACTTTCTGTGCGTGTAGAGTGTATACACACGTTATCTTTAATTAAAAATGAATAATTTTCTAGATAAGGAAATTGCTGTAAAATTAAGTTTACCAGACTTATTTTTAAGGTCTGATTTCCACTGGAGTTTTGCATAAGTGCTGCGGGGTTATTGGGCTCCATTTGTTTCTGGTGTTTCAGTTGTCAGCATTCAGACTCTGTATTTCACATGATCTTCCACAAAAAACTTGCAGAAGCTTTGGAAAAACCTTAAACTTGTTCTTCCATGTAGAAATGACCTTCATTTCTTATTGAAATATATTTTTTAAAAAATCTACAGGTAGCCAATGTAACAATCTATCCTGACACACCACATTGAGAACAAGGATTCTGTTGACATTTCTTGACCTTTCCTTACTCCTGCGCCAACAACAATTAAAAATTCTCATATGAAGCTTTTCCCCTTTACAATTGGACACAGATGACAAAAAGTAGAAATCAGACAAGTGTTTCAATGGCACTTAGACTGTAGTGTCCCACAGCAGTAGCTGGATCCAAACCCAAGGGTTGGCTCCAGAAGCAGCATCACCATTCTGCTTCCTTTGTCTTTTTTCTTTGCAACAGGTGGCTCAGGAATGTCTCATTTCTAGAGAATCTTTTCTCCATGAACTACGTGGGTTGTGGAAAGGTGGGAGTCAATCTCTTTTCTCAGGTAACAAGTAACAGGATGACAAGAAATGGCCTCAACATGTGCCAGGGGAGGTTTGGGTTGAGCATTAGCAAAAATTTCTTCACCAAAAGCGTTGTGCAGCCCAGGGCAGTGGTGAAATCACCGTTCCTGAAGGGAGTTAAAAGCTGTGTGGCTGTGGCACGTAGGGACATGGGTTAGTGGTGGGGAATGACTGGACTTGATGATCTCAGAGCTCTTCTCCAATCTA
This sequence comes from Regulus satrapa, assembly GCA_013396955.1. Lineage (NCBI taxonomy): Eukaryota > Metazoa > Chordata > Aves > Passeriformes > Regulidae > Regulus > Regulus satrapa. Next base: position 363,234 of record VWZN01016287.1, on the reverse strand, counting down.
AAGGATTCTGTGACTCCTCTGTACGTGGAGTGAACACGCAGCCTCGACAGCACGCTAAACTTTTGAACTTTTCCTATATATTCTCCAGACACTCCTGCAGATCCTTCCCCAGTTAATCTAATGCTGCTGAAAGGCTGAAGATTGATAGCTCAGGAGACCAAAGCCTGTTGTTACAAGCAGGTAATTACTCAGTAGGATAAATGCTTCCTCCCACAACCCCGTCATGGCGACTCCAGCCCCGGAGCAGCCAGACCAGGGCTGGGATGGGGGCACTGCCTCTGCTACAGCTCCAAAATGGTCTCTTTGCCCAGTTCTGTGGCAGTCCCAGACCTAGTATGGATTTTAGGATGTAGCTATCTCTCCACTGGAAAATGGAGGGAGGGTGCCAACACTTCTAGATCTCTCTATTACCAAGCTGGCTCTGTTCCAAGCGGCACACAGCGATTTCAGAGAGCAGCCTTCCAGCCTCAAGCCGGGGCACAAGGGTTTGAGGAAATATGTTAACAGTATCACCCAGTGTGACAAGGGAACTGTACTTTTAATCAGCTCTGCTCCTTGAGGTGATCACTCTCTCCCGCCCTGCTCCTCCTAGCACAGCACAGAGTAGGGGAAAGCACTTCACTGGCCCTCAGGGGTTTTATTTCCTTATCAAGACGGGTGTTTTTTATCATTGCTGTTCTTCTGCTTTGTCTCACTTTCATCAAACTGCTGGGCCTACTGAAGGAACAGAGGATCACTCCATATATTTCAGTTGGGATTAAACCCCCTGCTCTGATATCCTGATTTTTGCTGTTAAAACCTCTCCTCTCCACTTCGCTAAGTCACCCTGTAGGGGCTGACACTCAGTCACCAGCTCTGCTTTCCTCTGCATACCACTGCAAAATCCTCTTGCACCTTGTGTCCTCCTTGCAACGTGAATCTGTACAAACCACTGCGGTGGGAACAGAGATGACAACTGGAATGGATCAGTTAATAACTAGTGAGATAAAAGTCTGTCCTTAAAGTGAGGTTCTGCTCCTGGTCATTCATTACTGCCTGAAACCTCCTGGCTTCGCTGGGGCAGGCATTGCCCAGGGTGGGACACAAAGGCTACTCCTTTGCATATTTATGGGAATCTGCTACTATATGAACTGGCAACTTTGCAATCTATCCTATTCCATCACTGTCTCTATGAAATGCTCATGTAACCCAGGGCTGTATAACTGGCTGAGAGGACACCCTTGTGGATGTCAGGAAATCTGTATGCTGGATAACAGATTCTCCATGGGTTTGGATTTCCATATGTACATCTGGGATGCTGATTCCTAACCTGTTCCTGGAATTTGTGGAGCTTAATGGATGAGAAGTTATACGTAATTAAGCACAAGCGATTGGTATGGAAGAAGATAAAGGGATGGCTCTGATTTGTGCCCTGGTGTTCAGACATGATCTTTCCCTCAACTATTTCTGCTAAAACACCAACGCTCCAGCAGAGCTGGTAACATCCCCAGCCCCAGGTATAATATCTTTGCAAGTCACTACATAATGCTGTGGCAGATAATTCTGACAGCCCGCTCCCACAGGAAATAACAGCAATCAGAAACCTGACCACCTTCCAGTGAAAGTACAAGATGTACTCCTGAACTTGCCTCCTCAGTCATCAAGGCTCAGCAGCATGTACATTAGGAACAGAAACAAACCCTTTCCAAATAAAACACCAGGCTGCTTCCACAGGGGAGGACAGAATGAAAGCATCTGAGGGATGTTACTCATCTCCTTTAATACACTGCTCTGAAGTGCATCAATACACAGCGTGGGGGTGGCACAAGAAATGACACAGCCTCACGAGTCATGCAGGGCTTGGGGCAAATGCTGGTGGCCAGCTATGCTCCACTGCTTTGGAAAAATGGAGCCAATAAACATTTACTGCCCTGCAAAGACTGCAACTTTTTTCTTAGGAGCAAAGCTGCCACTGAATGTGCACCAGCTGGTAGGAAAAGCTTTGCAGTTCAATAGCACCTTCTATCTGCAAGACTCTGCTAAAAAAATTAATAGTTGCTCTGCTCTCTCTAGTGGAACATAATAATGAAATGGAAAACAGATGATTTCTTTTGCCTGTAGGACATGAAAATAATTGATTTAGGACTATAATTTTTAATAGTAGGACTGTAGAAGTCCTAAAACTCCCTAAGAGCTGGGAGCATATTCCAATGGAAAGATGACTCAGTGCTGCTCATTCTTATTCTACTTGTTCTTGCTCACCAAACATCCTGTGCTGGCCACAGTTACAGAGCAGGTTCAAGGACATGGGGCTGTGAGAATCTTTGGTCTGAAGTGACATGACAAATCTGATACCTCTACGGTTTAACTCGTGATGGATTTATTAGGAAACTGACGTGTTGGAAGTAGGATAAGCAGTGGCCTTGTCATGCCATAAATGGCAGCTGGTGGCATTTTCTCCTCTGCAAGAAGGATTTCAGTGTACCAGGTGAAAACACTCAGAAGGGTAAAACTATCCTCGCAATCAGGGCCAGCCCCTCCTGCTCTTTTATTCCAAGCATTTGGATGTTCTTTCCTCCAGCTTTACTGAATTTATAAATATTTGTAGTGGTTCAGATGTTGGAGTGGAATAAGATGATCTTACTTCAGAAGCGTTAAAAGTATTTCTTCACAAAACAATTGCCACTCTGTGACAACAACACGTGACCTCTTGATGGCTGCAATAACAACTGAAAGGGCTGGGAGGGGAAGTTGGAATGAGATGACTTTTAGGGACCCTTCCAACCCAAACCGTCCTTGGATGATTCTTGGTCTTGTACATATTCACTGAAAATTTGGGCTGAAGTCACACACCTCTACCTCAGCAGCAACTTTAGGTGACTCTAAGGAACCACCAACTATTATCTCTACAGATGTTCCACAACTGGAAGATCATTTGATGAAACCTAACATGGGCTTTAATTAATTCAGCAAATATTGAATGCGCTAACAATTGTTGCTTAGAAAGTAAATTCCATGGGGAAGGATAGATGGGATCTCTGAGTTGAGTATTACACAAAACATATTGACCACATCAATAGCAAGCCGGGATCCAGAACGTCAGTCACTGAATACCAACAGAATTCAGCAATTTCTTTTTATCTGAGGATGAAACCCCCACTGTACCAGCTGATTTCAGCCATACCACTTACCTGGGCAAAACATATCCAGTATTTTGGAAATAAATTCTAAAACAGATAAAAGCGAGGCCTGAGAATGGAGGTGCAGCTGAGTGATCGCACTCATATTTTCTGGGGAGGGGAAATTTTGATTTGTGCGACAATTTAATGATTTACGAGATGGAGCTCGCATGGGATGGCAGAGCAGAAATCCAATTCTATTGGAGCAGGAAAAAGCCATGGAGGATTTAGGTGTGTCAAAAGTGTTCTGTAAACTCAAGATATTAATTACATTGCTATGTGTTAATTTTATCCCTGGGACCATAGAATCATAAATTGCTTGGGTTGGAAGGTGATTAAAAATCATCTCGTTCCACCCCCTGCCATGGGCAGGGACACATTCCATTATCTCAGGTTGTTCCAAGCCCCATCCAACCTGACCTTGGACACTTCCAGGGATAAGACATCCATAACAAATAGTTACAAACTGAACATAAAGTTAAATGTAAATGGGAGCAATTCCTGATGCATGCCTAAAATATGGGGCTAGTCTCCCATGATTTCTTCCTTTTACTCTAATTAATCCTGAAAATTAATTACTGTAAATGACTTGGTTAGTCAAAATAGAGGAGTCAGATTATAAATAGTTTTTTTTTAACTAGTTACATGAAACCAGTCTAAAAAAGTTCATGGTAATTAGCCCCCTACTAACAGTTAAATAGAAATTAGAGTAAGCCTGTTTTGGTTCTTTTATCAAAATGATCTACTTCTCAGATTTTGATCACACTGCACCGGTGAGCCGTACGTATAATGCTATCAAAAAGTAAAACAGCACAAAATATCGACATGTGTGGAGCAGAGGCAGAAGGGGGATTTAACATTTCCCCAATGTTGAGAAGAAAGCCCAGCCCAGGATCCTGCGGGGCTGCTCCTGCCCTGCCCAGGAGAGGCAGCTCAGCTCAGGACGCGTGGCCGCGCTGCCAGCCCTGCTGCAGCCAGCAGGGACAGCTCAGCTTCCCAGTCCTGGGGGGGGGTTTGTTCTTTAAAGAGGTTGGTGGGAAATGACGCTGAGGCCTGAGAGCTCTGACAACAGGATTGCTGTTGGACAAAGCTGGCTATGTTCACTGTGCTCCCAGCAGCTCTCGCAGCAGCAGAGGAAAACCACAAGTTTCTTTTCAAATCAAGCAGTCCATTACTGTTTTACATGTCTGGTTTGATGATTGATTGACACTCGGAGAGAGATGCTGTAAAATCTTCTGGATTAATAGGGCAAGTGGTTTGCAAGGCACAGGAGGTTTTTTCCCAGATTAAAGCCTGTGCATGCACTGAGTGCTCTGCAGGAGGTGTCTGAGGAGTACAGGAGGAAGGTGACAGGGAGCTCTTGCTCTCCCAAACCGAGGGGCAACCGACGGCATCCAGATGTTCTGGCACAGCTGAGCAGCTCTTTCAGCTGCCAACCCTGCCTTCTCACCCTCCTTGCCCTTCAGAAAGCAAAGTGCTCCTGCAGAGTCCCCAGAGCACCCTTCCCTCTCCTGGAAGCCCTGTGAGCTCCAGAACCCGGTGCTGAGCCCCTGGGGGTGGCTCTTCAGCTGGGCAACACGACCCACCCGAACTCGGGGAAATTAAAATAAACTGAAAAGCAGGTGACAAGCTTCTAGTAGCATTGTTTTTTTCAACATCACTCCAGTTGGCAGGTTGGAGAGGGAATAGCATCTTCCAGGAGCTCTGCTTTATGGAGAACAACCACATTATCCTGGAGGAGAGCTCCTGACAGGGCTGCAGCGCTATCACTCTGCACAGGAAATAGCTTAATCCCATCATAATCTCCCTCCAATTTTCCTCTTTATTTTGATGTATATTGTTCCAGAGACACAGTTTTATTTGAAATTGAGTTTATTTCAGTCTCTGAAGTGCCAAATTTAATTTCAAGAGTTTTTACTGTAGGACTATATATATATACACACACACACACATATATATACGTAATTATTTTTTTTAGTGAGAGATTAGAATTGTAGTAAATAGCCAGCACTGAGTTTCTGCTCTGCAAATGTAACTGTTTCCAAGGCAGATACAGACCAAGACTTGACATTTATTCCCTCACTGTTACCCACACTTTAGATTTTTTCAAATGCTTTTACTCACTATCGCCTCTGGACCAGCATCATCAAAACATTATGTTTGGAAAGATCATTCCTGTGGGGACCCTGCACTGCAGGAGTGCAGCTTTTCAGACTGCCTGTATCAGTTTTGGATGGAAATCTCTGCACTGCCACTTCAGAGAACTCAGTCCAGCAGGTGGTTTATGATGCCGAGAAGGCTGTACTGCAAAAAAAAAGGAATGTTGGATTTTGTTAGTAGAAACAAAGTTTAGTGTGGATCCGTGCCAAGGAAGATGAGGTTTATGAGTCCAGTACTCCTGGTGCACATGAGACATTATATCAGTGGTGAGAAATTTATTGCAATCATCCTCCTATTTCCATTTCTGCCTCCTTTTTGGTGACATAAAAGTATAAAGAGGAAAGGTCACACCTTGATGCCAAGATGATTCATAACTTTAATACCAGAAGGAACAACTGACCTAAACAATCTTTGGCTAAAGTGTATTTCCAGCAGTGCTTTCAGTCTTGACCCGAAGCCAAACAAACAGAGAAACATCCAGCACAAGGACACGGTAAGATGTTCGGAACCTCCTGAGGGTTCAGAACTCCTGAGGAAGGAGCTGATACCCCGTGGAAGGTCTGAGAAGCCACGCAGAGCTGACCAAGCTCTACATGGAATTGTCTCTCAGTGGAGATGGCCCCGTGGCAGGGGCTTCTCTGCAGGTGCACCCACTGGAACTAGCCTGGAAGTAAAGCTCTGATGGCTTCCCCAATGGACAGCACTGACAAAGCCACAAAAGGGGGGAACCCAAGATCCAGGACAGCACGATGGCATTTGCTGCTTCGGGAAGCGGCTGCTGTGCAGCCCCTGGGGGAGCGAGGTGCAACTCCTTCCATTGCTTTGCCTGCACTGTTTGGCTCTGCACCAAGACGGGCGTGAGATGGCAATGAGAGAGCAGAAACAACGTGGGGGAAGAAATCTGGGCCACCATTTCTGTGTCTGAACTACAGACTGGGCTCTGGGAAGAGACCTGAGAGCAGGAAAGTGCCACAGACACAGCCCCAGCCCTGACTCCGATGAGTTGGAAGCATTTGGACTCCACAGGACGTTCTACCTACAGCAGGTTAATATTATCCAGAGGACACTGAGCCAAGCTGTCAGAGAAACTACTGCTTTAAAAAACCAGGAACTGTGTCACAGCATGACAAACATATGCACAGACTGATTTTGGCCACAAACCAAGAAATCCGTACAACCGAAGAGTCCAGCTTTTAGTTGGAGCCACGAGGACACAATTAGGATACGACCTGCTCCTGCAACAGTCAGGCCAGCCAGGAAAAGCCAATGGCTCTGGAAATACCTCTGCTGGAAGAAAATTTTGGTACTAAGTATGACAAAAAAAAAAAAAAAGTAAAAGAGAAAATGGAAGCAAATGGAGATGTGAGCTCTATGTTTGGCAAAACAGGCTTGGGTGGGAATAAACCAGAGAAATCCAACATAAAGACAGGAATCTTGAACCGGGCGATTAACAAAACACAGACCGAGGTTCAGAAGTTTCTGTTCTGTCCAGAAGATTCCATGTGAAGAGGAGGATTGTCCCATGCTCCTGTATTACCCCTTAAATCCAATTACATCTGGTAGAAATAAAAGCTGACAGACACAGCAGGTGTTATCAGCGCGATTTTTGGGAAGCAGCCAGCCATACACAGAGCATCACCAGGACCCAAATGGGCACCTTTGGCAACCTCAGCAAAGAACCTGCTATTGGATTGGAAAGTGTTTTCCTAGCCCAGAACACAGAGGGCTGCTGAGGGTGACAGAGCATGAAGCCACGTATCAGTGGGCTGCTGCTCACAGCTCTCTGACTGTCCACGTACAGCACTTTAGGCCATCCCACATCTTTCCCAAAAGTGCCTTTCAAGTTTGCTTTTACTTCCCAAACCCCCAAGCCAGTTCCTCTCCTCTTTTCATTTTCTTCTCACACAGGAGCTAAATAAAATCCTGTGCAAGTTTTGAAAAGAGGTAATAAAGATAACATCCTGTGTTTAGATTAGAGTAAAAAGGGATGGAAGGGATGCATAATCAACCTCGAGGACATCAACTGCCAGAACAGCCTGGGAATTGGAATGGAAATTTAGTCTGGGTAGAGTCTGCTGTAAATTGACTCGTGAGGAGGTCCTTGAGCACTCCCTGGAATTGGGCAGCACGCCCATGCCAAAGTGAAGCCCGGCGGTCTGGTGGGGCAGTGTGTCTGTGGGGTTTGTGTTCGGCACCACCTTTGCAGTTCTGCACTGCAGGCACCAGCACTGTGCCACCTGCAGTGACACATCGCCGTGTCCCCAGCCCCAGCTTCACTGCATTTTCCTCCTTCGTGTAAAGACTTTCAAAGGGTGCCTGGTAGATGATCACAGCTCTAATTTACACAAAGCCCCCGAGCTCCACATTTATGACCCCAAGATGTGGTCACGTTACAAACATAAAAATTCCAATGATATTATCTTGATTTACATCGCTGCCCATTTGCAGTTCTCCTGACTTTGTCTTTTTTCATGTTTCCTTTTGTTTCCCTGTCCCCCCCCCACTGCAGAGCGCCCATTGCACAGTGCCCAGGGCATGGATAGGGAAATGCCACACAGAGAAATTCCTAACTTAGCCCCAGTCCTATGGGCATCCTGCAGAACTGAAAGGAAGTGAAGCCTTTAAAACCAAGTCCTGCTACCAAACTGGCCTCTTTTCCTCCCAGGAAGTCATTAAGCCCCTGCAAAATCTCGAACCTCTATCACAATGGCATTTGCAAAAGAGGATTTTAATGTTTAAACAGCGCTTGAGTTAAAAATATATTGAACATTCCATTTACATTTCGGACAAAGTATATTGAATTTACCATGAAAATATTCCTATAGAGGCAAGATAAAATAAATGAAAAGACAGCTCTCCTTGTATTTAATATTTTTTTTCTGTAGAACTAATATAGGATTAAAGAGGAAAACCTGGTAGCTGCAGGAACAAGTTTGAGCAATCACTTGTCACTTGCAGTTAGCACAAAAATGTATTATAACAAGATATTACTTGTAGAATTTCCTCTATATATCTTTTATTCATTCCAAGGAATCCCAGGCCAGGCATTTGCCATACTGCATTGTCAAAAATAATGCCCAGCATAAATGGTGTGCGAGAGACCATGAACATCAGCGATAACAAGAGTACTAACACCTTATGGGCCTTAAAAACCCAGAAGTGGTATTTCTGGTCTCTCATTAAAACTGAAATAAAAATATTGTTGAAGAATGACTTTTATGCTTAACTATTAAATGCAGCATTGATTCCTTGCTTATGGCTTTCCCCACTTTTCTTCTTATAAATTGCTGAGTGAATGTAAACAAGAAAGTAAATTTTTATGGCCCCATTCTGTTGCTGGGCAGGAGAATAACTGAGAGCTGAAACAACCTGGCAACATAAAAGAGCATCAGGAGCAAGAGAACACCTGTAAAACACCACCCAGAACTAAGAGAAGGTAGAACAAAACTGGGTGTTTCCACGGAGGTCAGGGAATTTTGGGCAGTTTTTGTGGGTGAAAGAGATGTAGGCTCTGATCCGTGTCCTGATAATTCCATCTGCATTTACCAAACCTGCTGAACTTCTTTCTTGTGTTGAACCAGCTGAGAGCTGTGGTTTCCTTTATCAGTTTCAAACAAACAAACAAACAAACATACACACACACATATATAAATATAACCTCGCCAGCTCCTAAAGCTGGTTTGTAGCTCAGATTTCACAGGTGAGAGATTTCTCTCTCAGAGCCATTCCCCCTCTGCCCCAGGGGATGCTCCCCATGGCAGGACTGCAGCCCTGGCCGAGCGAGGGGCGTGCCCTGGGCTGCTCTGGAGCGTGTGGACTCATGCTCAGGATGGATTTTCAGCTGCCCAGGGCAGAGCTGGGGCTGTGCCAGGGCAGCGCTGACCCTGACTCTCAGCATTCGTCCTGCCTGAACACCCACACCTTCACTAATGGCTCGCACCTCTTGGCTGTTTCTGAAGCTCACCCAGAAAACACAATTTGACAGCTGCTACTTGCTACAGAGGACACTCTGCTGAGTCTTTCCTTTTTCAGATTTCCATATTTAAATCCTGATTAGGTTTTTGCAACAGTTTCTTCAGCTTTAGTTCTCTCTCTGCATTGTCCTTCTAGTGTGTTTGTCCTGCTGTACTCTTCCCTTCACTTCTCCCACTGGGAAAAGTCACTGCCCAATTCCCATTGGTTTCCATTTCTCAGCTGCTTTTCTTTCCAGATTCAGCTGATTTGGGAGTGTGAGGGCAGGGGGAGTGGGATAACAGTGGGAAATGGGAGCTGGTGTAGCTGTGTCAGTAGGATGACTGCAAGAGAGCCCCTAAGCGAGGCAAGTTTATAAAGTAACTTCTGCCAAAACTCCCGGCACATTTCTATCTCAGACAGGTAAGCAAGCTGAGAGTTCATCTCTTTCTTGGAGAGGCTCTCCTCTTTCTCCTCCCTACTTCAATCTTTCTAGCAATTCTTTATTTTCTTCTAATCCATCCCTCTGTTTTTTTTTCTTTCCATTTCTCTTTTTCTTGACTTCCAGACGCCACGAAGGTAAGAAACAATCTTTTCTCCCAGCTCACTCACCACAAACAGGTGGGGAAAAAAAACAAACATTCTCTAACACATCCTTGCTCTCACAGCAGAAGCACAGGGCATGTTTCCTTCAGCTGTAGAAAACGGAGAGCAAAGCAGGACAGGGGAAACCCCAAATGGAAGATGGCCTCTGTGTTTTGGTCTCTGCTCTAGAAGTTTAGACTGAACCAGACTCTCTGATAGCATCAAGCCTCAAGGAGACCCAAGGTGGGACAGCCAAGGATGACAACGTGCCCTTAATTTTCATCAGACCTGGAGGGTGGCAACCGAGTTTTTTCAGCATGAAGTTTGGAACTGCTGCAATAATTCATGCAAGTTCAAATGCCTGAGAGCCACCCAACATCCCCATATGTCTTACATGCAATAAATAAATAAAAAAAAAAAAAATCAAAAAATAGCGTGTAAATGTTTGAAAGAACATTTCCAATTAGGAGGGTTTTTTATACCCCCCTTAGCAAGGGTGCTGCTGTGTTTCCAAGAGTTACTGTCTCAGCTATAGAGCTCCCACGAAAGGGAAAATTATAACTGATCAAATTTTAAAGAAACCTCTAAAAATAGCTTGTCTAAAGCCCATAATGTCACAATGATAAAGTCTAAGGTTCTCCCAGATCTTAGAGCAAGACACATGCCATTAGGAAGTTTGGGCTTTTCCATTAATTTCTCCTCGGAATACAGACATTGCTTTTGACTCTGCACACCTGAAAGCTAAAGAGCTGAATCACCTTCGCCATCCCAACTGGAATATCCCTAAACTCCCCCCCAGCACTGCCTGAGAAACAAGATTCAGCACTAAGCAGAAATTTGTCTTCCGTAAGATGTGGTGTGTGTTCGCTTCCAGTTGCAGAAAACCAGGAACTGGGATCAGTGGGTGGGCTGGAGAGAGCCCTGGCAATGATGGATTTGCAGACAGCGCAGGGGATTTGGTTAGAAGAGCACGATAATTACGGTCTGTTATCCTGCACTTCAGTTATCACAGCGGCACTAAACCATCCATCCAGGGGCTATTTGGGATGGAAGTGACCTCTAAAGTTAAGCAGACATTACTAATAACCACTTTCCTTGCCATTAAGATAATAAACCACTGGTGATAGGGACTCATCTTTTGGAGTTAAGTTCTCCCTAAGAGATTAAAAAGCCCAACCTCCTGATAGCCAGTGCAAGTTTTGCTTGGGCACAGTTTCTTCCAGTTACAGGGTATTTATCAGCAGCAGCAACACAATTTGTATTATACAGCCTGAGCTCACTGTTAAAATTTATACCAATCAGCAGAGTCATTAAGTCCTACATTTGCCTTCCCCTAATCCACTGTTAGATTAAATGGTTCAATTAATAATAAATATTAGCAGTTTATTAGATGAATAGTTACACCACTACATTAGTCTGTGTGGTTGCAGAGAGACAGAAATGAAGCACCGGTTTCCCACTAAATCATTTTTAGCCAGGCACTGTACCATATGTTCTTCTGCTGCACTCCTCTCTTCTTTACAACAAACAAAGCCAAAACCTTCGGCTTCACCTGCCACTTCTCGTTATTCAGCCACGGCCCAAGGATCTCGATGGAAATGAGGAACCAGGCTGTGCTCTGAGCAAAGCCATTGAACTCAGCAGGCTGCAGGAGTGCAGCCAGCACAGGCTTTGACCCATTTATTTGAGAAAATTACCCCTGGACAACGAGCTAATCCTCCCCAATAAGCCTGGCTATGGGCAGGAGGAAGCACCAGATTAGCGAATTTGGTTTGCTGAAGGGACTGATCCTTAGCAGCTGGAGAGGCTGTGCTATCCCAGGCTGAAAATCCTGGTGGGATAACCTGCCAAATTGTTGCATCTGCACATGATCTGTTCCATCTACAAAACGGATTGCAAAATTTTCTAATTTTATACGGCAGAGGAAGGATCAGCTAAAGGGGAAAGTTGGTTACATTGTCCAGGAAACTCCTGTTAATTTACTTTTTGTCAAATATCCATGGTTCTAAATGCATGGATCGGTTTTCAAGCACGGCCTAACTGGTTGGGAGAGGGGGAAGACGACAGTCAGGATGCTGGACTCTGTCCCCAGCCTCATCCCTGGCTGGACACTTGATTTCTTCCAGCTCTTCCAGCCATGACTAATGAATCATCTTCTCATTGCTGTAAACTCATCCTTTCCAGACCTGATCTCTCCTTGTAATTCTCTACTTATTTTGCCTCCTCTCTGGGTTAATCCCATCCTGCTTTGGGCCTCAGTTTCCCTCATTCATAAAAATAGGATAACGATACCTGTCATAAAGTGTCTTTGGATGCAAAACACTGTCAGGGATGATTAAAGATAAAACCAGAGAGTCACAAATACATTGGAGCATATTTAGCTCAGGGATATTTGTGGAGGGGTCAAAAAAGCGTTTTCATGCTCTTTTCTGTTTGTAGTTGATATAAACCAGCAAATCTTCAAGAAAATCAAGGAGGTTTGCAAAACTGCCTGAAAACCTCAATCAGATCAAGCAGCTCTACTTGAACTGGCATTTCCCATGGCAAGAAGAGTTTCCATCCTCTCCTGAAGTTTGAAACATCTTTGATTTGCACGAAGGGAGTGTGGCAGAAGGCCTCACCATCTTGGCATGACACCGACTGAAAAGATCATGGTCTGCCTTGCCCTTCTGAGTTCAAAGAGACAGTGAAAATGATCTAACCTAGGAAATGTGCACGATGGGTATATTCCGAACTCCCATGGATGAGAATAGCTGGGGGTGCACGACTGCAGTCCCACGCACAGAGATGGGATAATTACAGTTGTACAGCAGTGGAGGCATTGCCAATATCCCATAATTAATTTACAGACAGAATATTTCCGCCTCCTTTCCCCTTATTAAGTGTAGAGAAAATAAATGTTCTTAGGAGTTGGCAGTTTCTCTTTAGTTTGCATATTCCTCCTAAATGTGAACATTATGTTGTTTACTCATCTGTTAATGACAGCTGATTATCAAACCATAAATATACATGTATCTAATGGTTTGTGAACATTAAACATTGGGATGCAATAAATGTGGCTGCATGCAGGAGCCCAGTACCCAACAATTCCCATTTAGCACTTCAGCCTCAGTCACTGTGTCTCAATCTGGGCACTGTCACTTCTCCTGGATAAGAGGTGGAGAACTGAATTTCCCAGCTCCGATATATCCAGTTCAGATATTTGTTGCCACATGCAAACAGATTGGGGTTTATTTAGCCTTGGTCCTGGCTCTTCTCCTCCCTCTGCACTGAGGAGCTCCAGCTCTGTAGGTTTGTTTCTTTTCTTCTTTCTAATGATAATTCCATCCTTTTCCTTTACCTTTTGAAGCCAAAGCCCATGAAGTGTTTCAGTTTTATTTTCCATCCATCCCTTTTCTGAAATCTTGCTGAAATTCTACTGCTGAAATTGTGTCCCCCAGTTATTCTGATCACATGAACTTCTGCTTCCTTGAAGTCCTTCCTAATGTGTGATGTTGCAGAGGCAATTTAATTTTCTTCTGTGCCACCTCCCTTCCAGATCCAGAAGCTCCAGATTTACTCTTTATGTGTAGTTCTCCAATAATTCCTCTTTCTCCATTTGCCACTCACTCCCCACTCTGTGCTAACAAAGCTGTCTGAAAAACTCAAGCTGGACCAGAAACAATGTTTTGGTTCTGAATTCCTGAGAAAGATTAAGGGAACTGTGTGGAGCTCTGATGTTTTTGAGCTTGAAGAAAACCCCAAAGAAACAGGCAACTCCTCCCTTCGAGCCAACATGCAAAATGCTGAGCATATCAACAGCCTTGGTATCAATGCCCTCAGCTTTGGCAGGCTCTGTTTGAGGGGGAATAAATAACCCCAGAAGCTGGGGCTGCCCCTGGATCCCTGGCAGTGCCCAAGGCCAGGCTGGGGCTTGGAGCAGCCTGGGAGGTGTCCCTGCCATGGCAGGGGTGGCACTGGATGAGCTTTAAGGTCCCTTCCAACCCAAATAATTCTGTAGTTCTGTGACTGAGGGCATCTTCCCACTCCAAAGCCTCTGGGAACAGCAACATTTCTTATCCTGTGCATCTAAGCATAAAACTGATGGGTGCATGCTCTGTCTTGTTAATCCATCCGAGCGGTCTTTATAATTTTTGCAAATGTTTAGATCTTGGGGTTTAAATTCAAAATTCAAAGGAGATTTTTGCATCACAGCAGTGTGTTCCCAACTGCACTGAGAATTATGCCATTGCTTTGGATGCAATCAGAATAGCTTGGTCACTGTATTTGGACAACTCCTAAGGAATATGGTGAGCATCTCTTGTCTCACAAGTAGCCTTTGGGATTCCTCGAGATAGGATGAGGCATATGTGTAATTTTCAAGCCTGCAATTTTTATGCTGTTCCAAGTTACAGAAAAACATTTAGCAATTTTGATCAAACAAAAGCACTGCTGTGATATAATTCCAGAAGCAACGTATGAAAAATTTCATTTGTCTCTTTAGCAATTATTGATGAAGGGAATAAAGCTGCAGGTGAACACAAAGGGCTGGCTGTTTGCATTCCCGCACTGCCAGCACGCCAGATTGGAGAGCAAGCAAGTCATTTTGCCTGGAACTAAACCAGTGGAGTGCTGACAGATAGGTGTTTGTGCAGTGCAGCTCGGTGATGAAAATAAGCTGTTACTGCTCACACTGACCCGAGCTATTTGATTACTGTATGACACTTTTCTTCTTCAAGTGAGTCAGGAGGGTTTATTGGGGTGATGTTGGTTCGATGCCCAGCGATGCTGAGCACCGCAGGAGCTCAGGTGCCCTGTGAGATCTGTATTTGTGAGGCTGACTCCCAGGGAGGTGCTGGCCATCCTCTCCCATCTCGTTTTTATTGCACGAGTGGAGGGAATTAAATAATGGTAGCTGGATGTTTTAAAAGAGCCGTAGAGTTTTATGGATGGTTAATAACAGAGGTGTGTCTAGAGGTTAAGAAGAGCCATAGCTCATGATTCCCCCCAACTGCTGCCAGAGCTGGGCAGGAGAGCTACCGGGGAGCAGCAGGAGCAGCAGGAACTGCCAGGACAGGGCAGAGCCACGGCGTGGCACGAGGACACTGATCGCAGCCAGTCAGGAGGGGGCTGCACAGCACACCACTGGGAGAGCGAAGGGCAGAGCTTGGTCTCTGAGCAGTTTGATCTTTACAGATGCTCAGGGAGGGAAGGGAGTCATCCCCCAAACCCACAGGACGCCTTCCTGTGTCCCCTGCTGTAGGTGACCCTGCCTAGACAGAGGGGTTGTGGACGATCTCCAGAGGTTCCTTCCAGTCCTAACAATTCTGTGAGTCCTTCTCTCATCCACCACCAAAAGCTGCATCTGAGCATGATGCTATAGAGGGCTTTGCTACCCCGGGCCAGTGGAATCCATGCAGAGTTGCTCCTGTTTTGCTGTGAAAGAGCTCCGTTCTCACTGGTTTATTAGCATAAAAAAATGCCCAAGTATTGACAAACTCACAGTGTTTTGTTTTCAGAATTTTCCCCCAGAAATAAACCTGGAAGCTTTCTGCTTTTCTCCAGAAATAAGCCAAGAGAAATGGAGAAATCTTTCAGATGTGGAATTTCTACCTTGCATTCAGGTCAGCAGGAGATTACATTTCATTTGGCTTCAGGTAGAGGCCAGTTTGCTAATTAAATGGCAGACCTGCTTTACTAGAGATTAAAAAAAAGAAGCAAGCGCTACTGAGAAATGGGGAATGGGGGCCAAACAAAAGGAAAGGATAGGAAAGGGATGAAGTCAATAACAGATAAATCCCAGTCCCAACACAAGTACTAGAAAGACAATACTCTGTTGTGCACTGAAAAGCTGAGGTTTATTAGCTGTTGATTAAGTCTTGTGAGGAGCAGAAAGATAGTTGAGGAGAGTGAAGCAAAACACAAGCAATCGCTTCTATTTTCTTGGCAAATTTGATCTTCTCTATTAGGATTATCAGAGAGCTTATTCCCTGGATGTGGGCAGCGAGGCAGATTTCCAATGCCTTTCAATTGCTTCTCTGGCTGAGGCTGGCTATTCTAATGCAACGTGACGGGTAGCCACAAACATAATCCATAGGACCCAGTGGTGCTCGAATGCAGATGCTACTCACAGAGTCAAAAGAGAAGAGCAATCCTCCAAGTTTCCTCAAACTGGGACACTCTCAGAGCCAGATTTTCTGCAACACAGTAGCCCAAAGCTTAGTATTGCTGCATTCACAGCTTTGGTTATGGGCAGGATATTCAGGCATTTGAAAAGCAACCAGTTTCCAAACTGCAAAAGTTTACGTATTCTTTTTCCACAGCTTATTTGACTTCCCAGGGTGGGGATTTAGGAATCCCCATATTGGATCAGGCTGTCGGTTAATTCAATCTGCTATACCTATTCCGGCTGCAGCTAATAAATGATCCTTCAGAGGAAGAAAACACAGAGAAAACAAGCCCACCACAATCCATCTAGTTAATTGAACAGTGCTGTACATGGGGAGAAAAATTCCTTCCTGATGTCCACAGGTGATGAGCGTATGCCCTGAAGCATGAGATACGATTACTCTTATCATTATCTTAGCTTGCATAGCAACAAATGTAATTAGCGGTCATAAAATTATCCTGCTGTTTGGGATTATCTATTTTTTTTTAAAGCAACAGAGCCAAGTGTGTCTCTGAGGTAACTTCATTGGAATAGGATGAACTGGGCCCGTAAAGTCTAAAATGTATTCGTAGGTAAAAACAATAGGAATACAAAAGGCAAGAATTGAAAATCCTTGGCTGTGGCCTCCTAGGCTGCTGTTTCTCACATACTTGGGTTGTTTCTTAGGAGGTTTTATTCAAACTTCACGTTGGTGAGATAAGAGGAGAAATAAACTGCTGGGAATAGTGACAATAAGCAAGAGAAGAATAAGATTTCAAGCAGAAATTAAGTAAATACCGCGAAGCAACACATTGTGGCAATTGAAAGGCAAACTCATTCCCACCTCTCACTGCATGTCTGCAGCTCTGAAGAGCAGGAATCACAAAAAGTGCATTAGCAAGATGGATGTGTGGCCAGAGACGGGCCGGGACTGCTGGGGGAGACGAAATAGAAACAATTAGACAAGTATTAGGCTAACGCATAAATCACCCTCGGTGTCCACTCACAAATGGAAACCCCTCTGCAGAAGACAGGGTCACCAGAAGACAGAGGACCTGAGCTTGGGGATCTTGAAGGTCCCTTCCTACCCTGGTGGTTCTGCCGATTCACCTCATGGACAGAGGTTTTTTCCACTATGTAATTTTTATTACAAAGCCTGGAAGAGCTCTGCCCTCAGCTGGGGTTGTTCCTGTGGGTGGGATAAGGAGTTCAGCAGTATTAAACTGTGGGTAGATATCCAGAAGTTGTTCCCCACTGGAAAAGAAGCTGAGGAGGCTGCTGGGAGCTGCCACTAAACATTGGTTTAGGGCAAGGTCCTCCTGCTAGGGGCTCTCTCTTGGGGCTCCCACGGCCACTGTCCACTCTGGGTATCCTGGCTTCCATGTGGGTCCCCACGCCCAGCACAGCCCAGGCTTCACTGGCAGCCCCTGGGAACTCCTTTCCTGCTGCAGCAAAGGTGCCACGGCTGTAATTCTCTCAGCAAACAAACAGCATGGAAAACTTTATAAGCCACTTGGCCTCGCCCCTGGAAGTACTGTAAGAATTGATAGAGCATCCAAACAACAGACTGACAGACATAAACCAGAGGAGCACTTTTATGGCTCCTTAGAGGATCCATACTTATTTGTCAAGGTTAACAGCATCTTTGAGGCAAGGCAGTTTTGTTGTCATTAAATATCTTTCACTGCTGCATCCTTCTGCTAAACAAAGATGCCCTCCAAAGATGGGAGGTAATTTATGCTGTGACTTTCTTGCTCTCATCATGAGCCCCACGGTGTGCCTTTAAAAGCCCCAACTCCCAGTCAAGTGAGTCCAGGAGAACCTCAGCATTTGTTTTAACATTGAAGTGACTCAACATCACAGCTTAGGGATAAAACCACGGGATGTGGCCTGGGTCAATACTAAACAGCCTGAAAACCAGAAGGTCAAATGCAAGTCTTTACTACTGCCTCATTTTTAGATGGGGTTTGGGAGCCGTGATTTCAGATTTGGGAGCGTGTGGGATATGCAAATCCTTGGTTTTGGCTACAAGGCACTTGGCTGGACTGAATCTGCTGGTGTGAAGAAGCACCTGGCACCCAAGAGAGCTCTGCAACACATGCCCGGTGCCAAAGCCACAACTGCTCAGGTTGGCTCTTGTGCCCAGTGCTGGAGCTGGCCGCCCGTCCTGCCTGTCCCCTCTGTCCTTCTCTCAGGGAGGACATCGTGGCACTGGGCCTGATTCTGCATCTTGCCCAGAAATCAGGAGCACCCCCTTGGACTCCTCCATCCTCCCACATTTTGGGCACCCAAACGTCATCGCTGGTGGCCACTGCCAGAGAACAAAACATGACTTTCAGTGCCACCTGCTTCCCACGTGACAAGGACCCTGCAAACCTCCACGCAAAATGTCACATTCCTAAGTCAGAGCCTTCTAACTGAGCAACAAGCGCTTGTTGCACACACTGTACCGACAATTTTTGATGGATAGAAAATACAATATTTAGTCAGACTGCTGTAAGTTAAAACACAGCAGACAGTAAAAGGATGAAATTATACCCCAACAGACTTTTAAATGAGAAAATAGTCTGTGTTAGGGAACATTATTCATTTAAATAGCAGAAAGCTTGTAATTTCAACGAGGCCACAATTTCCATAAAAAGCCTGCATTTGGGATTTTTTTTCCCCTTTTCCCTCTTACAGATTGCAGCTAAAATGAATGAACCTTTCTGCTTACAGAGTAATTCATTTTTATTTTACTTTGCCTTTTTCATGTCAATTACAGAACACTTTGTTAAAATGATGACATAATTTTTGCAGAAGCTTGGTATTGCAGGCTGGAGGAGATAAACCTGCCTCAACGTGACCAATGTACTCTCAAATTCCTGCCCTGAGCAGTTTCTCATCTCGACATCGCTCACACCATCTTCCAAAACCCCTGCACAGATTCAGTGTAAATGTCAGTGACAAAAAAGCATCTTTCTGTGCTGAGGAAGGTACCACGTGAACTCTGTTTTTAGGCAGCGAGTCAGGGGTCACTTGCTGCTAAAAACTCTGCATCCTCAATCCTCATCTCATCACTTGGTTCCTGTCTCGTGATAAGGTTACACTGAATGGTGCTGGCATCCTTCAAGGTTACTGTTCCAGAAAATATTTGCAAATAATTTGACGTGCTGTCAGCTAGCAGGCAGTAGTGAACTCATATAATTCAACATACTAATGTGGGTTTTCACGCCTAAAGCTATAAATAAGCTTGATATTCAAAAGTTTCTGTAATGTTTATTTAATAGCAATATTTTATAAATAAATCTTGATTATTCCATTGCACTCCAGTAGAGATTTTCTTCCAATATAAGAGTCACTTCTAACCCCAGGCCTCTTTTTCTGACCCTTCCCTGCCACCCACAGCTCCATTAAAGAAATAAAACACTTCCTTCTCAAAACCTTGATCAGACACTGGGGAACTATGGCCACGGCAGCTCCTGCTTTACCTCCTCCTCCTTTTCCCTCTACTTTGCCCAAATTACTGCTCACTCCCCTGGAGGTTTTGATTGATGGCTGCACAGGGACACCTGAGGAAACTCTTGGAAGTCCAGCGAGGGAAACTCTTCATGTTGGGCATATCCCACTTGGAATTACTGAGGGGGCATGCATGAGGGATAAAGGAAATGGCATCAGCTCCAGTTGGAGCAGGGGCTTTGGATCCCAGCAGCCAGACCTCAGGTGTGCTCCTGCTCCACAGCTGCTTTTCAGGCTGCCCTCCCTCTGCCCGTGCCAAGGAGCACCACAGAGCAGACGATGCTGCAGCTCAGGTGCTTTCCACAAGCTCTGTCCCTGCATGTTCCGACTGTATCAGCTCACTGCTTCCACCTCTGTGGCTGAGAAGAATTGCAAAGCCCACCAAAACCCGTTTGAAAGGGGTTCAAGGTATGGCTTCAAGCCCTGGTCAAGTCTTTTAGGTCCTGGGAAAGCTGGTCCTTTGCCATACAGCAGCCACTGCAGATTTTTTCCTATTCTTTCCATCAAAACACAACTCACGAAAGCTTTCCAATTCAAATGAAGCCTTTAAATGAAAAACGACCCTCACGAAGCGCATCCAATGTGGATCATGGCACTCCTGTGTCTGTGCTGATAGCGCCAAGGTTGTGGGTTTGCTCCCTGTATGGTCCATTCACTTAAAAGTTGGACTGGATGATCCTCGTTGGGCCCTTCCAACTCAGAATACTCTCTGGTTCTATGGTTTTGTTTTTGGAAAGACCCTCATTTTCAGCACACTGTCCACAAGTCAATAAAATAATCCTTCACTTGGGGACCCCAATAATGCCCGGTAACAAATCATGAGACTCAAGCAGGACCCAACACATACATGCAGTGTATCACAGAAACTTGGAACCACAGAATCGTGAGCTGGAAGGGACTCACAGGGATCATTGGTCCGACTCCTGGCCCTGTGCAACAGTCCCTGAGAGCATCATCCAAACACTCCTGGAGCTCTGGTAGCCTGGGCCGGGGCTGTGCCCATTCCCTGGGGAGCCTGGGCAGTGCCTGAAGAAAGAACTCTGGGGAAGAACCTTTTCCTGAGATCCAACCTAAACCCCCCTGGCACAGCTCCAGCCCTTCCCTGGGTCCTGTCACCTCGTTAGAAGGGAAGAGCTTCTCAGATATCTTGTTCTGGATACATTTCATCGCTTGGTGAGGGTGCAGGAAGAATTTCTCTGCCCCACGTTACGAAGCAGAAATTCAATTCCAAGATGCCACGTGTAATACGGGGGGATGAAAGCAGCTCCCCACATCTGGGCTTGGATTCTGGGGAGAAAGCAGAAATATCTGTAGCTAAGGACTGTTTGATGGTCCTGCACAGGGTCATGGAGCCATTCATGAGATTCTGCTTGCCAGACTGGAGATTCAGGAGAAGGTCACTGTAACTAAGGTGTCAAGGAAACTAATGGCCAAAAACACTGGTGTGACATCCATATTTCATAACAACACCACCCCTGAGGTTCAAAGACTTCTGCACCATGAAGGGCTGGACCCCCAAAGGAGCAAAACCCCATTTTCCTCCAACAGCGGAAAGGGAAGTGAGAACTCCTCTCATCAATGAAACAACTTCTTTGTGCAGCACTCTGTGCAAATATTTGGATTACTAAAACAAATTTATGAAGCAATTACTTTTAATGCTATATGAGGAAATTAAGTACTCGTTGATTCATGATTTATAATCTAAAGCTAAAAGATCATGAAAAAGTAAATATAACTTAATTAAACGTCCTTTGGCTTTGCCACTGTTGCAGATCCAACTCATAAAGTAAGTAAAACAAACCATTTTTAGAACATAAATGGGTATTGGTTCTTCTAGTTCAGAAGACAAATAATTTACTGGTTAAATACATTCAGCAAAGTTTAGCCATGTGAAAGATCTTTACAGTGGCCTCTGGGCCTTGAAAGAAGGATAAAAACTGACTGGTACAGATTCAAGTAATTCATTGTGCTGCGAATGACAGGAGCATTTGCTATGAAAAGAGGAAAACAAAAGGCTATTTCCGTTCTTTTCATACTGGGAAAAATATTTTAATATATTCATGTGGTAGAATATATTGTGAAAGGAACGTGCCTTTATGGTCTCTCCACTGGCAACGCACTGTGATTATTCACTCCTGACACTGAGCCCATTAACCTGGGGAAATTTAATCTAATGCTATAGTAATGTTGCTATTTTTCCACTCTGAAGTGTAAATAATTTGGAAAAAAAAAAAAAAAACCACCCAGGTTTTTAGAGAATTAAACATCCCAAGTGATGTATTCAGTCGGTTAAGTAGTCAGTTTGACTCCTCCTTTGTACTGCAGAAGCAAAAGGGTTGAGTTTAGAAAACGAATGACAAACAAACCACTACTAAATAAATCATGGAAGTCTATCCATTGTAACTACACACTTCAGCAAGAGAAACTTGTCAAATATTCTGGTCTGGATCTCTGCCTTTCAGCCTGTGACTGAGTGTTGCATGTCCACACTGAAGGAGGACACTCGAGACAATGCAGATGTCCCTTGAACTTGGCATGTTTGAGTGAAGGATGAGGATGAGATGTTTGGATGTCTCTGACCCCCGAGGAGTCTTTCTGTTGCCTTTGATTCCAGGTTTAAAGATAGGATGGACCCCAAGGAGTTGCATGGAGCTGTGCCAGGGGAGGTGTAGGGTGGATTCCAGGAAAAGGCTCTTCCCCCAGAGGGTGCAGGGCACTGACCAGGTTCCTTAGGGAATGGTGACAGCCCTGAGGCTGCCAGAGCTTCAGGAGCATTTGGACAATGCTGTCAGGGTGGGATTATCAGGGTGTCTGCGCAGGGACAGGAGTTGAACTGATGATCCTTGTGGATCACTTCCAACTCAGGACAGCCTATGAATCTTTAAGTGGTGGAACAGTGGTAAACCCAACACTGGAGACAGTGCTTTCCATTTCTTGAAATGAATATGGGAGAGAAGAGAGCTACAAAACACACCCTCCCCACCCAGCCCAGGCCCCTCGAGCTCAGCTACACTGCAGAGCCTCCATCTCTCCAGCAGATTTAGGGGGTCCTGCACTGTGAGACCATCATCTTCATCATCTTCATTGATGAAGGTGGGGCCATCACCTTCCATCAGGTGCTGGAAGGTCTGCAGAAGGGCTGTGTGTACCCTGTGTGAGGAAGGGCTGGTGGTCACAGCTGTCCCTAAACAGTTTTTATGCAGTGGATAACAAATGCCTGGCCATGTCCAAGGGAATGAGCCCTGTGGGTGCAGTGCTGCCAGGACTGAAGTCAGTCACTTGGCATCCCATGTAATCCTGCATGGAATTACACTGGGTCCTCTGTGGAAAAAGGGAGCTGAGGCAGTTCCAGCCTTGGCTCTCCAAACCCAATGTGTCTTCTAAACCCCAGGATGGAGAAGTTTCTGGGAATGGAGATATGCAGACAATATCCACCCCCAGGGCTGATGGAGTGTCACAAGAGACCCAGCTGTTCCTGACAGGGAAAATGTGCTCAGGCCTGTCCAGCTTGAGGACACAACAGCTGTCTGCCCTTCAGCAGCAGTACACTTGGTGTGTCAACTGAACACGCAAACCCAGCATAAATAAATGCATTTTAATGTTCAGATTCCCAAGATTCTCCCCCAAAATGCATCAGAGAATTAATTAGTAAATAAAAGGGTGGCTGCTGTGCACTAGCCAGACACAGTCAAGTGGAGCTGGGACCAGGCGAGCGGTGACAATAACTCGTCAGGAAACATCGGCTCTGCTGTGAAAAGAGACATCACAAACACACAACATTTCCAAGAGACCTTGGAGCAGAGCATCTGTCTTTTTAAAACCTCATTACTGCAGACTACGAGGGCTGCAGCTCACAAACCACAAATTACATCAGGTAAGTAAGTTACATCCATCAGCTGGTCCCTGTGCTCTGGAAACACACCATCACTGCAGTTAACTTCGCCCTCTCTGGTCTCGCCCTCACCTGCCTTGCAAAGGACACTGAGAGAGAGAGTCTACAAATGCAGGAGCCCCAGGCTCAAGGATGTGCCAGGGAAAGTCCCTTTTGAGGCTGCCTGAGCCATCCTCAGGCTGCGGGTACTTGATGGAAGTACCTTGATTAAGGACTCTGCATGTCCAGAGGTTCTTTCTTGTCTTTGATGGAGAAAGATTTGGGCTGCCACAGATTCTCCAATCTAGGCAACTCCAAGAGCAATATTAAGGATATTCCACTGTGTTATGAAAAAATAAGGCAATTAGTGTCTTCTCATAATTCAGAGGGAATGTGACAAGCTAAATTTTTCAAGCAATGTAATTTTTAAACATTTATGGTTTTAAAACAGTAAATTAACTTCCAACCTAAAAAGCAAGATTATAGTGTACTCAGGAAAGCATTTAGGATCTTTACTTAATATAGAAAGCATCTAACACAGGAAAAAAACCACCTGTGAAGTCAATGTGAAATGGCTGCACTGGCAGTGACTGTATTTACCGGGCATTTTTGAACAGAGATTTTTACCCATGGGTCTGTTGATTGTCTGATATGTTTTGCTTCAGGACTTACAGCTCCTACATTCTCTCTGAGAATTCTTCCCAGGATATTAACAACCTGCAGCAGTTTATAGGGTCATAGAATCCCAGGATGGTTTGGGTTGAAAGGGACCTTAAATCCCATTCCATTCCACCCCTAGTGCAGGGACCCCTCCCACTGTCCCAGGGGCTCCAGCCCCAGGGTTCAGCCTGGCCTTGGGCACTGCCAGGGATCCAGGGGCAGCCACAGCTGCTCTGGGCACTCTGTGCCAGCCCCTGCCCACTCTCCCCTTCTAGAATTTTTTTCTATTACCTATTTCCCCAAGTCCTGTCATGACATGGTCTTGCAAATAGTCTTTCTCCAAACAGTTCTCCAGGACTTAAATCAAAATATAATGGAAGGTACTGAATGCCTTCTCATGGGGTTTTTTGTCTATAAGTACCCATGGTAGCAAACCTAAAATTATTTCCTTTCCTTCTCCTAACCAGAAGATGTAGGGTGCAATATATATAGCCTCCACTGTACATTCAGTATTTTAATCCACTCAGTGAATTAGTATTTTCTTTAAAATAAAGATTTCTAAGAGATACTACATCTGGAACAGTAGAAAGGGACTCCAAACTATATTTACATTAAATTTGGAAAACATATAACCTTTTTCCTGTAGCTTCACCAAAACATTGTTAATCTCAGCTATTTGTTTCTGTTTGTTCTCATTTTGACAAAAATCTAATATTAAATTATTTGATAATTACTTAAACTAATATAGTGTTTCCTGTACCTTGGTCACCAAACCAGAAAAATCCAATATTCAAAGGCTCTGTTCCCTGTTTGTTTTCCATGTTGCCATCCTATATCAGTCATTTTTCTATCTCGACATACAATACCTGTCACTTATCAAATCTTTCCCTATTGTCTCTCCCTCCCACCTTCTTGCTGCAACATTTCCATTAAAACAACTACTTAACTCTGTGTGAGTGGTACGGGGGTGCTGCAGCGCCACGTTCATTTGCATAATGCTGTTTGAGAAGTGGTTCCTGTGAAAATTCTCATGTCATAAACGGGAGGAGCGTGGCCCAAGGTGAGCAATGCACGGCACAAGTGGATCTGTTCCTGAAGCCTCTCTCTGTATTGCTGGTGAAAGGTCACACACAAAAGCTCGGGAAGTGAGGAATAGAAAGGTGAAGTGCACTGTATCATAAAATGACCCCAAACTAGAAGATAATGCTACATGTATAATAAAACAATAATATATTAAAGTCCTCCAGAGATAAATGCAAGCTATTTTCCTTTATCTGACAGTTACACAGAAAAACAAAAGCAGTAACAAAGATGTGTGATAAAACAGATGGACAACCTGTTGTGAAGTGTATTTGGAGATAACCACGAGTGGGACTGAACAGAGGCAGCTAAGACAAAGGGACAAATCACACCAAATGAGCAGAGGGGGAAAGAATCTTCATGGAGGAATATCCCGATGTGCCATCGATCTCCTTGGACATGTACATCCAGAACTTGCTGAATCTGTGAGGGTGCTCTAAGGGACAGTGTAAAAAAGTCCAACTTCCATCCATTTCTTCCTTCTTACACAGTTCAGTGACCAGCCTGACCTTTTTATCCACTCCAGGATGTATACTATGTCCAAATGCTTCCCATTTTTAAAAACCAACATGTTTCCCCAAAGAAAGATGGATTCTCTAGAGGTGGACTGACTCAAAGCCAATCAAATGCAATGAACGGAAGGAGCAAAGCATGAATTCACAGATATGTCGGGACTGTCCTGGAGGAGCCAAGAGAGACGTCCAGCCCCCACCCTCTGCACACAAGGCCTTGGGATAGGGAGGGCCTCTCCTCCACACCTCTGCTGAGGGAACAGCAGCCTGTGTATTGTTCCTAAACGAAGCCCACCAGGTTGGATGTAATTAGAAACCAAGATCTGCAGCAGAAACTCTGCCAGCTGAGGTTCAGCAGATCCATCACTGCCTGCAGTGGTGAGAGGATCGAACACGCCACTCAGTAACAGAAATGTGTTCTTAGATGTTGAATTGGGAACGCTTCTCCACGGAGTTTGTGTGTTTGTTTTTGACAAGCAGGAGTTTCCCTGATGCCAGAACCTACTCCCTGTAGGGAAGAACCAGAGCTTCCAGAGAAACCTGCAAGAAAGTTCTTTATAAGCAACAGTCTGTTCTGGACAATGTTTGCCACCAGTGCTAAAGCTGAGTGGGATTTAATTCCACAGGAAGATCAGGCTGGAAGTGAATTTGTGGCAGGGTATGCAGCCATCCTAAGGAAGCTATTAGGACCTGTGACCTTGAGCTCAGTCTAGAGGGCTCTTTGTGGGACCACTTTGCCTGCGGGCAGCACGATAAAAGTGTTCAGCCAGCCTGCCTACAGAGGGAATGTGACAGAGCAATCAGTGCTGGAGAGATTGATTTCGAGTGAAAGAGCAGTGAAGGACACTTGTGTTAATAAAGCAGTGCTGGAAGGGTAGGGAGATGGGCTGTTTCCCTTGGAAACTTTCAGGTGGTCTTTTATCTATGTCTGACACATGGAACTGGGCACGGCTGTGGAGAGAGC
This sequence comes from Regulus satrapa, assembly GCA_013396955.1. Lineage (NCBI taxonomy): Eukaryota > Metazoa > Chordata > Aves > Passeriformes > Regulidae > Regulus > Regulus satrapa. Next base: position 336,668 of record VWZN01016287.1, on the reverse strand, counting down.
TGTGTATGAGCCCACCTTCATGACCGGGAGCAAGGGAGGGAAGTCCATGCTTGGACTCTTGGGGAGGTGCTGTGAGTGGGAAATGTGAGAATTTCCCAAATCGATGCAGAGTTGGGAGGTGCTCTCAGTGCCAGGAATTCCACTGCAGCACAGCTGGGAGAAAAGGGATGGAGCACTGCCTGCTGTGCCCACCGCTCTGGACCAACAGGAACAGTGCTGTGCCAGCAGCAAGCCCTCTGAGGGACCAGCTGCGCTCTGGGGAAACCAAGGAAGGCACTGGGAAGGGCTGGTCACCCAAACAGCTCATCTGACAGCACCTCATCCCAGGGGGCTCTAGCAGCGTGGCTGCTCCATGGGTAAGATGTGTCTGGCGTTGGATATGGCACCTCAAGTATCCTTCCATGCTCTGTTCCCTGTGACAGAAGAGTTCTCACGTGAGGGAGAGGCTCTGCTGCTGGTGACCCCCAACCTGCAGAGCCCTGGCCTTCCCAGCACATCCATTTGATCTGTGACAGGAGTGGGCACATGGTCCTGGTCCTGTGGAAGGAGCCAAAGCTGATGAGATGAATTTCATGCTGCTTTTGCGCCAACTTCATTGCAGCAGTGGGAGTACAGACAACACCTGACTCAGCAGAAAGCCCTATGCAAGAATCTATCCAAAATTCTCAGATAAATCCGAGCTCTGAGAGGCAGTTTGTATTGAATCAGCACTTTGCATCACTCGCCTGTGGAATTTTGGATCCGATACCAAGAGTCTCAGTGCCAGATTTACTGTATTGATAAACCACAGCCTCAGCTTCGGTCCAACAGGGCAAAACCAAGAGGGAAAGGCTTTAATTCAAGCATCTATGAAATATTTAGAGACAAGAAAGAACATTTGGATGGGAGAGAAGAACAAAAAGAAACAAGGAGAGAGATGTCATCTTCTAAAGCCTCTGAGTATTAACAAAGATGTGATTTCTGAATAATTCCGTGCCGTAATGACCAGCAGCAGAGCTAAGCTCTGAATCCAAAACAATAAGATTTCATTACACCCTAATAACGTGCAGTCTTTAGGCCGCAATATTCATCAGATCAATACTTGTATTTCTATCAGGACACTGTACATTTATTTTGTTACCCCTCTGGTATCTCCAGAGAGTCTGCTGTTTTACACAAATAGAGTCAGCCCAGTGACTCTGTTATTATAATGAATTTTTCTGAAAGAGACATACAGCACTCAGAAAATTGCAAACTACACTTCTATCCAGCATGGTTTCTAGCATTTTTAATAAATGTTTGAAAGAAACAAACCACCCAGAAAGCCAGCAACTGTGTTTATCCCCTGCCTGCAAGGATCTGCCTACTCTTCAGATAACCAGTTCCTTCAATTACTAATACATAGTTTTAAGACCATGAAAGGCTCCCAGTACCTGCAATTCAACAGCTGGAAATCAGCTATAATTTGCATTAGAAATAAAGCCAGTCGTGCCCTATAGCTTGGACATGGCAAGCTGCAAAATAAGATACACTAACTACCTACCCAGGCTTATGGCACAGTGCTCCCGTGGCATCCAGCACTCCAATTAAAAGTGTGTCAGCACTTCTTGCAAAACTCGATTTCTGCGGGCTTTCTACCGGCTGCTTAACTTCACATAGCGTAAATGTTCACAGTCCAGCAGCAAAGATATTATTTGCAAATTGCCCCTGCTGTGTAGGAAATAAGCCTGGAGAACCAAAAGCTGAAAAATACATTAAAATGTGCAATACCTGTGATATTTATACACCCTCAGTCTCATCTAGACATCCTGCAGCAAGTTCTCTGTGATGAAGAGCATGTAGGGCCCCCAGAAACTAATGTGGATCTCATGTAACAGCTAAAATGTGAGCTGAGCTGATGCTGGATCATAGAATCATTGAATTCCATAATTATTTGGGTTAGAAGGAACTAGAATCTCATCCATTTCCACTCCCCTGCCATGGGCAGGGCCACCTTCCACCATCCCAGGTTGCTCCAAGCCCTCTCCAAGCTGCCCTTGGACACTTCAGGGCTGGGGAATAGAGGACGTAGCACAAACGCCTCTGCACCCTTCAGCAACGGGACCCCCAAACCCTCCAAGAGATTTCAGTGGAGGCTGAAATTCCTGCTCATTCTCTCTCTGCTATCATGCAGAGGAAAACTCTGAGCAAGGAGCCAGGTAAACTCTTCAGACCAAGATATAGTTCCTATAGATTTTGGGCTGTGGCACATCAGGCCACTTAGGAGGCAGATGGAAAACATTTTTGTCTTTGTGCTTTTCTATTTAATCAAAAAAAATTCACCATAAATAAGAAGTTAATAAAAATAGTTCGTGAGACTGCAAAAGAAAAGAAAAAAATTAAACCAAATCAGACTCAAATAAATAATTTAGGTCCAAAATGTAACCTACTGTGTCAGTCTTTGTATTTCATATGATGGTCAGCGTGCTCATTATTCAAAGAGATGTCCTTTTTGCTTTTATTATTCTCTTTGTGCTTGATGAATTTTCCCAAAAACAAAACACTGCCTACTAGTTCAAACAGAAAATATGATTTAAACATTTTTTCTTTGCTCTGTCACAGCAGTGATTCAACCCACCAAACTCTGGTGGGATCGCATATGGCGCAGATGCTCTGCAAAGTTAAAACACTACCAGATCATTAATCTGAGCAGCTCCAGTAACCTGAGCTACGTTTCATTTGGTAATCAACAGCAAGATGTGAAATCCTTCTCCCTCTCGTGCCGCACGCTGTCGGCCGCCCATCAGCTGTGCTGTGCCTTCGTCCAGCTGAGCCAAAGCCAAAGCACATCCCGAGTGCCAGCAGGACACGGGCGAGAGGGACGCAGGGTATCCACCAGGAGAGCGTGGGGACAGCACCTTCCTGAAGGAGGAAGGGATTTCTGACCTGGAGCAGGTGAGATGCCAGGTTTTAACCGCTCCCACTCAAAGCAGACTGTAAGTTACTGGTGAATGTGCAGCAGCACTTATTTCCCCCCTCTGCCTAAATCTCTTCGTCTAAAGCAGCTTCAGCCGAGTCGAGGAATAACGCCCTAATCCTTTCCTACAAAATTATTATTCACACTATGAATAAGAACTGCAGTCTGTGGCTGTCCCTCGGAATCCTGGCAGTATCAAATTATTCATAAAGACAGGGTTAATATGGTTCTCACTGCACTGTGGCAGGCAAGCTCGTGGGACAAAGCACTGACTGCTCTATGCATGGAGGTGACCCCGCCAATGCTCTTTCAATTGTTATTGTTATTGTTTTAACCTGTGAAGTCTCACTGTTGCCATGTCTAATTTTTCCCCAAATTTGACTAAAATGAAGGGAGGAGTTCCTGGCTCGGGGCTGGCAATGTGAATACCTGGTTTCCAGGGCTGTACCTGTCCCTGCCCTGAGGGGCACTGGGACAGTCCCTTCCCTTGATCTCTCGGATTTGGGGGGAGAGTCCACCAGCAAAAGATCTGCGAAGATGAAGGCAGAGGCTGCTTCAGAGATGCCATTACTGTTATTCTGCCAGTCAATTGCAATTAGGAGTGATTAGTTCTGCCTGCTGCAAATGACTCTGGAACAAGAGGGCACTGATGTACATCAAACACCCCAATTCCATGCCTTTATCATCACAGGAATCTTGTCACACACATCAGAGGGCTCGGGACATGCCTGGTCATATTCAGACTCCTCATCTTTGTGCTGATGTATGTATTTTATTACTTAAGACCAGGAGCAGTTCAATGTTTATTTAAGGCACAAAAGAGATCTCATTATCACTCTGTTTTATAACACAGTATCCATAATGCTTCTCTTTATGGCTCATTCCCTGGAATGAACTGGTTTGCAAATGAGAAACAGACATTCAGGGGGTTTGGGCACAAATCCTGACTCATTGATTCTTAGCTGAGCTCAAGCCTTTTCCGTGGGGTTTGTAGAGCTGTGCAGAATCGGATTAAAACCTTTTCCCTTGAAGTGCTGCTGATGGTGACTGTGACTTCAGCTGCCAAAGGGTCACCCTGGCATTTGGGTACTTGAGAACCTCCCTGGTTCCATTCTGTGTAAAATCAGGCCCCTTTCAGAGGGGCAATGTAGCACAGAAGAGCAGCAGTTAGAGGATGCAGCTCCTGATTTTATTTGAAATTGCAACTGGTGCAAAAATAAGGCTTCTGACACCTTTACCTTTTGGCAGAGCTTTTGACACTGTTATTTATTAAATCAGATGATTTCCTGCTACTAAAACCTACTGTTTTCAGCTAAAGTGTAAAAACTCCTAAATTCTCTTTATGCTAATTTATTTATACGAGCTGTGCACGCATTAGCCCTGCAATGAGACTATTAGTAACACACCAACTAGGCTATCTCTACTTTGAATGTTTAAATATTCAGCTCCAAATGATGCTCAAAGATTTAAAGCTCAAAACATATTCGGTGCTTTTCATCATAAAACTCTTTTGCACTGATGATTTTACAGAGCTTTGCTTGTATGCAGGCACTTAGTGGAAGACCAATTGCCCAACCTTTTTCCCCTTACAAGCATTCCCGAGGCTAAATAAGACTTTACCAGCAACAACAACACCCATCAGTTATCTATGCTGTAGTGTAAACAATGAAATTCTTATTATGTACTCAGAATTCACAGAGCCATTTCCATGGTAACTCTGTTTTCATGTCATATCTTTAATGAATAGGTAATGAAAGAAATGCTGCATTTACAACTTCATTACTAGTAAAAAAAAAATACAGCAGTAAATTTGAATTATAGTAGCTGTCATTTTTAGAACATGCTGAAGATCATGCAGGAATTTCAAGCCTGTCATTCTGAAGTGACAAAGTAAACACAAGCAGAAAAATATACCAGGCACTCTTGGTTTTAATTCCACTCTTCAGTTTGTTCTGCTATTCATAATTTTCTGATACAGGGTAAAAGCTTAAATAATAAGACAAGGTCATGGTGGGATGATGGGGCAGGCACAGTTGGAGACAAGTTGTGCACTTGTGAACACGTGTACCGGCGCTAGTGAATTTCAACGGCTTGATCCATCATATTTTAATTACATAAATCACCCAAGTGCTGACTTCTATAGGTATTACTTTCTGGAGAGATACAAAATGCATCACGGGCTGGAGATGATGTTCACCTGTGGGAAAGGACTGGAAAGTGATTTTGACTGGTGTGATAGACAGGGCGGGAGATAACGGGAGCCAGGCAGGTAGAGCCAGGCAGAGGAGGATTGCAGCACCCCCCCTCGATATTGTAACCACTCCATGGAGCTCCAACCGGGAGTAAATCAATGAGCCCATGCAGCAGGAGGCAGGGGGGGCTCATGGGAGCACGGCTCTGTTGGAATGCCAGACACGGAGCCCAGGAACTCCCCGGGTTGAACATTTCTGCAGGCTCAGAGGCTGAACCTTTCCACTGCCCCTCCTCAGCAAGCGCAGAACTGCAGCAGTTGGAGGAAGGTGCTGAAATCTTCCTTCTTGTGAGCGTGTAAATGGTGGAAAAAAGGCAGGAGGGAGACCCAGGTATGTGCAAGCCACAGACACCTTCCCCCATCACAGGGGAGCACCCCAGCGTCACAGCTTCACCACACACCCCTCATAGATCCTTTACTAAATCTCCCAGTTCTTGTTTCAGGTGTGAATACCCAGGAATCTGCCTCCATCGAAAGACAGAGCCTGCAGAGCAAACGAGGACCCCCAGAAAGTGCCTGAATCTGGTTTGGAACTCAGTGGCCTTGACTGACTCATGGACACTGGGGTTGGTCTGGGCACACCAAACCCACACAAAGCCCAAAACAGGATTACGGAACAGCAGTCCCGAGAGCAGCCTAACAGCACGGGGAGGTAGTCAGGTGAATTGGTGCTCAGCCACTAAAAGTTTTCTTTTATTCAAATCCAGCTAATTTAAAATTAAATCTTCCCAATGGGAGCGGAATAACCAAGAGTATTAAGCACTGTTGCTGTTCGGGAGCTGCTGGGAGGGGGGTGTGTGTTTGGGATGTGTGTTTGTCTGCAAAGAAGATTTGTTAGTTCTTGAAAGCGGTGATTTGGGAGAAACTATTGGTACAAAGTCGTTAGAGATGGAGGCCAGAGATGTTGCAGAGATTAAACTTGTTACAGGAATATTTTATAGCCCACCTGACCCAAACCAAACAACTGGACTGTGAAATGATTGAGCAAATAAAAAAAAGCAGTAAAAACACTGCAGTGATAGAAATGGAAGATTTTTAACTACCAGAGCATAGACTGGAGTCCATTAAGTGCTTGAAATAAGGCTGGAGGTGTGTGAGAATGTGTGGCTCACTGGATTTGTTTTTTAAGAACTCATTAAATGCTCCAGCAGCCGTTACCTGGGTATTAAATAACAGGGAATAAATACATCTGCCCCAACACTACTAAACTGGGCATTATTAAGAGTTGGATGTAAAGGACTGTATACATCAACTGCATGAAAAAAACCACCCCAAAAAACAAACCTATCCTGCGTGTGCATCACTGGGAATATTTCTGGGCACCATCTCAGGGTCCCTTCTCCATCACATTGTACACATGGAGCAGAGTCTCTTTTAGCATCTTCCTGTTGGGAAGTGGTGTCCTGGGATAGGTGATAACACAGGGGATGGAAATGGAGAACACCAGTAACAGTTAGGGAGACAACTAGCAAATGGGAAGAAAATTTTTCATGTAATTATTTCTTGAATCTTTGTCACTGTTTACATCAACATTTCACACCCACAGTAGGTGCTTCTTATCTCAGGATTTCCCAGGAAAAGGAAAGAGAGGGAACTATACTGAGACACCGGGATCCTTCTGGGGCAATAGGGTGACTAGTGGTGACAGAAGGAGGCAGGAGCTGCTCCTGCAAGACTGCTGCCAACAGACTGGTCCCAGTGCATGACCACTCTTCAACCTCATCACCCACCCTAGAAAAGCTTTCACAGCTCCATTTTCAGTTCTGCCTAGCAAGCAACTGCTTTTGCATGTTTAAATTCCCAGTGACTCATCATCACAGATTTGTGGAACTCGGGAAAAATGTTGATGCTTCACCTTCAGAAAATCATTCTACCTTTCTTTAGCCAATTTGTAAATTAAAATTGACTTGATGCAAACTGTCAATCTCATTTAAATCCCTAATCCCTACTGAGATCTCTGGAACAGAGCTATTGTCACTGGGAAGGCAGGGAAACATTTGGAGGTTTTAGAGGTGGAAATATTTGATAGATCTGTGAGATATACGAGGCTCTCAGCATGTGTTACTGCTTCCCTGTGACGTCTGGCAAATGTTGCAGGCACCACTCCTAACTGAGGCTTAAAAACAGGGAAAGAAAAGAGAAAACTGGGAGGTTTTGAGGGCAGACTGCACGCTGTGTGAGCGTGGGACCAGGACCTGTCCTGCCTTGGGATGTGCAGGAATGACTGCACTTCCAGCACTGCAGCCTTGGGAAAGGTCTGGCTGCAAGGGCTGGTTTTGGGGTTGAGGAAAAGCTTGGAAGGTGCATATTCCCCATGCTGCCCTAATGTCGGGCTGCCTCCCCTCATTTTGGGATTGAATGACCACTCCTGTAATCAGTCACCTCAGACTGATCCCCCTGAGACCCTGGGGGTGCTCCCCTTCATTCCTACACCTCCCTGCAGCACTGCCAGCACGTGATGGGCTTTTGTAGCACAGGAAGGGGTCAAAATCCAGTACTCAAAGAGTGATGGGAACACTGGGATGGGAGGAAGCTGTTAAGCAACATCTCACAAACCCTTATATTCTTCCCTCCTACTTTTCTTGCTGAAAGGCCCATTGGGACTCTGAGGGCTGGGAATCCAATTGAGATCAGAAAATTCATAAAAGTTCATTTACACCCATTTGGTTTGGTGTCAGTGCTGTCCATGAGTTATTTTTCCCTCACTTGTGCACATCTCCTCAGCATTTATCAGAGAGTGATCAGATCTTATCTCTGCATTTATTTTGCTGGCCTGAACGGTCCCAGATTCTTGTATCCTCACAAGTCACACCTGGCAGTCCAGCAGACGCAGCAGGATGGCCACACACAGGAACTTATCCCCAGAACTACTCCAAACACCTCCCTGGCACCACATTGTGGCTCAAAATCCTCTGGGATGGCTGAGCATGGCTCAGTTGTTCCTCCACCAATGCACCCCTAACCTGTGAGCCTCAGCTTATCCCAGAAATCAGCCCTGCCTGGCCCAAAGGGCAGGTGCTCCATCTTCTCCTTTCCTGCTATTCCAAACCCAAATTCCACGTAGGCAGCACAACGAGTTCTTGTCCTGATGATGTTTTTAATTTTGTGCTATCTCCAAACTCAGTTAGCACCGTCCTCCTCCCCAAGGCCATTCCCTGGAATCTTGTACAAGATAGTGTCAGGAGCAGTCTTTGGGGAATGCTCCAGGTAACCTCGATGTCTTTCCTGTTAATGCAATCTGTTTTCATTTCCACCTGTGGCTCATTCCTTATCAACCTTTCTGGTTTTCTACTAATCTCCACTGCCTCCACATTCCCTGATAATTTCCCATGTGGTGCTGTATCAAATGCTTTGCTGAAGTCCATAAAGATGAGACCTAGTGCATTTTCTTTGTCAAGAAAATCAGTTATCACAGAAAGAGATCAGGCCAGTGTGTCATGTGATAGCACTGGACAGAAAAAGAAGTCTGTTATTCTATTTTTCATTTATATCCTCTTCTGCAAATTATTTAATTGAAGTTTTACATACTGTTCTTCCTCTAAATACCATCTGAAGCTCTGTACAGTGCTGAGATCAGAAAATGAGGCTTTGGCTGTTGAGGATGTTGTCCAACCCCTTGTCCCCCATTCCTCTCTCCAGCTGGGCAGGTACATTAACCCTTCCCGACGGAACCCTCTGAGCACCTTGAATCTTGTTTCTACTTGAGATCAGGTCAATTCTTACAGTTTGGTTCCTGTAGCCATCCAGCCTCTGTCCCACGCTTTTCTCGAAAGCCGAGACACAGACACTCATTTTTGGGGTCATATCTTGATTATTTCTACTCAACTCTCTCTGAATAGTCTTAATTTCTTGTGGCTTGATGATGCTGCTGAGTCCTTTCCGACTCAGACTATTCTGTGTTTCTGTGATCTTGTCTTCTTACCCCTGGAAAGCCTTGTAGCTCTTAGGAGTTTTCCTTGCAAAGTCTATTTTGGCACAGGTTTTATCACTTATTTTATCCTTACATTTCCTGAATTCCTTCAAGCACCTAACTGTATTTCTAGGACCTAACATTTAGAAAAAACCCCCAAGTTCTGCAGCTTCTGTCTGTGTTCTGTTCCTATCTACAAAGCAGCTCAGTTCATTCATTTCTGAACCATCTGCCTCATCTGATAAGCCCCTGCCACGTACAAGGGGGAGCTGAATTGGCCTCTGTGTTTGCTATCACACAACTAAGCAGGAATAGAGGGTGCAGGAACAGGACCACAGCCCTCACACGGGTTCTGCTGCTTGCCCGAGGTGTCAGGGACCATTTTAAGACAGTTTTAGTACGATTTTTGAGGCCGATCCAGCAAGTCAGATTATAATTTCTTTGGGTTTTATGCAAGTTTTGAACAGCTCTTCCTGAAATCCGTTGTATTGATGGAACTCAAAAGGCTGCTCAGTAAAAAAAAAAAAAAAAACCAACAAAAACCAGTATTTGCACTCTAAGTTTCAATATGGGGATGAAGTAGCATTAGGAAAAGAAAAGGAAGGAAAAAAAGAATTAGCTAATCCACCCAAACACTGTAATACTACAGGAAACACAGATCTGTCACTGCTGAGAACAAAATAATGAAGAGTAGCCAGAACTGCACAACTACAAGAGATTTCATTCTCTAATTGTCAAAAAGCATTAAAGATCAACTATTTATTGTGTGGGAGAAGGAGGGAGAACAGACTTCAGTGCCTCCCTTCACCAGAGGTTGTCCCTAATTGACATGCATGGATTGCAACCAGAGGTTACTGAGCGAAATTTGTTTGCATTTATTAATCAAAAGGAGTCAAAGGCACACAAAGATATCATCAAGGCTCCCTTGTGCTTGGGGAGGCTGACAACTAAAATTCTTGATGAAGTGTTTGCAGAATGTTTGCAATCTGTTCACAGCCTTTTTACTTTGCAGGTGCAAACCTTTCTATCTGTTACATCAAAGAAACAATTGAAAATTAAACATAGTAAACATCTCCGTACAGGTTTTAATCTCCCATTTCTACAGGACAAAGGGAGTGCTATAATTAATTTCAAAGCAATGTTTGAGTTCTTTCAATATTCATTTGGGCACATTAGCATGTCATTAGCTGTGTTTTAAACACTGATCTTTATTTCCTTCTCCCACACACCTTTCTTTGAGCCCTTTAGTTTAAAAAAAATAAAATAAAATAAATAAATGGGAAACTTGTACTTCCTGGGAGATGTCTTTAATGCTAAAGCATCCATGCATAGATAATTATCTTGCTCAATGAAATAGATTGGGGGAATAATGTATGGCTTTTGAGGTAAAGCACAGGCAGCAGAAAATAGATGAAGAGAAATAATTCTTTTCAGTGATGTTAAGAACGTGCAGGGGCAAAGACACTCTCACCAAGTTTTGCTATCATGCCTCGTGAATAATGTATTTTATTATATCCATTGTGGTTATCTTTTAATATGTTAATAACACTTCTAACACTCTTCCCCCCCCTTGTTCTTTTATGTAGTTTTAAAACTCTTTCTTTTATTAAAATGTAACAAATGGAGATGCAATCAATAGATACTTATTATGTTGGTAACTAACTAGTAAAAGGATTTTCTTGTAAGTTTAATTTTAAACACAGATCTGTTTGAACAATGTCTACAGGGTAATTTCAGCCATCTATCTGCAGCATTTCCTGTAGCATTTCCGAGCTAACTCCTAATAACATCCTCCCCCTTAGGTATATTAATTTTATACATCCTGAACAGGAGATTGAACAGTCCTTAAACAGCCACGCAAGGTCACCGACACTAACAAAAATAGAACCTTTCATTGTGCTTTTATCAAGTCACGCTGGCATTTATATTAGCCTGTGTGGGCCTGAACAGCACGGATATTTGCTGGAGTTTAATATACAATTGTTTTCAAGAACCATTCAGCTCAATTTGTATTGAAAATATTACTCGGGAAACAATGAGCCTTTCAGACGTTTTGGCTGTCTTTCAGCTAAAGCTATAATTTCAGTGTTTGGAGGGAGATATGAAAAGCGCAGTCACAGGGGAAGGGCAGCACGGCCCAAACTCTCCAATCCCCCAGCGACCCCCTAAAAACACTTCTAACACTCTTCAGCGCGGGCAGCCCCACGCCGAAGTGCCCGTGCTGAGGATGCCCCGGTGACCCACGCAGCCCCTGCCGGGCAGCGGATCACCCTGCACCGATCTGTTCCCTGCCTGGCGCGGGGCTGCCTTTCCTCCTGGGAACGCGGTGGCAATTCTTCCCCGAGGTGCCACGCTGAGCTGGCAGGGAACACTCACACATCTCCTCAGCGACCTGCCTGTACCCTGAACCAGCCTGCGCTTTGAAACGCCGCGGAAACACGGAACTGTTTGGGTTGGGAAGGACCTTCACAGGTCATCACATCCCACTCCCTGCCATGGACAGGGCCACCTTCCACTACCCCAGGTGGCTCCAAGGCCGTCCAACCTGGCCTTGGACCCCTCCAGTGTCCCTGCCTGTGGCAAGGGGTTGGAAATGGGTGACCTGTAGGCTCCCTTCCAACCCAGGCTATTCTCTAATTCCCCCTGGAACCTTCTCTTCTCCAGGAGATTACAACTGGGCATGGCACAGCGAGAGCGCTTGATGGGGACCTTACAGAGCGGTGCACAGTAGTGAGCTGGCAAATTTCCCTGCGGTAGTCAAAGAAAGAGGTGGGTATTTCATAATTACTTAATTACTCAACATCTTCACTCTCATCTCAGGCTTTTCAGCAAGAACGAGGAAATGCACGTGAAAATGCTAATTATGCCTGGATGGAGCAAGAGGAGGGACTCAGTTGTCATCTGAACTGTAAGAATATTGAACTCTCAGAGCCTTCCTGTACAGCTCCCAGGGAGGAAGGAGGGAATAAGCGTTTAACAAGACAAAAACACCTTGCTGAGTACCTGTGAGTTTTGTTAAATACTCTTAAGTATTCCCATTCTTACTGACACACATGGAGGATAATTAAATGAGCGGATGGTCCCCTAACAGCCATCTTCCTATTACAAAGAATTTTACTGCAAATATAGGAATTCGTAAGTATAATGAGGACCAGCTGACTCACCACTGGGCACAGCCCCCTACACAGGTTGATCTGAAGTTTTGCTGCAGTCAATTTTTCAGTCTGTCTCTGCTTCTACCCAAAACCTTGCTGAGTTTGCTCATCTTCAGGAACGTCCAAAACCAAGGACAACTGACCACGCAGACAAAGCTTTGAGCTGGCTCTAATTTTTCTCTGAATTGTTCTGCCCAGCCCTCTGAATGGGCTCACCCAAGTGCCCAGAACACCCTCAGAAGCCCACAGACCTGGGCTGTCCCTTGCAGCAGCACAACCCCGTGCAGCTGCTCACAAATGAGGGCAGAATTGGTCCCTTTCCCCCTCCCAGAATCCCAGGTGCAGGTGACTCTCACAGGGATCCACACTTCTCGTGATCAAACAGCAGCTGGCTCCAGACATGGCCCCGGTTGACAACACAGGGAATGCCCATTCCAGTGACTTCTTCTGCATGCAAATATCACCTCCAGCACCCAGGTGTGCACGGGGCTCCTTGGCAGAGATGTGCTTGTGAAGGGCAGTATTCAGCAGAAAACAGGCAGAAGGGGGAGAGTCGGAGTGGACGTAAAGATACACAAATATTGTGCATCAAATATTGCTACTTGTGCACATACATTATCTCACAGAACTGGATTTTTCCACTCAGGGCCAGCACGCATTTCACAGATGTATTTGTTTCTTCTGATGTTATACACCTTAATTACAAAACCTCAATTTTCATACATTCTATTCATTTTCATACTGAGTAGAAGCAAATGAAATTGTCTTTTTTCTTTTATTTTTTGCACTCAGTGCTGTGATGAAATGAAATTAAATATGACACACTTCTGAGACAAACAGCCCCTTCAAAACAAGAGGACTGCTCCAGGTCAGTGTTTTAATTGTGTGAGGATGCTCAAAGCCATCTTAACGAGTGTTCTGCATGGCCATACTCATCCCTAATTCAAGCTATGAAGTTGTGGTAAGAATCTTCCACTTTAATTTACAACAAGAGAGGAAGAAACAAACAAAACAAGTGCCAGGTCACTTGCTGCAAAGCAAATCACTGAAGTACGAAGCACTTCTGGCGGGTCCTTGAGCAATCCCCCTCCCATGCCCACCTCCCCTGCCTGAACAGCACCCGCTGCTGCTGCTGGCCCCGATTGGTTTTGGAGCCGGGATCAAGATCTCAGGTTTATTGTCAGTTCTGGCACTGTCTTCTCCTGTAAAACTGAGCGCATCTTGCAATGTGAGGCTCTTATGTCATTCACGCTCTCTTCCTGCAATTTATTGCAAAGGCCATGCTCTAACATTTCCAACCTCTTTCAGATTTCCTTCTCCTTCCCTCCTTTCCCTGGTTTTCCTCTGGACACACCCTGAGCCCGACTGTCCCCACTCCAGCGCACAGCATCCCTGTGCCTGGCAGCTCCTCCCACCAAGCAGCCAAATTCGGACAGTGCAGCCAATTATCAGCTGCTTTGTTCTCTCCAAAAAGGCTCCGTTCCAGCCTGTTATTCCTTCTGTTTCAGCAGTCTCCAATGACTTTGACTGCTCCGCTGAAGAGTAATAAAATAGCTTCTTATCAAGGCTTAAAATATATATGTATATATACCTTGACATGGTTATTTAAGATTGAAAAATCCGGGGGGCAGAAATAATTATTTTCAGAAGGAACAGAACAAAGTTTTTCTTCACACAGACACAAAAGAAACACGGGCTACTCCAGCAGGAAAACATCATCGAGACTGAGTTTATAGGGACTACAGGTTTGTAACTGCAATTAAAATATGAAGAAGAACATTAGATAATAACAAAACTCAGAGAGACTGCACAGCAATTAAACCCAATCTACCGAGAGGTGAGCCTACGGAACTGCAGTAACATGGTACAAAAGTTTATGAGACAAAGATCTAATTAACCTCAGCTGTGCAGACAACCCAATCTGAATGCAAAGCACTCTCAGTTCCTACTTCCTCAATGCCAGAAGCACCCCAGAGCCCAAGGACACTGGAGAAGAAATTCCTCAGGATGTGGCACATCCCCAGCAGCGGGAAGGGGAATGATGGAGAACTCAAAGCCGGTTTTTTTCCGATGTTAACACAAAGAGGGACAATGCCTCTGAAGGCATCAGTGTGTAAGAACCACCCTTAGAGTAAAGATTTTCTTCCTAATATCAATCTACAAAAATATTTCAGCTTAAAGCCATTCCCTCTTGTCCCATCACTCATCACCCATGTCCCTGTCAAAAATCCTTCTCCAGCTTTCATGGTTTTGTCCTTTTTTCTCCTTTTTGAGAAGACAGTCTAGGAGAGCCTGGGGAGGAAGCTGAAACAGGGAAAAGTTGGGAAAAAACACCAACCACTTAGATAAATCTTTTAAAAGACAAACAAATCCTCAAGTCCAATATTCCTAAGCCGAGAGTTAAATTTTTTGAGCTTCACGTGGTCACGGGCCCCAGAGGAGCAGAGAGAAGACGTCTGATCAAGGCTGATGACACCAAGTGTCCATCACTGCCTTTCCAAGGAGCTGCCGAGCCAAGGGGCTGGTTATGATGGGCTGTTATTTACAGCAGAGCGGTTGCCACATAAACCCCATGGTGGGAATGCATTGTTTGTTTGTTAAGCGTTTCTTTGTTAAGTGCTCTGACATCCAGGGTGAGGAAGGACGTGAATAAATGACAATAAAACGCATATGGAAGGAGGCACAATGGGAGTAGTTTGCAGTTTATTTCTGTGAGTCAATAACTATTTTTTTAGCTGTAATTTTTAGTCTTTATTATTCCAAGATAGTTATTTGTTAGTAGGTGAACGAGGCAGGGCTTCACGAACCATAATGCAATGACGCTGTCACGTTGTCAGGGCATAAATCAGAGGATCTAATTTTATGTGTAGTCTAAACATCAACAAATCTTTTTTAAAGGTATCGACTTTATTGATTTGAAGACATATTGTAGCTCTTGGGACAAAGACAGAGGAAAGTTCTAGACAGATGTGCAGCAAAGAAATGGGTGTAATTACCACCCCCCTGTGTTTGCCATGCACGTTGGCTGCGCTGATGCTCCACGTGAAGTCAGGAGCTCTCCCTGCTCCAGAAATGCTGACTGTTCTACCTGTTAGAGAAAGGAATGAGCAGGCCCGGGGCACTTACACGTGCAAGTTCTGGCTTTGGCTCCTGACACTACCAGAGACACCAGGAGTCACCCAGGATCAGTGTGGATCTGGAATCCCAGTGTGACCACGTGGAATATTCAGCAGGATTTTGCTTTTTCTTTAATTTCTAGACCGTTAGCTTGCTCGGCCAATCATTTTCTCCTGCTGTTGACTGGACTCCAGACTATCTGGTTTGTCCAGGGATTATTGCAAATGACAGCTAAAATGTAACAAACTGATCATTCCTTAAAGTTTTATTCAGAAAGCTTTTCTCTTAAATGTATGCAAAAGCAATCTGTGTCTAAAAGGATAAGTCAAGACAAAGGGTACTGCCCACTTTTCTACAGATGGTGAAGTGAAGCCAAAAGATAGTTCAAAAAAAAGGGCCAAAAAAATTAATAAACTGAGGGCCTCAGTAAAAAATCCCCAAAATCTCTCTGTTTCTCCAAATTAATTCTTGCTGGGTTCAAGTACTCTGGGTGGGAGGGCTGACAGAAGGGAAATGGGGAGAGCACAGACTTTCTGAGACATCTTCTCAAGCTTCTCAACACATCCAGTTTTGACCCCAAAAATGTATGTCATATTATTTTAGTTGTTACTTCAGTGAGAAAACACCCTCAGTTCAGATTGGAAAGAACCATTAAAGACGTTAACTGCATTTTTATTTGTTTGTTGAGATGGCAAACACATTTTTCACTTTCTTCCTGTGGTGCTGCCAGCAGGACAAACCAGCACTCTGTCATAGGATTGTCTCCCCAGACAAATTAGCTTTCCTCCCTAAAATGTTCTCCTCCATACCTGGCGACAAAACTCTTATCTCACAAATATTAGGAAGGCTTGATGGAACTACGAGTGAGGATGATAATAGAATGAACTTCAGGAGCAACATGATGAGTATTATGGAGAGAAATCCCCTTAACTTCATTAAAGGAAATCACTTGCAACAGATTTAAACATAATCCTTCTTGATGTTTTTTAATATTGATAGGAACCACCAAATGCATATTTTAGGTTCCCATGAAGACTTTCATGGACCTCCTTTGCCTTTCACATGCCCTGAAACAGTTCCTGCCGTGGATCCTCTGTGGTGTCTCCCAATAAACTGCTCTGCTCTTTCCATGCTACTACAAGGTACCACAAGATGATAAATCTCACTGGCAATTGCTTTGTTACTTACAAGTGGCTTTTGCTGTTGGGGTTTTTTAAAATTAAAAACAACATAGAGTTAAATGCAATCCTACAAACGGAAGTGTTAACACTTCTCATGATTCAGCCAGAAAGGACACATCTTCCTGGGAGACTTTAAGGACTGCTCCCAATCCCTACGTGGCAGTAGTGACAGGACAAGGGGGAATGGCTTTAAACTGAGAGTAGGTTTAGATGGGATACTGGGCAGGAATTGTTCCTGGCAGGGTGGGCAGGCCCTGGCCCAGGGTGCCCAGAGCAGCTGGGGCTGCCCCTGGATCCCTGGCAGTGCCCGAGGCCAGGCTGGTCGGGGCTTGGAGCCACCTGGGATGGTGAAAGGTGTCCCTGCCCATGGCAGGGGGTGGAACTTTAAGGTCCTTTCCAATCCAAACCTTTGTCATTCAGTGACCATTCAAAAGGCACCTTTTCCTTCTCCTTAGGCTTTCTCACAGACCACTGGGCTTTAAGACTCATTCCCCTTTCAGCCTACAGACACAAACCTCATTTCCCTAAGGCATCATAATCTTCTCTGTTTTTTCTTATCCCCACATGCCAAGGACAGACAGTGAGGGTAGGGGGAGGACGGAGTCCCCTGCTGCCTCTCTCGGAGAGCACTGCCACCACACAGTTCCTTTACGCTCTCCCTGCGCCTCAGGTCTCCATGCTGGGGTTTGAGAGGCCCGCTGCGTTTGTGCACCCCAGCCAGGACCATCCTTCACTCCAGCCTGGGCAGAGGAGTTTGAGCAAGAACCTCTGCGGTGTTTTGGAGAAACTCCGGCAGGGCTGGCCTGGGGCCGTGCACCAAGCGGGATGAGAGGCAGGCACGGCGTCACAGAGGCAGGCTCTGTGTGTAACCTGCCTGGCAGAGGAGCAGAACAACTGCGGTGTAATAAGATTATTACAGCGAGAAGTTATTCTGCCGAGATAAGGAAGAATTTTAATGACTTTGGTAGAAGGTATCAAGGCATCGTGAGCCAATCAGGCCGACTTCCCGAGCCGGCTGATTCTGCAGACGTGGGATTGCTTTGCTCAGAGGCTCCCGGACAGCTCCATGATACCGTGTGACTGAAAGGGGAGATAAATCTCTCAATCTCTTTTTTTTTTTTTTTTAATTTCAATACAATTGCCTTATTACAGCATTATGTGAGGAATATGCATGGTCCTTCCCAAGGGTTTTGCTTTTCCCAATAGCAAATGTCTCACTCGGTGTTTGGGCAGAGCGGTTCTCTGCTAAATTGCTCACAATGCAAGCTATTATAGCATAGAGGGACCCTGTGGGTATGATTGAAATTTATATGCACGGAACAATCAAGAATGCCAAGTGCACTGGATAAACTGTAGGTAGGTGGCAGAAGGCAGATAAGCAGCCTAGGAGGTTTAAGTTACAGGATCTTAAGCCGTAGAAAGATTCATTTTATAATTTACATTACAACCAGTTTCATTTGTAGAATGAATAATGGAAAGCTCCTACAGATAAGTGTTTGAGGTCCAATCCTGGGAGGTGCTGAGCGCTCAGCTCCCAGTGAAGGCGGCGTTCCAGGCTTTTCCCAGAGCTGTGCAGCTCGGGGGAGGTAACTGGCTGCTTAACAGCCACTGCAGATCCTCGAGCAGGCAAGCAGGGCTTCCACAGCGCAGCTCCAGCTCTCCCATCTAACATCCACCTGCTCTGAAAGAACTCTGCATCTTAAGGATATAAATCAGCTCATGAAAAAGTACAGAGTGAATGATTTATTTACTTTAAAGGCAGCGATCAAAACATTAAGTGTTACTACAGGAAACCATCCATTTTCCTTTGGCTGAGTAGTCAGGCAAGGATTTATGCATATTTGTATTCATACATAAATTCCTCTGTTCAAATCTAACTAACCCCAAACCGGTAAATCTCCGGCCTTCCCTCCTTTCCATGATCTCAGACCTCACAGGGCAACAGCACTGAAAAAGTGATGCACCACAGGTAACATCCGACCTGCTTGGCAGCTCCAGCCCCCTGTCACTTAAAAAAAATTAATCTGGTTCACTGCATTTGTGGGGTTTTTTCCAGAAAGTTAAACTGACAAAGCTCTATTTTCCTACAGCTTCTGTATTTTCCTAATGACTTAACTGTCCCAAAAGCAACTCCAACTAAAAAAAAAGTATTCAAAATTTTATCCCTATGAAAGATGAAAGAAGGTGAGCATTGAATTGGAAGAATGCCCTCAAGGTGCAGTAATTTTATTTAGAGCTGAGCTCTGCTTTATGTGAACCACCAATTTCGAGGCAATGGGTTTGCAGTTTGCAGCTATGGGTTTGATCCTGACCTACACCCATATGGTATTAAATAAAGCTGAGAAACATCCATGAGCAAGGCATGAGAAATTTAATGTGCTCCTAATAAATAATTATTAATTTAATTATGTCATTTGGATGAAACATCGGCATTTCCTTCCAGCGTGCATTAGCATCATAAAAAGCTGCTCGAGAGCTCCCAAAACTCCCGCAGCACAGCATCCCGTGGCTCACATTTACCCAGCGATATTTGGGGGGGGGAAATTCCCATTCCTTATAAATCCCAGAGCTGAAATGACACTGTCCATGTGCCCCACGGAAAGGGGGCTACACTGGAGGCACTCTGGAGGGCCCACAGAAAACTTGTGCTGGGCAGAACAAAGGCGCGGGAGCCGCGCTGGGGAGCGAGCGGCGGCCGCAGCGCCGGCACAGCGCGAGCACAGAGCACAGTCCATAAAGCCACAATGAATGGTAATGACAGGCAATAAAATACCCTTTTAAAAATCCAGTAAAGGATAAAGACTGTAGGCTGCAGCACTGACTGGCAGTGCTGTGGCTGCAAAACATCAGCAGATTAGCATAAAGCATGGCAAGAAAGTACAACTAAAAATTATTCAGTCATACCAAATGCTTGCAGGGAATCTAGGCCAAGCAAGCAATCAAAATCAAATAGAAACAAGGTATATGTAATCCCACAGTAAAAAGATTGAGCAACTGTACACTGCCAAGACATTTTAATACTCCTTTAGCCCACAGTTTTTGAAAACCATTAATAGAGCTATAAAAAGTGAGGAAAGCTGCACAATGCAGTTCAGACCAACACGGGGGTGTAATTCTACACCGATGTAGCACCACTGTTAATATAATCTCTCTCATGTTACACAAGGAGCCCGGCAAGAGCATCATAAAATGCAATATGTGTTTTCTCTACAAGCTTAAGTGTCTTTTAGCATAATTATTCCTGATGCTTCAGTTATGGGAGGGAATGCTACCAATCTAAGCAGCAAGAAGATATTTATTTGCCCTTAAGGTGCAATTACATTCTGCAAAATGGCTCTTTTTAAATTCAATGATCTCTTTTGCTTGTTAGGGGTCACACACTGCTAAGACCAAAGTCCTCGGCATTAGGTGTCTGCTCCTTAAAAAGCTCAAGTTCTGTACACTGAGGTTTGTTTGTTTAGCTCTCCTGCTTTATCTCTGGGTTGGTTGGTTGTTTTTTTTTTCAGCTCCTGCAGCTTTAGGAGAGTGAGTGATATCTGTTGTGGCACATGGAAAATCATCAGATCATAATTTAAATTCCAAACACTAAATCTTTGTGCTGAGGATGCTCAAGGCAAAAAGGCCACTGAGTGGCTTTCTCTGTTGAATTCACAGAGCTACCAGTTAAGGCAAAAAAAAAACAACAGAAACAAAACAAAACAAACAAGCAAACAAAAAAAAAACCAAAAACCAAAACCCAAACCACCTTTTCTTTAAATTTTCATTTCTGCTGATTTGAAGTCATCAAGATTTATGCCATGGAATCTCTCCGAGGAGAGCCAAATCTTCCCACACAGGCTCTGCAGTGAGCCCAGCTCCCTTGGGACACATCTCCTGCCTGCCAGGCAGCACCACTGCTCAGTGGGGACAGTGCTCCCTCCCTGGGCACGGTCACAACCCTACAGAACTGCAGGATTTTGTAGAAAACTCTCTTCTGCACAGCTGGGAGCCTTGGGAAGGAAACCCCACAGACAGGGAGAGGAAAGGACAAGGGCAAGAGCCCCTTTATTTGATTCTTCTTCTTGGTGTAGATTTGCTCAATGGAGGAGTCTGGGATGAGGGATGTCAGCATTCCATGGCCCAAGTGTAACAAATTCTACCACCTTAAATCACATTTTCCAGTCAAACATAGTTTCTGTCACAACACAATGATGAGGTGAGCATTCTCTGGCATTAAACTCCTCATCTGGGGAGCCCTAAGCCACATGGATAAAGAAGGGGAAGATTTTAAAGGAGTAAACTTATTTTAGTGTAGCTGAAAAGAGGTAGGACTTTTCCCTTCTGGATCATGTTCTTTTTGTACCACAAAGATCCTCTGGTGTGTAAAATCCATGACTATAGCAAACACACAGCTAGAGCTGCTTTTATTAAATGATTAAATGTTTCAGCGTCTCCCTTGAAACTGTGTGCTTCAGCAAGAGGATTTTGGAGGAACATATGCAAATGGAACAATATTAAAATAATTCCTTAGTCTCCTGCAACTGCGTGCAGTGATTTAATGCTATTAAATAGCAAACCCTTTTTTCATTTCAATATTTATCTTCAGTTTTTCTCAAGGAAAAAAAAAAATTAAAAGGCGCTCGTACTTGACTCTCTGCTTTTATACAACTGAGCAAAAATTATTGTGCACTACGCAAAGAAACTCGTACCTCCCAGCAAAAGCCAAAGTCTGCAGAAAACATGGATCCGCTCCAAGGAGCTGTGGGCACGGGAAGCTGGAGGCAGAGTTCTCTTGGTGGGTCTCCAACTGCCCCACGGCTTGGCCTTGTGGAAAAGACCTGCACTCGTGGGGATTGCCGAGCTCTGGGAAGCGCAAAGGGCACTCCTCCAGAACGCTGGGGGGTCACAGAGGCCCTTGGGCAGCTTTTGCTGCTCGTTCCCCGAGTGTGAGCACAAGGTGACGGAGCCCAAAGCCAAGCCTGCCCCACCAGGTTGACACCCAAGGGCGAGCCTGGCGCTCCAGATCTCTGCATTGGTGCCTCTCCCACTGGATATTCCTGTGCACCAGGGCAGTTACGGGCATCCCAAAATGCCTTTCCCTCTGGCTGGCAGGGGGTTCGGAATAAATGTGGGCACAGCAAAAAGTCCACGTGCTCCTTAACCCAGTTTCGAGGAGCAACTCTGCGCCGCCTTCAAAAAACCCGTCCTTGGCAGGCACGACTATTCCCAAACGTCGGGCAAGGGGCAGGAGAAAAGGGTTTTTCCCAGCGAAGCCGGAGTGAGAGCGGTCAAAGGAAGGCGTCCAGGCTGTTAGGTTTGAATGGCACGTGGATAATAGGCAGGAGAGCAGGCAGGGAACTCTGCCTCCTTCCCTGAGACCGGCTGTTGGCGTTTGTGCCGCACTTCAGCGCCGCACTTAGTTCATGCTTTACCTTCAAGTGCCGCGTTTGAACTGGAGGGGGAACGTGCAGCAGCTTTCATGCCCCTGCTGTGTCACCGTGGGCAAGTGCAGCCTTTGAAATGGCAGCCTCTGAAAGCGAGGAATGTTGGGCTGTATGGAAAGGCTTTCTGGCACAGGACTGACGATTAGCGAGGGAATAACAGAGAATTGAAAGAGGGAACTAAGTCGCTCTTGTCAGGCATCCCCCTTTCTTACCTCTTGCAATATGGACATGTAACTGTGTCTAGAAATGAAATCTGGGACGGGGGACGTTGGTCACAAAAGGAAGTTTTAATAATACGAGCCCTGGGCACAAGATAAAAACTTGTAATTTGATGGGTTTTGCATGCACATGGAGCGGTGGCCATGGTTATGAACACATTTACACAATTTCCAAGAAAACAAAGAAGTTGGGAACTGAAAAAAGAACCCTCTCCTTTTGACCATTCAAGGTCTATGAATGAAGTTGGGAATTTGCACTCTACCTTATTCATTAAAATAGAAACTGCCATCACTTTAATGAGCAGCCTGAGGGTGGACAAAGTGCCTTGAATAGCTACGCACCATAGAGAACTTGGCATCCTCGCTGAAACATAATGTGGGATTGCAATTGTGGGATTTTTCCAATGAATACGAAGTGATCAAAGATAACACTGCCCCAAAAAGAATTAAAACAGTGCAACATTGCATCAAGTTACAGCCAATGTCAATCATTACACGCCTGAGTGCACAGGATCTTTTAAATAATGTTATAGACATGCTGTGGCATTCAAAATATTCACTGAATTTCAAATTAAAATGCAAAAGCATGTTCCCCGCTCATCTGACCAGAATAGAGAACTCGAGGCACATCTTTCCAAATATTGCTCTAATGCCACATCATTTACCATCAGCTGGAGGACAGGCTAATTTTATGCAGAACTGGATGATGGGAGGACTGTCACATTAAATGGATTCCCAAAAGTTACCTTCGCCTTTGGTCCTGGGAGATGAGAAATTAGCAAAGACGGAGTTACAAAAGATTGGGGAAGGAGAGGACTAATTGCAGACTGATCACCTTTCCTACTGTGAAAGAAAAAACCCTTGGCACAATGCAGAACTTGAACTCATCATTGTGTAGAGGAGAGTTTCTGGCATGGAATTCCAGCCTGAGCTGCTTGCTGGAAAAAAATGTTGCTTTATTTACATGCTAAAGGGAACCACCTCCTCGCTTTGGGCTGCAGATAAGCAGCCGTGGTGGGGAAGAAAAAGAAAGGGAACAGTAGACCATTCTGGAAAAGGAGAGGGTGGGAGGGAATGGAGTAAAGACACATCAAAGGAAATATTTATAATATGCCACTGCAGAGGGGGAGAATGTAGAAGTCTTTTGCAAACATAACAGGGAGCTCAAAGTAATTTCAATTTCTAAAAAGGTCACTGAGAAAATAGCAGAGAAAAACTTTACTCCAAGCCCAGAAATAGCAATAGAAATATTGAACCATTTAACCTCAAAACCTCTATGAAAGCAGCATGAAATACAGTCTTCAGGTGGAAAGGGAAAAAAAAAAAAACACCTTCAGTGAAGTCTATAGAAACCAACTGGGAGCAGGATAATCTCTGTGCTGTACAAGTGCAATTAAGTGGAGGATGGAGTAAGCAAATTTAGATCCCACAAAAACAAGATCAACAGAAGTGAAGGGAACAAGTACACATCACCCACTCCTGTGTTATTTTTTTGCATGAAATGATCCAATTTGGCTCTAATTTTCAACACTGCAAGCTCATGGATTTGCACAAAGCTCAGATTAGCCCAGGATCTGGCTCGGAAGCTGACAGAAATGATCTAAATCTCAAACAACCTCACATCAGTTAAGGCCAGGCTCTCCTGCTGGAGCCCTCTGAAGGCCGGGAGCTGTCCTGGGGATCCCACTGATTCCAAGAACATCCTACATTCCCCTGAGCATGGGATCATCACCTTTTCTCTTTAGCACCCATAGTGCTTTCAAATCTATGAGTAATATGCAGCCTAATTTTGCTAAATGAATTGTAATTACAGTAATTCATGCCTGCAGCTCATGCCCTTCTGTGGGAGGTTTTTGCTGTAAGAGCCATTGTATCATCTGCTCTTTGGATCTACAGTTTTAGAACTGATCTCATGGAGCTCTGATAGACCAGCTCGTGTGTTATGGCTCTGTTTGGGTAAGGGGTTTAATTATGTAATTTCATCATTTATTTTTCTGTGAATAAAATTGCATTGCATCGCATTCATTCACTGACAGTTCAAGGTCTAGAATGGGTCTGAATTTGCTCTTTGGTTTAATGGTTTATATGACAAGATTTACTTCATAATACTTCATGAAAGGAAAACTATATCACAGACTTACACGATTTAATTTAAGGTAAATGCTTAATTTAACATTCTTACAAATAAGAAACGGAGCAGTCGGAATAAAAAGGGTTTAAATGAGCAAACTGTAGAACTACTTATTTGAAGTGCTGAGAAGTGCGATCTAATGAGCTGAGCACTGAACAGGGAAACCTTCAACAGATATTCCAGATTAGACCCATCTTGAGACTGTTGTCTCAAGCAAGTTATCAGTCTCCTCTGAGGTTGTTCCGTTCTCTGCTTGGCAGTGTTTAAAGATCCAAATTTGCTATGTGTTTTTGTCATTTAACTTTATGCCCCATTTCACATCAGAACTATTCTCAGCCTCAAAAGAACAGAAAATATAAAGAGTTGGATCTTTAGCTGCCACTTTCACCCAAGCACGGCCTAAGCATGACCCAGTTCTGTTCCCAGGTGTGGGATCACCTGTTTGTACATTCACCAAACCTCATGGACAGAAGAACTGCCTCATCCATGCAGGGCAATAGCACACTGGTTTTGGAACTAAACTGTGCAAATTGATCTCCTACACCAAGGCTTGCCATTCCCAGACAGCCATGTAGGGACAAGAGTCCCAAAAAGCCCCAAATGTTTTGAATGAATGCACATTACCAGCTTCCCAGTCCCCACTGGAAATCTCAGCTGGGAAGTGACTGATGTACACAAAGAACCACAGAGAAATAACAAAATATAGAGAGGAGAAACACAGCAAGCAGAGCACAAGCAGGAACAAAATGAAGATGAGGTTGTTCATGTGAAGATCAGCAGCCTTCAGGAGCTGAGTGCCAGCCCGCATCTCTCTCCTCTCAATCAGAGCCGACTTGCTCTGGCAGGGGTTTGGTGAGAGGAGCTCCCTGACACTGCTGAGGAGCTGCTTGGCGATGCCTTGCTGCTGTAAGGCAGAAGGTGCCTGTCCCACTGCTGTCCCAAATCCAGCAGGGAATGGGGGCTCTGATCTGAAGCCCCCCCAGATGCTGCAGCTCCCAAACCTGAGCCTGCTGCCCACCACGCCCCTCTCAGCACCCGCTCCGTAGGTTGCCAACCCTCTTGCTAAACCCTCACCAAAAATGGTTGCAAACCCTCATCATAACGCCAATTTGATGATCAAATCACCAAAGCAATGATAAAAAACAATTTTAAACCCCCCCTCCACCAACAAAGTCAAAGAAAATACACATTTCCCCTATACATTCAAAAAGAAAGAATAAAATTCATTTTCTAGGATCCACAAGACTGAAGATACCCAGCTGTGTGCAGAGGATTTCCAAGGAGGTTCTCTGAACACTACCTGTGAGGATGGGACAGTGTTGCAGGAGCAGCTGGAGGGTGATGGAAAAGCTTTCTGGACCCTAAAGCTTTTCCTCTGGCTCTTCCTTTGAGAGAGTAAACACAGACTTACACAGCCAGAACTTATTTTTAAATTTCCTTATTCTATATTAAGAAGAATAAACCGACCACTACAAACAAAGCAACACGAGTTCTTTTATTCCCCATAAACAATGGGATTTATATTTAAGTGCGTATATGAATCCTACACCTCAGGTCACAATTTAATCTCTCTTTAATTTAATGCCCAATTTAATCTCAATACGACAGCTAACAATTAAGAGAATGCATGTGGAGCCACTTAGTGTTTGATTGTATCGGCCGTGTATTGACAGCGGATACGGGACTGTTTTCCCGTAGATCATAAAACTTCAGAGCAAAAGACTGCACAGTTCACAGAAATGTCTCCTGTTCTCAGCAGCTTTCAGGATTAGGACTTTAATGAGCCATGACTGGCTCATACCCATGCATGTGTTGCAAAACCCCTGTAGTTTTAATAACCTACTTAATTAGCTAAATGTTCCATAGTGGATATTTGCAATGCAGTACTTCAGGTATGACGCACTCTTTTCTATAGTTAAATCTCAGTCCAAAAAATAGAGTTTGTAATAAAACCTTTGTACAAAGCGATCTTCCACCAGCTTTGTCCTTTTATGCCACACTCTAAACTTGGGTCAGAGGCCCTGAACACCAGGGAGCACCATCCAGGCTTTGGCAGAATGTGGGAACAGCCTCCTGGGCTCAGAGCTCCAGTCCTTCCTTCACTTCCTCTGCCTCCTGCTCGGAGCTGCTCTGCCTGGGGAACAGAAGCCTTTGGGGAGATCTTGTAACAGCCTTCCAATACCTAAAGGGAGCTTGCAAAAAGCTTGGAGAGGGACTTTGGCCAAGGGGTGGAGGGACAGGCCAAGGGGAATGACTTTAGTCTGAAGGAGAGCAGGTTGAGATGAGGTATTAGGAAGAAATTCTTCCCTGTGAGGGTGGTGAGGCCTGGCACAGGTTGTGGACTCCTCATCCCTGGCAGTGTCCAAGGCCAGGCTGGATGGGGCTTGGAGCAACCTGGGACACCAGAAGGTCTTCCTGCCCAAGGCAGGGGAGTGGAATGAGATGAGTTTTAAGGTTCTTTCTAACCCAAACTATTCTGTGGTTCTGTGAAATGCACCATTTCCAACAGTACAGGATAATGCAACAGGAAAGGAAAAGCTTCTCACCCAGATCAGGCATTGTAGAGATGCAAAAGTCTCACTTGGTACAAAAGCAAGGATGGGCTGTGCTCTGCGTTAGCCACAGTCACAGATTCCTACCGGTTTAGGTGCTTCACAGATTTAAATCTGGGCATGTGCCTTACACAACCCACCGCAGCGGGATCATTACCAACACACAACTTTGCCTAGACCTTATTTGTCATGTTCCAGCATTCCTCAGCACAAACCTTAAAACTAAAATAAAATTACCCTGTGTTTTAAAAGTCACACCTCAAGTAATTTTATATAGCAAACTATTTATTTTAAAACAAGATTAAATACTGCGCCTCACTGAAATATTTTCTCTTAGCAGAGAGCGCTCAGATGGAAAATTTCATACATTTCAACTGATTTTTTGCCTGAATGGTTTTCACATATTTTTCAAAAACCTAGTTGTGTCAAATGATTTATTCTCCTCTAACAATACGGTACAAGCAGCTCGGAAGATGCAAGTGCTGAAATGGTTGACGGCAGTTGGCCAATTAAGTGCTCTCCAGTATTCCGATTTTTTTTTTTTTTTTTTGTGCTTTGCACATACTAATCCTTTTCTTAATGTATTGAGGTTCTATCCAGCAGAAAGAATGAGCTAACTGCAAGGCACGCCACATGAGGAGTGGGGAATTTACAGGCGACACGCTCGTATCCAGGGGAGGTTTAGCCAAGTGTGAAGTAGAAAACACATCTTGAGAAGAGCAAACTCTGAGGGAAGGGAAGGGAAGGGA